>JAHLJS010000004.1:15524649-15914521 GCA_038502445.1 Eremochloa ophiuroides | reverse complement strand
AATCGGGATTGGGGCAGGCACACGCAAGCTTGGGCAAGCGGCGGGAGCGCGTGCAAACTCGTGTCTCAGTCAGTGAAGTGCTGCACCACCGCCCCACCACACCATGCACACCCTCCCTGGTTTGGTTTGTCGTGAGGCTTGGGTCATCCGAGACCGGCAACATGAGAATTTAGAATTTACGGCTGGTGGTGCGGATGGGCGTGCGGCACTGGGAGGGAGACGGGCGTAGATGGATGGATAAGGACTTAGGAGTCGCTGAGTGGATAAGGCGGGTTGTTGGATTTTTAATGGGTTTTGGGCCACTTACTGTTTTCTTGGCCGAGGGAGATAGTACTGCTGGGCCCTTTGTTGCATCAAGTTTCGGCTGATGTAGTGATGCAATCAGGCATATCCTAGCAGAAAAAAGGAAAACACAAACGTTAATCGCATTTAATGTATGCTCTAGGCAGTGTCCTAGTGCCTAGCACCTTTTACAACCTTGTATGAAAGTGCATATTGCTTACCCTTGTGTGCAGCATGACAACTATAAGGCATTTTAGATTCTGAGGTTGTTGGAACCAATCTGGATATGAAATCATGCTGCAGGCCAAAGTTCAGCTAGGCGCTAGGCGGAAAACCCATTGCCTAGCGCCTAGTCGGGAGTACTCGGTCCTAGGCGCTCCTAGGCGTTTTCCTAGGCGTTTTGGCAATATAGCCATAAATTATATATATATTATGTATATAACTATATATATGTATATAACTACTATATATGAGTCACAGTAAGTATAAAAAGAGGGCCAGTAGACTTATCTGATTTCCCAACTTATCAAGGGAGCTAATCAGAATTTCAGAACCACCAAACCAACATTGCATTTCTGATCTTGCATTCTCCATTCTAGATTAGCAAAAGCAGGGGACGGGAGCAGTGAGCAGGGGAGGCGAGTGGACTGACCTTGGGCTACTGAGCCGAGCAGAGCTACTGTCGAGAGGGTGCCCCGAGCCGCTGACGAGAGGGATGCACCTGGGGGAGGAGTTCACCGACGGGAAAGAGGAGGCCGGCGGGGACGAGCGGACGGGGAGGAGCAAGACGACCGACGGGGACGAGCAGGACCACTGGCGGGGACAAGCGAGACGGGGAGGAGACTAGCAGGACGGAGGCAAGAGCTCCTCTGGCGGGGAGAAGCTTGTTCGGCGGGGAGGAGCGGACGGGAAGGAGCAGGGGGTCAGCAGGGGAGGAGCAGCGCCGGCGGGAGGTGCTTGTCCGGCGCGGAGTTCGTCCGGCGACGAGGTAAACCGGCGGCGGGGACGAGCAAATGGCGAACCGTGGGCGGGAACCCCTGAGCTCCCTCTTATCCTTCGCCAAATCGCGCGCGCTGGGGAAAAAAAACTTCGCGGGCTTGCGCGCACGTCCGCCTCCGCGCCGCCTTGCGATGCCCAGTGCCTAGCCACGCGACTACACCCCTAGTCGCGGTGACGGGCTTCGCCTAGTGCCTAGTCGCGCCTAGTCGAGCGCCCAGCAGCGCCTAGCCGAACTATGGCAGGCTAAAGAGTAAAGTCCTCTTGGGCTTCAGATTTTCTTTTGGTGGCTGTACAATTCCTAATTATTTACCTGCCTAGTGGTTAATTTGTTTTCCTGGTGCCTGATATTTTCTTTATTGTGTGTTAGTATCTTGGACTAAATGTTTGGTACTTGGCAGTATATTTTGTTTTCTTTAAATATTTTTATATATGACTTTGAGAGCAAATTAGATTACCATGTGACTGACCCACTGTTCTCATTTAAAGGTAGGTTCAATAGAAGGAAGAGTTGGTGTTCATCATATTGATGATGCACAGCAAAGCAAAAACTTCACATTCAAATGTCACAGGGAAGGAAATGATATATTCTCTGTCAATTCACTCAATTTCCACCCTGTAAGATTTCTCTCTTCAGTCTTCACCCATTGTTAATAATGTGGGGCTTACTTTTTTTTATAACTTAGCTCATGTTGCTCTATGAAGCATACTGATGCAGTAGACTTGTGGGGTTTTAGTACCTTGTCTTCATACTCAACTAATTTGTTGAATACCGTAAGCACAAGTTCTTGTTGTCCACAAAATACCTTAAGCTAAAAATGAATGTTATACTGCAGATTAAGCTATCTACAACTATACACTGCAATTATAGGCATATGAATGGCACAAAAGTACTCATTAACACAGACTACCAAAACAATTTCAACAGATTATCAGTTCAGTTGAGCAATTTTTATCATATCATATCAGTTGTATCTAGCTTTGAGAATAGTGTTGATTATTTGGTGTCTTTTTTGCTAAATTCATTGGATTTGTATGGCTGGTTAATGATGCTGTATACCTGTTTGAGTTGCTTGTGCTTGTAGGCTGTGTTTCATTGAAACAAGCAGTGCCCACATATAGAGTTTCCATGTTTGGGAATAGCAGTTGGTTCTAAGCTTGGCATCCTAGATGTTAATGTTGAAATTAGGAATTTCATTTTTTTTTGTTCCATAACTTGCTGCAGGTCCATCACACATTTGCAACTGCTGGATCTGACGGTGCTTTCAACTTCTGGGATAAGGATAGCAAGCAGAGGCTAAAGGTAGAGCAATTTCCATGGCTCTTTCTGTTGTCTTTCACTTGTGTTGCATTTGATTTCTATTGCAATGATCGTTCTTGATTTTGTGATGGTTTATTGCTTGTTTTTGTGGTGTATTTGTACCTTAGTAACTGGTGTTATTTGTGTGTTCCACCTCAGATCACACATCTTTGCAAGGTCGTATGATATTAGTTCGCAGCTGGGATGCGACCCCTGGATGGCTCATGAATCAATGGACTAAGGGATGACAGAAAAGAATGGCGGTAGTGAGTAGTGACAAGGGAGAACATGGGGAACGGAAACTATCCTCAGCTGCTACTTTTCGTTGTCTCCATCGATGCTGTTGTCTTGCTTGAGTAATCCACCATGTTTGTGGCCTGCTGAGGGAGAAGTGAGATGAAATGAAATGAATTGGGATGGAGAGAGGGGGTTAATGAAGGGGCTAAGTTTGAGGTAGGGCCATTATCATGGTCATGAGTCTTGAGTGAGTTGTCAAGGGACTGGGAGAGAGGAGAGAGGTGTAAAACTGGAATTCATCTTCCCCCCTCTCAGTTCTTCCAATACATACTTTTATTATGTGAATGTCTTTAGTGAACTTTAAGAATAAATATTCATAGTTGATCCATGGACCTGGATTGCCCAATCCTGATTCTTCAGTCATCCAGTGTCCTAAAATTAGCATCTCAAATAACAGTATCCTTCTTTGACCTGTGTTCTAAGCCACCCACAACCTTAATCCAATGACTCACCTTTTGATTTCCTGGTGACTTTGGTTAGTACCTTTTACTGTCCTACCATATTTTTGTTTGTACAGTGGAAAATTCAAACACATGGTCAGCTTGTGTGAGCATAATGTTGCAATCCTGACCAATAAAATATTTTGGCATCACTGTGGGCCCCTACCCATTTGTCTAAGCTTGTTTTGACAGGCTGTTTGTAAGTAGGTTTCATAGGCAAATTTATTTTTCTTTATCTCGGTAAAAGCATGTTACATTCTCATTTAATTGTATGAATCCTTTGATTACTGGTCTGCCTATTTTGCTGGGTGCACTGTAACTGCTTGTTTTTATTCCGGATTTCTTATACATTACCTTCCATTATTTTGTAGAGGGCATAATTCATTTCATTTTCGTACTATTTCTGTACAGGCTTTTAGTAGATGCCCCCTTCCTATTCCTTGCAGTACCTTCAACAGTGATGGTTCCATATTTGCTTATGCGGTAAGTCTACTGGGCAAATTGATGGCTGAATGCCTTGTATCTGTAAGAAAAAATATTTTTACACATCCGACACCATGTTTTTGGATCAGTTGAGCTTTTAAAAATACCTACCTTTGACTGAGACAACTTGACACACCTTAAATATGCACAAATCAATTCATTCCATTTCAGTCCTAATTGAACAAATGCTCTAGTTTAATTGCTATTATAAATTGCGGTCTCTGGTCATAGTTTCAATTATCTTTCCAAGTAGAGTGTAGCCTGGTCAAAAAAGAAAATGAGGAAGTATGAAAAGTTACACAAATTTGTGTACAGTATAGTCATGTAGCAATTGATTTGGTAAGTTGCATTCCAAGTAGCGTGTAGCATGGTCTAGGGATTTAGGGTAAGTGACACAAATTTTATATCAAAGTACAGATCATGTAGCAGTTAATATGTCAAGTTGTATTCCAAGTAGAGTGTACCATGGTCAATACTGAAAATGAGTTAGTATTATTCCCTTCAATCCAAATTGTAAATCATTTTGGCTTTTCTAGATACATAGCTTTTATGGTGTATTAGACATAGTGCAAATCTAGATGCATGTCGGAAATAATTCCTGTCTAGGTGCATGCTAAATTTCAGCATGGAGTAATAGGAAGTAATAGGCTGATTAATTGGGTAATAGGAAGAGTTTCAGCATTTATTAGAGATTATCATGGCATGCTTTGTAGCTCACGTTGGCTATATTAGTAGAAGAGAACCATAAAAGGCGAAGTCATTCCAGCAACCAAAAAAGCACTTGTGCTCGTGTGTGTGCGCCCTGTGTGAGTTCCTAGTGTCCTGTTAGAGGCATATTTGCCTTTCAATGCATAGCAAAAGTTATGTTCCTAGAAAAACCAGATTAACTTACAATTTGGAATGGGAGGGAATATTACACAAATTTTGTGTCAAAGGTACAGATCATGTGACAATTGATTTGGCAAGTGGCCCTTATTGCAGGAGTGCAGAACTACTATGTTCCAAAAGATACTAGATTGCAAATTACACAAATGCATATGTTTACTGTTACTCCATCCATTCCAAATTATATGATGTTTTGGCTTTTCTAGATTCATAGTTTTTGCTATGCACTTAGGACCTGTTTGGCAGAGCTCCACGCAGCTCCAGATCCTAAAACTCAGCTCTGCTCCCTAGCTCCGTGAACTCTAGATCTGCCAAAAACGCGAATCTAGCTCCCAGATCTACCAAATCCATGGAGCACCTCAAGGGGTGCTTTGAAAACTCTAATTTCGTGGAGTTGGTAAAAGTTACCCACCAATGCCACTGATTAGTGGAAAATGCTCGGTTCGTTTCTTTTCTTTCTTTCCTTCGTCGTCCCCGCCGCCGTAGAGCGCGTGCAGCCGCAGCAGCGCAGGCTTCCACGCCACGTTCCATTCCGCTGCCGCGTCGTCGTGCGGGGCACCAGCGCCGCTGTCGCGGCAGTGCCCCTCGCCCTAGCCAAGCATGGCGCAGCCGTTGGCGCCCCGTCTTGCTCGACGATGTCATGCAGTCGTGCCTGGATCTCAGGTGCCGGCGCTGCGGGCCAGTCCAGGTAAGGCCGCGTCCTGCCCCAACACCGCTCTCCTTTCCCGGCCGCGGCAGCCCCGATCCATAGCGCGCGCTGCGCTCACGGTCGACTGTGTCGCGCATGGCCTTGGTGTCCCCTATCGGCTGTGCTTGCCATTGCCCTGGCCATGGCCATGCCGCGTATGGCCTCGGCAGCTCTGCTGCCGGCCGTGCGTGGCCTCGGCGTGGCCCCTGCCGGCAGCGCTCCCCCTGCGCTGCGCTCGCCCCAGCCCCAGCTCCCCCTATGCTGCACCATGGCCAGAGGTAGGAAACACACTTTGCCATTTTAGCCCCTGTTTCTGTTTCAAAAATTGCATTCGAGTCCATCTGAGAGTGGAGCTTTGCCAAACGGTTTGGCGGGAGCCCAGCTCCACCGTAGAGCTGCTCCATGGCGGAGCACCTGCTCTGTAGCTATGTTTTCAGAGCTGGGGCTCTGCCAAACAGAGGCTGTTTGGTAGGGATCCTTGGAACAGATTCTCCATGAGAATCACCCCTCCCTAGACAAACAGCTATCTCACATAGATTCAGGTGGGGAGCAGGCAAGAATCACTTCTCCATTTACACTAAAAAAACCTGCTCCCCACTGCTTCCCTGTTCAAAACTTCAGTTCTGCTCCCTGTTCAAAACCCACAAGAATCAGTCTAGAATCAATTCTCACCTGCTCCCCACCCTGCTCCCCTACCATAATCAAGTAGAATCAGACACTAGAGAATGAAGGAGAATCTAGGAGTGGAGCTCTGCCAAACAGACCCTTAGGTATACACTATGTCTAGACCTATAGTAAAAGCAAGGTATCTAGAAAAGCGAAAATATCTTATATTTGGAATGGAGGGTCTTGTATTATATATGTTCATTTTTGGAGCAAGTTTTCCCCTTCTACAAAACTCCATTTTACATTGGACCCATAAATGTTTGTATTGCGTCTAAGTTATAATTCTTCTCTCTTTTGAATTTTGACATTACTAGTTTGGGCTCTTGTTATGTTTGAACAAATTTTATCATTTTATTCTACTTTTGTCCATGGAACAAAGTGCTGTTAGCCCCTCGACATGTTTTAAGAATTTAGAGAAATTTTGGCCACAGACAAACTGGGATATTAGCATAAATGTGCTATTCTTTATTTTTTATTAGTGCTGTAACAAGTTTTTTGAATTTTGATGACTGCCCATCCTAGCTTTTATGAATCCTTTTATCCATGTTTAACCATCACCTCTGGAAAATAGGTCTGCTATGACTGGAGCCGTGGGGCTGAAAATCACAACCCTGCAACTGCAAAGACATCCATCTATCTCCACAGTCCACAGGTGAGTTCTTTTTGCAGAATTCCTTATATTTTGAGATTCATCCTGCAATCTTTATTGTATTATTATTTCTGCTACCGAACTTCCTCTTAATAGGAAACCGAGGTGAAAGGAAAGCCTCGCATTGCAACAGGCAGGAAGTGATTAGATTGCAGGAGATGTTACTGAATGGTTGCACGAGAAATCGTGATGTAATTCACCAGTTTTGTTATGGCCCCCTCCTGTCTCGGAAGTACTGGTAGATTGTAAATTTCAGCTTTACTTGTAGGCACCAATTATAGGGTTTCTGTTGGAAGTCTTAACATTATGTAGTACCTGGTGTTTGTGGTGTTTTCCAAATAGATTGTATGTCGAGGTTCTGTGATCATCTCCTTGCTGCTTATTTTGGCGGTAAAATCAGTGTACCCAAGACTATTGTGATGTAAATGTTCGTGCGTATGGATCGATACTAATGGGATTGTAGTTCACAGATAAATCCCATTCTGGGTTTGGATGGTTATGAAACAATCCATGGGAAGCAATCCATGGATACCTACCCACCGAGGCAATCTAGATCAATTAATTTAATAATGTAGCGTTTCAGTTTGAGTGATGAATAGTTTGCCAGTGTAGGTACTGTTTGGACCTGTTTTGCTCCATGATTTTTTTAGCTCTGCTCTATGGTTTGTGGCTGCGTTCGGTTGAGGGTATAAACGCTTATAAGCGTTTATTTTTCAGCACTTCAGCAGTATTTTTCTCTCACAAGATTTCAGCACTTCTACAGCACTTCAGCGCTTATCTACAGCACTTCAGCTTCACCGAACACAGCCTGTAGCCAAACATGTGAAGCTCTACAAACTCTGTTCGAGGAAAAAAAAAAGGTGCAGTGCTGCAGAAACTTGAAGTTTCGTGAAGCAGCTGCTCGGAAAACACTTGCCCAGAGCGTGTAGGTGGACTTGTATTTCACCTGGCTTACTGAATGAGTTGATTTCCATGTTCCAACGAGAGCCGAGTAGTTTGCATTCGTGACCAGACAGCCGTGGGGGATGATGGATTTCAGGTGTAACTAAAATCCATACAAAAATCTGGTGTAGCAACTGGTGGTACGTGCTTCGGAAGTCTTGTAGCAACTGGGATTGAGTGTGTTGCTAGTGGTGTAATTTTGCTAATTGAGGTGGATGGCATCCGGCTCGGCGCACCAGGACAAGGTGTCCGCGCTCACCGCCTACTACACCACCATTCTAGGCAGGGACACGGACACAAATTGGTAGTTCCACATCAACCAGCTCTACTGGCCCGCTTCTGGCGTCGTTCACGGAGGAAGAAGCTTTTCTGCGGGTACTCGAGGCTCGTGGAACAGATGGATGAAGAATCTGCTTGACATCAAGCTCCCGCTGTCAGCCTTCGATCCTTTGATTGCAAGGGTCGACAGATACTTGGCGAGTTGGCAGGCGCTGCTTCTGAGCACGGCGAGTCCTGTTTTTTTCTCATCAACGCGGTCTCGGCCGGGATCCCAGCTTGCGCCATGGGCGCCATGCTGCTACCGCCTGGTGTGATTGCCGCCATTGATGCACGACGTGGGTCGAGCTTTTCCCGTGTACTAGGTTCTTCAGACTCCGTCTCCGGCGCAAAAGGAGGACGACGGACTCGGAATCGTATGCCTCGACACCAGCCACAAGGTTCTGCTTCGGGCAACTTGGGTCGTTGGGCACATCACAGCTGTCGGACCTACAGTAGGGAGATAATTTTTGTGCGGCTCCCAGCCGGGTTGCCATGCAGGATCTCCTTTTAGGAATGGCCACGACATGGCCTTCTGGCACGATTGCTGGCTCCTCGACATGCCACTGGCCCAACAGTTGCCAGCTCTGTACAGCCACTTGGTTGGCCGAACCGGGTCGGCGCACGATGTCGTCAACACTGAACTGCGTGACTCTTCCAACGGAGCGCAAGCTGCAAGCGAGTCCCACCTTCTCTAAGCTATGCTACACGACGCCAACCTCGACGGAGCCCAGGACAAAAAGAGTAAGCTTCTTCGATGATAAAAATCACCGCCTCCTGTCCAGTCTCATTTACAGAACATCTACGCGCAGTGACCATGCGTGTGCCCCTTCTTCAAGCTCATCCGGATAAACTTCGTGCCACCAAGGATAAAGGTTTTTGGGTGGCTGTTAGTGCAGCAGAGGATCCAATGCAGATCTGCGTTAAGAGGGGGGGGGGGGGGGGGGGGGGCTAGTCCATGTAATTGATGCCTAAACATTCATAAACCGTTCCAAAATTACTGTTTAACTAGTGGAGATTTAGTTTTGGGGGGGGGGGGGGGGGGGGTAGGTGGGTAGTTAGAGGGTTGGTCAGGTCTCACCTTGGGTGTGTTTTTATCAGTTTAAAATGTTTTGTATCAATATCCTCCTACAGCTCGGTCCGGAAGTAGGGAGGGTTTTGTATGAGACCGTTTTCTCTCTCTCTTAATATAAGGATACACAACTCTCCTGTGTATTCGAGAAAAAAAAAGATATGTGAAACCTGTTGATCACATTATCTCTGGTTGCCCCTTCGTTCGCTCCTTCTAGTGACTGCTAGGCTGGACCCCGGATTGAGTTGCCAATGTCGGTCAGCTGTGGCAAGCACAAACCCCTCTCAAACTGCACAAGAAGGTGAAGGACCCGCTCATCCTCCTCTGCTGCTGGGAACTCTGAATACTACAGCAGATCAGCATGAAGATCTACAGCTTGCTATTGTCGGCTTGAGGAGGATAAATAAAATACAATAAAGAAAAAGAAGGATCGAGCGACAACGTCTTCTCTCACACGGCCTAACAGAATTCGACCCAAGGAACTTGATGTCCTTCTGCTACAATGCAAGGTAATCAGCCCACCAGGCGCAAGCAGGGCCCTGGAGTTGCTGTGCTGCAAATAGAGTTCTGAATATCATTACAGCGAATAAGACCAAACTTTGCTCGATAGTGCGAAGCTAGTCATCTGCTTCTAATGGTTCTTCAGCTCTGGTAAATATTAGTGGTTGTGTACTCAGAAACTCTATATAGGTGCTAGCAGCATCTGGATGCTTCTTTTCTTTATTATCTTTTATTTATCCTCCTCAACCCGACAATAGCAAGCTGTCTCCATGCTGAGCTGCTCTAGTCTTCACATAATTCTCGGTGGCAAGGAGGGCCGGGACCCAATGGGCCCGAACGTTGCCTCCGCCACAGGCAGTGAGAGGAATTTCAATTTAAATTGTAAATCAAATTTAGCATGGAGCAGACACAACTTTCTAGCAACCACACCTTTGCTCCCTCATGCGCTTCTCATGGACTAGAAGCCTCATATATGGTCTGCCCCTCTTTCTGCTTGCTCTGCTTGTGCAGCTTCAAACGCCACAGGAATAGAAGAACCGAATAGAACGTGCAATGGAACAGGCAACCCTTTATTTGCAAGAAAACAATACAAGTCAACACCTTTAATTATGATAGGATTTTTTTTAATAAAGGATAGACAATCTATCTGACTTCATTTGTCCGAAAAGAATAAAATCAAGCCACATTATTACAATGTTCTCAACCAAACAAGTCACCAGCCAAAGAAACACATGACCATCGTCGTAGTAAACTAGGCGATCCACAAAGATAGTTGCTCTCACAACCGAACCACTAATCTCAATTTATTCCAATCCTAAAAATAGATAACCATCCGGAGGGCGAAAAAAAATTGGAGACATGTCATCTCAAGAGTTCGACAAGCGTCAACCAACTATTAATGACGGTCCTCACGGTACTATAACTAGGTCCATTGTCGAAGCCAGTACGTCCCTCTGAAAAGTACCTGCAAAAAAGATTTAGATCTACATTTATCAAAAATAATTTTATTTCTAAATATCCACGGTGACCAACATATTGCTAGGTTGTTCCTCCCCCTTTGGACCAATGGTTAAATAAATCATTTACATCAGTAGGTGGGGATAAGCCTAAAATCATGTGAACCGTTGTCCACAGAAATTTAGCATATGCACATCGGAAGAACAAATAATGAATTGTTTCCGGAGTACTACAGAATGAACAATTCTTAGAACCCCTCAATTCCTTTTCGCTAAGTTGTCCTTTGTGAGTAAGGCCCTTTTTTAAATACTACATGAAAACTTTGATTTTTATGGGTAATTTGGCACGCCAAATTTTCTGAGAGACATGTACTCCACTCTTGACTAGAAATGCATACATTGATCTAACTGTAAATAAACCATTTGTGTTTAGGGACCAAATAAAAGCGTTTCTTTCATCCTGTAGATTTAACTGCACTACTGTTTGAACTATCCTATTTCAATCCCGTGATTATTTCCCACTAATGCTCTTCTAAAAGTGACATTAAGAGGCGTTGCTGCCAACATCTGTGTCAGCATGGCGTGTTTTCTAAGTACTATGTTGAACAGCCCCGGTAACTCATTCACTCATTATTAGTGAGGTATTGATATCCACACATCCTCCCAGAACCGTGTCTGTGTTCCATCCTTTACTATAAACTTTTCCAATTGCAACACTTGGTCTTTAACACTTAAAAAACCCTTCCAAAAATGAGAGTCAGATGCTCTTGTCTGAGCTCTCCGATAGTCTTACTACTCAAGTATTTATTTCTAGGCAACTATTGCCATAAATTATCTTTGTTACACAACTTAAATAGCCATTTAGTTAATAAACACTGGTTCTGTATTTTCATTGTTACTCCCAACCCCTCTTGAATGCACCGAGTTAATTAAAACTAGACACCCCCTCGACTGATAGTAATTTATCTTTCCAACCACTTAGTTTTTTCTCAAATCTTTCTTCTATAGACTTCCAATCCCTGTTGCTTAATTTCCTAGTATGCATGGGGATTCCCAGGTATATAAAAGGGAATGTGGCTACATGACACCCAAAAAGCTATGCATATAGATTCTCGTAGTCCTTAGCCTGGTCAAAACAAAATTATTCACTTTTGTGAAAATTACAGTTCGAAGACACAAAGTAAATTTCATGTTTGTAGCCTTCTCCAAGTCATGGTCCATAAATATAATAGTATCATCAGTGTACTATAAAATCGATAGACCACCCCCTCCCCCCTGTTTGTTTGTTTGAAAACACTGATTTCGGTTGGAGCTGATTTGTTGTGAGTGAAAAGTATTGTTCTATGTCTGAAAAGAAGCGCTGATTTAGACAAGCGAACAGGGCGTCGTCCACTAGGTGAGGCACCACCCCCTTGACAGGACCTTCATGTTTGGCTCTATTAATCATGACTGCTAACATATCCACCACTAGATTGAATGGAATAGGAAATAGTGGATCCCCCTGGCATAGCCCTTTTTTTTGTTTGAAAATAGTCACCCAGCTGGTCATTAACCTTTATTCCTACATTTCCTCCCTCATTAACCTTTATTCCTACATTTCCTCCCTCGGTGACCACTGACCATTGAGATCCACCGGCACTATTTTTCAGAGAATCCTTTCATGCATAAAGTTTGTTGCAGAAAAGACTACCTCACTTTATCATTCGCCTTCTCAAATCTCAACGGAATAAAAGTGCCTTCTGAGATGTGACAACGATGCATATAAAAAATGAATAACTAATTTTGGAATTGAAACTTCCTGACTCTGGTTCATTGTATGATAAATTTCGTTTTGGATGAGATAAATTCAAGTGAAAAAGTAAAATGTATGCTCGATACAAACAAAAGCTTAATGTATGTCCGGTACAATCAAAAGTGAACGTGCCAAGCCTTTATTGGAAGCTAATTAGAATCTTAATTACAACCAGTAGCAACCACACCAAAGCCAATCTGCACACTGATATGTAATTCTAATTGCGGCAACAGCTGTCCTCTTGATGTGCCACTTCTTTTTCACAAGTCTGCTACTCCTTATCAGTCTGCTCCTCTTCTTCCATTTTCATGTGTCATATCCTGTTTGGAAAAAGAAGAAGAAGATCTTGATGGGGAAAATAGGGTCACATGAATGTAGAACTGACTGATGACATTTATGTCATACCTCTAGTTCAGTCTCTCCAACACTTGCTTGGCTTGCCACCTCTCTAATTTGCCAAAGTTTGAGCCACTCGTTCATTAACCCCTCAAATTCTTGATTCCACTCCCTCAATTCCTAGAAGAGAATAGACAAACTGTTCAGTTATTGAACGGCGAAGTATATATATGCAAGGCGGGTGAAAGAAGTATGCATTGGCCGCATCTAGAAGAGAAGTGGAAACCAAATATACAAGGGAGTCGAAATAAACCATTTAATTGAACAGCCAAGTAGTAGTAATTTCTAAAATGGAAGAAATGAGTATGTGGTATCTGAGAAGTTGATGGATCAATGCCCAAACTGTCCTGTTAGGGAACTTACAGATTCAAAATGTTTGCAGCCGCCAGGGAATATTTCGAACCTAGCAGCGGGACGATTGGGAAGTGTCTTGATGGCAGCATTAATAGCTGTTGAAATACATCGGACAGTGTCATCATGGTCATCTTCCGCTGGAATGCAGTTTCCGTAATACAAAAGCCTGTTGCTACAAATTTTTATCTCAACCTTGTTGAGAGAAGAGAGGTGTTGGATGCCCAAACTGCTAGAATCACCATTCAGGCACTCCATCTCATGCGCACTGAACTCAAGCTTCACGTGCTCCAGCTTTGGCATTGATCCCGCTTCAAACTCCAGCGAGGTCCCACAAAAGGAGATACCCAGGAAGAAGTATTTCAGATTTCTAAATCCGTTGTCGCCAGGGAAGACGATCCTTCCGCTAGTGCCTCCATATGTCTGTAGCTGGAGAAAAACCAAACTGGGTATTTCTCCAAGGATCCCCACATCTTCTGGTCTCACACAAATGATATCCAGTTCTAGCACGCTGAGATTTCCAAGAGATCCCATCCAATTTGGCACCTTATAGACGGGATGTAGCTATAATGAAGAGCTTGCTGATGCTACAGGAAGCTGCCGGGTGCCATGAATGTAGTGCCAATGGGTACGTCCAGTTAAAATGGTTACCTATACGAAGATTATGAAGGTTGCATGAAGATAATAAATTTCCAATATAACTATGGGTATCCTCTGCTTGGCTTCTTCCTTCTGAGCCATCTGGTAACTTACAACACAAAGCAATTTTTAGAGTCCTCAGCTTGGTGAGTTTGCTGAATTCTTGTATGGACTTCACTTGTTCGTAGAATTGGACTCCATACACTGTCAGTTCTTCCAAGCTGTGTATCTGTCCTATCGTTCCGTCTGGAAATTTGGCATCCCAATCAACATATAAACGTGCCAGTTGTTTAAGTTTCGTGATAGTTCGTGGTAGTTCTTCGATTCTGTTGCCTTGCACATCAAGTGTCTGTAGATGTTGTAGCTCACCAATACTGTCTGGTAGCTTTCTTATCAAAGGTGAGCAGAGGCGCAAGTACTTTAGATTAAACAGGTTTCCGAAACTTGCAAGATGATGGTCTTTGATGTATCTGCAATCTCCTAGGTCCAACACACGAAGAGCAGTGGAAGGCAACACACAGAATTTCACAGGCTCTCCAAGAATAGTAACTGAACGAACCTGAGACAAGATCTTGTCTGCCCATAAAGTAACATTTTCTTCATTGCGGATGTTGACACAAAGCCTACGAACCTTGTATTCTGAAGTGTATACAGGCTCTGCAGTATCTAATAATGTTACAAAATTCTCTTCAGCAGCCTTGCATTTGATGTAATCAAGGATGATGTCATGCACTCGACATGCCTTTGCCTGACCATACTTTACATTAACAGGTTGGATCATGCTTCTATTGATGAGATCATTGAAGTAACCCTCACCAATTTCATATTTAGTTTGACCTTCTTTCTCATGAAGAAACCCTTCTGCAATCCACCTATTGATCAAACATTGTTTCTCAATCACATAATCTTCTGGAAACATACTCAAGTACAACAAACAAGTTCTTAGATGGTGAGGAATATCAAAGTAACTCATAGATAATATGGCCGTCATCTTCTCAGCACGGGGATTTTTAGCAAGAGCAGAACCAACAGCATTTAGTACCCTATCCCATTCTGCTTTTAAAGGCTGATTGGTTAATATGCCAGATATAGTAACAATTGCCAATGGTAGGCCATCACATTTTCTTAATATTTTTTCTGGAACATCTTCCAAGTGGCGATAACATGAATTATTCTCAGAACCAAATGCTCTTCTAAAGAACAACCTTTTGGAGTCATCAAAACTAAGAGTCTTCATTTCATAAACTTGAGAAGAACTTGCAACTGTGACACTACGTGTCGTCATGATTATTCTGCTCCCAAGATCATTATCCGGTAATGCATGTTTGATAAATTTCCAATCTCCTTCGTTCCATACATCATCAATCACGGCAATGTACCTACCACGCATTATTTAAACAAAGATGCAATCAGTGATCAATGACTACAACGTTAAAACTGTGTATGCATCAGTAGCATTAACTATGGCTGATAGGTTGATGATGATAGGAACCAAGATAGAGATGGTACTCTTGCACGTTATGAGAAGTGACACTTTAATGCGTGCAATACAATATTTCAAAAAATTTGCCAACAAAATATATCTATATGAATTCGAATATGTAATTCTGTTATCATAGACAATCTGGCTTACCTTTTATCTTGAAGGTGTTCCCTGAGTTTATCAATGAGCTGCTGCTCACCATCATACTGTGTGTTAATACCAGTGCACTTAACTCCATCAGCAATGTGTATTAATATCTTTTTGACATCAGGAGTTCGAGAAACTGACACGAAAGCTGCACATTTGAACTGGCCTTTGATGGTGTCATAGACTTGCTTTGCAAGAGTAGTCTTACCAAGACCTCCACAACCAGCAATTGAGACCACTTTAAGCTTTGTCGATGACCCATTCAAATCCATGCTTAACAAATCAATGATTTGCTTCTTGGGCACATCGATACCGACAAGTTTATCAATATCTTCATAGAGCGCCTGCAGCCTGGGATCAACGGAAGAACTGCTAGATTTGTTTTTTAGTTGGGCCAGATCATACCTCTTGTGCCTCTCGCTTGCCTCTATAACAGATGCCTTGAGTTCTTGGATCTGATTGGCAATCTCATGGCGTGGTTTCAGTTTCTTGAGCTTGCGGAAGAACCCCTTGATGAAGCCCGAATGTCCATCATGCTTGTGGTCAACACGAACCATGAAGGCATCGACGCAGTCTTCCAAGTCATAGGCCAGCTCCCGTAGCTTGTCCCTCCATTCCCTCATTTGAGGGTTGAGCTGTTCTTCATCTTCAAGCATCTGGAGCGTGGGGCTCATGGCGCTTAGCTCATCTCTCAAAAACTTGATCTGCTTCCGGACACCTTTGAGCTTGACGTACTCTTCGTCCAGCAGCTTGGTGAGCTTGGACAGGAGAGGTTTCATCACCCCCGTGGTGACACCCACAAGAGCTGCCGTAGCCATTTCTGCTCATCTGGTGAGCTCGCTGGAATGTGGTGGTGGTGGTGCTGTGGAAAAGGACTGATTTCAGATCGTGTATTGAGGTTTAAGCAAGGCCTGTTCCTCAAGGAAGATTAGTACTGGGTTAATTGTGTCTTTGGTCCTCTAGATCCGCGAAAAAAATATTAACTAGTATTAAGCTTAACTTTGGTAAAAGAGCTACTGCACACATAGCCATGAAAACGTACTATGAAATGGGACCCGTGAGGCCGTAACCCACTAATGTGACTCGGATCAGCATCTTGATTAAAATTATATCATGCTTTGTCGGCAAGCTTTACCACGGCCGAGAAGAAGCAGCATGCATGTGATGCGCAGTGTCTGGATTAATAATCTTTCTTTCTCGAAGAACGATGTAGACTAAGCTTTTCATGCAAATAATGAGACAGTGGTAAGCGTATACTCTCTCCATATCGAAATTATATGACGTTTACGACAACGACACGGTCTTCAAAACATGACTTTGACTTCATATTTCTATAAAATACTTATTGAAAAATTCATATATGTATACTTTTATGAAAGTATTTTTGAAGACAAATCTATTTATATAGTTTTTATATTTTCAAACTCAATAATTTAAAAGTTATTCATGATTTATATTTTTAATATTTGACTAAGACCTTTTTCAAAATATTATCTAATTCTGATATTGAGGGAGTATGAGATCATCGAGGTTTGGCAAAATAGTTCAGGCTTTTCGGTCACCGATGCTATCAAATTGTTTTGAGTATAAAAACAGAGATGAAAGCAGATAGAAAGGCCAACAGAGAGGACAGGGTAGGTGTGGTGGCGGCGTGGCGCCCGTTGGCAACTTGAGTTGGTGGTAGGTGTGGCGCCCGAACACCAGAGGGAGGAAACCGACGCTCCGGTGCCTCGGTCACAACTCGGGAGTCCCACTGCAACCCGACCGCACGAACATAACAAGAACAGGAGGACAGGCGACCATAAAAATCGACGAAAACTGGAACAAATCACAACGAATCACGACGGAGTTCATAAGCTACTCCAAAGAGATCTTCGTCCAATTAGAACTCCGGAAAAACCAGATGGGGAGCAAGAACGAAAAGAGGGAAAACAGTGAAAAACACAGGGGAACAAAAATCTCACATCAACAAAGAGATGAATTGTGGGAGGATAAGAGGAGGATTCGAGCCTCTATTCCCACACCCAGAAAATATACCCACGAATATTTCAGTTTTGGTACCTCTCTCTAGAGTGCTAGGAGAAGAAAACCTAGCCTAAAAGGAAAAATGAAACGGTCTTGCTAGCGCTCGGACGTCTAGACGGACGCTCACACTCGCACTCCTTGTCTCGCACGCGCACGTACCCGCACTGCCTATAACTTCACGCCGCACCCGCACTGCATGCCTCACACGTGCACGCACCCCACTGCCCGTCGCACGCGCCACACCCGCACTGCCAGAGGCGGCGTTGAACGCGCACTCCGTGCACGCCCAGAACCGGCCCGACCACCACGACAGAGCCATCAGCGACCACGTCTCACCGGGGCCTAGCTCGAACCCCGTCATCTGTAGCGCCGAGAGAATTGGAGAAGACGGGGAAGGGGCGACGGGTGCAGCCAGCCGGGAAGATGAGGAGGAGACACCAAGGCGAAGGAGAGGCAACAGAAAAATGATGGTAGAGTTGTCACATCTCTGATCTATTTTTGAAACATTCGAATGCAACATTTGCAACATACAACTAAAGTGAGATGAAACACATGAAACATGTGTTTGAAACACGAGTTGTAACAACAGATCTACTTTTGAAACATTCAGATGAAAACAATTACAACATGCGTACTAACACATATAAAACACTCGAAAACATGTGCGTGAAATACTTCAAAAATAAAATTGAAAAAAACTTGAAGAACCATTTCCAAACATACGCAACAACCAGATATAACACTTGCAACATAGACGAGTAGACATTGCAATATCAATTTACTTTAACTGCAACATACTTCTGAAACGTATGAAACAACCGAAATATAAAATTGTAACGGAGAAGCGGGAGACAGAGAGAGACAAAGAGAGAGCATAGCGCAGGGAGCGCCATGGCCTCCGGATCTGCGGGCACTGGGGGCTCCCAATGGAGGAGGACACTGGTGTAGGGAAGGAGGTCGCCGGTGTAGGGGGAGGAGCCGCTGAAGTTAGGGGAGAAAGACTCCGAGGTAGATGAAGGAGCCAGCAGTCCTGGAGAGCGCCATGGTCGCCAGATCTGGAAGCCTTAGGGGTTGCTAGTTGTGGAGGACGTGGAGAGGCTGCTCGCCGGATGCCGACTTCATGGCCCTCCTCTCTCCAATGGCATGGAGGTCACGCGAGGGGAGGGAGGCTCACCGGCCATCGCGGCATGGAGGGTGCATAGGGAGGGAGGGGCGGTGGCAGGCGTGTGTGAAATAGCGAGCGTGCGTGGAGCGGCGGGCGTGCAGTCGAGACGTCTGGGCAGTGAGCACCGCAGGAGCGGTGGGCGGGTGTGGCCGCGTGGAGCGGAGGGGCGGAGGGACATGCGGCGTCCGGAACCAACAGATGTCTGACGCGTACCATTACCGAAAACGAAAATAGGAGGTGAAGGTGACTAGGGAACCCTCATCCTTATTTTTTAGATAAAGAATAGTTCATATCTGGCTTCATCTATCAGCTGATAGAATCAGGACAATTATTATAAGGGTTCGCCCAAGGGCACTAACACATACCGCAAAAATACTATTTTAACAGCCAACAAAGGAAACTTACACAAAATATACCAAACATGACCAATATGCAAAGTAGACAACCATCCATTGGACCTAAAAAAACTGCAGTGCCGACGTCTATAGATGTTGTCCAATTGGGGTCAGATGTCCCCGAAGATTATCATGCCACTTCAATGCTGCCCATTACCAAAGCCAGTGCGTTTCGCTAACTGTATAAAAGCTTTTCGTCTGCATTTATCAAAAACCACCTCATTGAAAGGTCCTAATATGGCAAGAGGGGGGTGAATAGTCTAAAGTAAAAATTCTACAAACCACTAAACCAGAGATTAGAACCACAAGAGGCTATAAATGCAATGCTAAGGCAACCACTAACCTAGGCAAGCCACCTACACACTTCTAGTTAAACCTTAGTTCTAATCCACACAAAAGAGCTAGCAAAAGCTAAACAACCACACAACTACTCAAGACAAAAGAACAAGCTACTTTGCACAAGAATAAGAAAGAGATGATCGTCGAATAAACCTTTGCCTTGTGAATGAAGCCAATCACCGGGACAATCAATAAGTCACTCACTCGAAGGTGAGGAAATCAATAGAGACACCAAGATTTATCCCTGAGGTTCACGTGCTTGTCGGCACGCTACATCCTCGTTATGTCGACTTCAACCGGTGGTTCGGTGGCTAATCGGTATCACACACCGAGCCTACACTAGGCGCCACAAGAACCTACCACGGAGGAAGTAACTCAAAGACACGAGCAATCCACTAGAGTTACCTTTGAGCACTCCGCTCGGAGAAGGCACAAGAACCCCTCACAATCACGGGTGTGAGCAAGCACAATCACTAAGCTCCTTCACACCTTCTCCTCCAAGCTGTCTAGGGACACGGCAATATCCCAAGAGAATAAGAACTAATCCGAGGCTTGCTCTCAAGTGCTCTAGAATGCAAAACACAAGCAATGATGCACTTGAGGTTCACTCAATCTCGCAAGAATGATCAAGATGATGAATTAGTGAGAGAGTGGGAGGCTAGAATGCAACAAAGTGTATGACAATGATCCAAGTGTGTTAGTTAGTCACCAAGTGACCAGGGAGGGAGTATAAATACTCTCAAGCCAACTCTTAGCCGTTACACTCTCTGAAACAGCCGTTAACTCCGTTTTTATACCGTCGGACCGACCGTCGGACCGATAGCGTCGGACCAAACGGTAGCGTCCGACGCTCGGATGAACGCCACGTGTCAACAGATTTAAACGCCGTTCGTCCGATCTCAACGGTAACTGAATTCGCGCGTTTTGACTACCGTCGGACTGAAGGCGTCGGACTAATCTCCAGAGTCCGACGCCCTCTCTCAGCTCACTGCGCGCACTATCGTCGGACGATCGCGCGAGCACCGTCGGACTAAAGATTTCACCTGTCCGACGCTTCCAGAGAGGGTTGAAAACGCTAAATCATCGTCGGACTTCGTCCGACGCTCGCCGTCGGACTTTTCTTCAAGCGTCCGACGCTCCTCAGCGTGCCACGCGTCACTCTTCGCTGCTCGGCACCGTCGGACTGAAGGCCACAATGGTCCGACGCTTGGTAAACGAGCGTCCGACGCTCACAGACAGCTCAGGCGTCGGACCGAATCAATGGTCCGACGCTACTCCCACTAACAGTCCGACGCTCTGTAAATAGCCCTTTTCAAGTCTATTTTTCACCCCTTGCTTCTATGTGCTAACACTCAAGGTCTTCTACACTTGTGCACTGTGTGTTAGCATTTTGCAAATATTTTTCAAGGGTTTTCAAAGGGATTCTCTAGGTTGATTAGTTCAATGCACATGAGATGCAACCTAGAGCACTTGAAGGTAATCCAATAGCTTAGTTCTCCCCTTGATAGTCGGCTATCTATCCTAAATGTGATCACTCCCACTTGGAGTCTTGATCACTAAAAGAAAAGCCATATTTGAATATACCTTAGCCTCTAGCTTTCCTTCTTTAAGTCCTTTTCTTTCTCCTTGATCACTCCATCTTGATCTTCACTTGAACTCATGTCATCTTCCTCCTTATTACTAATCTTCTCTTGGCTACACATACTTAGCACTTAGATTAGTAACTAGGTTTCATCAATTACCAAAACCAAACTAGGGTCTTTCAATCTCCCCCTTTTTGGTAATTGATGACAACCCTTTTACAAAAGAAATATGCACTAAGATTTTGAACTTATCATGCTTGTCCATGAGTAGATCATGAAAGGATTTGGACAACCATCATAAGTTTTATTTTGGTAGTATTGGCTCCCCCTACATATGTGCATCGAGTTTGGATTGAAAGCTAGCACATATGTATTGAATAGAGAGTAACTCTACCAAAATGATGCTAAGGTGTATATAATGGACCTTTGAAGCATGATACCATCGGAGTTGCCATGTACACCATCCTTTGCACCTTAGTAACTAGAAAGTCACAAATACTAGAGCATACCATGAGATCACATTATAAGCAAACTCTAGTTACCATTTGAAGAAATACAACCAACTAGTTACCCTACACATGCTAGTTGTTCAAATCATCATTCAAATCCTACTACTAGCAGTACACCACACAAGCATGTATAAGAAAGTAAATACGAATGCAATGAGCAATCATATGATTAGTGCACATCCAAATGCAACAACTTTCATATGTGATTGCTCCCCCTACTTGTGTGCTTCAAAATTTTAATTACCCCTTTCCTTTGGCCTATTGCTCTCCCATCATCGGCCTAATGATGGTTCATCGCTTTTTCTCTTTCTTTTGTAACTTTCTCTCCCCCCTTGTTAATAATTGCACAAAAAGGTTCATTTTAGTGAAGAGAAATTAGTTAAGTTTATTTGATCTGGAAAGAGAGTTGATTTTTCACTTTGGCTCAATCTAGTGCATTTGCCTAGAATATATAACTAAGTTTGATCCAAGGACAAGCTTCTTCACGCCACTAGGGGTTATCTTGCCCATGTGAAGTTATACACCTTGAGCTAATGAACTAGTTTGAACACTAGGGGATTAAGCACACATGCATGTTATATGTTACCACTAGATCATACAATCAAACAAGGCAATAGTGGCAGCATATATCCATCAAGAACATTTTAATTTCCATGAATGCTCCTTAGAGGTGAATATGTCTATATGCTCTAAACAAGTCCTAGCAAGTATGATGTAACGTCAAACAATTTTACCTTGCTTTGTCGGAGTAGAGGCATGTCACATATGTGGGGTGAGCTCAACTCATATTGGAGAAATCAAGAATGTTCAATTCATTCCTAAGCTTGCAAAACCTCTTCTCATCTAGTGGCTTGGTGAGTATGTCGGCCAATTGATCATCGGTTCCAATACTTTGAATGTCAATATCACCCTTTTGTTGATGATCCCGGATAAAGTGGTGCCTTACATCAATATGCTTGGTTCTTTGATGTTGAACCGGATTTTGAGTTAACTTGATAGCGCTCTCATTGTCACAAAACAATGGCACTTTCTTGAAGTTGATTCCATAGTCCCTCAAAGTTACCGTCATCCATAGGATTTGAGCACAACAACTCCCCGCACTAATATATTCGGCTTCGGCGGTGGAGAGTGATATGCTATTTTGCTTCTTTGATGACCATGAGACAAGAGATCTTCCCAAGAGTTGACATGTGTCCGATGTACTCTTTCTATTGATCTTGCAACCGGCATAGTCTGCATCGGCATATCCAATCAACTCAAATTTTTCACCCTTGGGATACCACAATCCAACATCTTGAGTGTGTTTCAAATATCTCAATACCCTCTTTGCGGCCTTCATATGACTCTCTCTAGGAGATGCTTGATATCTAGCACACATGCACACACTAAACATGACATCCGGTCTTGATGCGGTGACATAGAGCAAACTTCCAATTAGAGACCGATATGCCTTTTGATCAATCATATTGCCACTTTTATCTTCATCCAAGCTTCCACTAGTCCCCATGGGAGTGCTAATTGGTTTTGTATCTTACATTCCAAACTTCTTGATCATGTCTCTTGTGTACTTGCCTTGACTTATGAATGTGCCATTTTCATTTGCTTAATTTGAAGTCCAAGGAAGTATGTGAGTTCACCCATCATAGACATCTCAAATTCTTTAGCTATCATCTTTTCAAACTCCGCACACAAAGTTTGACTAGTTGATCCAAAGATAATGTCATCAACATAGATTTGCATGATCATCAAGTCACCATCAACTTTCTTGGTGAATAGAGTGGTGTCAACTTTCCCCATCTTAAAACCTTTAGAGAGGAGAAAATCCCTTAGCCTCTCATACCATGCCCTTGGTGCTTGTTTCAAGCCATAGAGTGCTTTCCTTAACTTGTACACATGATTTAGTTTCTTCTCATCTTCAAAACCGGGTGGTTGTTCAACATATACTAACTCATTGATGAATCCATTGAGAAATGCACTTTTGACATCCATTTGCTAGAGCATGATGTTGTGAGCACAAGCATATGCTAGAAGAATTCTTATTGCTTCCAATCTAGCAACCGGAGCATAGGTTTCACCAAAGTCCAATCCTTCTACTTGAGTGTACCCTTGTGCCACTAATCTTGCCTTGTTCCGTATCACAACACCATCTTGATCTTGCTTGTTTCTAAATACCCATTTGGTGCCAATAACATTGTAGTTCTTTGGTCTTTCTACCAATTCCCAAACTTCATTTCTTTCAAAATTGTTGAGCTCTTTATGCATAGCATTTACCCAATCACTATCTTTCAATGCCTTCTCAACGTTCTCCGGCTCTTCAAATGACACAAATAAATAGTGAGCACAAAATGATGCTAGTCTTGATCTTGTTTGCACACCTTTTTGAATATCACCAACAATTTGATCCAAAGGATGATCTCTTGCAATGTTTGTGGGTTGAAGCACTTGAGGTTGATTGCTTGAGCTAGATTGTTCATTTGATTGATTTGCTTGAGAGGAACTAGCTAGATCTTGGTTTTGCACTTGAGAGTCACTAGCTTGATCAATTGAAGGAACTTGCACTTGATCTTTGTCATCTTCTATATCAACCACTTGAGTTGGCCTTATGTCACCAATGTTCATTTCTTGCATAGCCTTTGCCAATTGAGGTCCACTCACATCATCTAGATTCTCATTTTGATCTTGAGACCCATTGGTTTCATCAAATTCAACATCATGAACTTTCTCAAGTTGACCACTTCCCAAGTTCCATACTCTATAAGCTTTACTAGTGGTGGAGTAGCCAAGCAAGAATCCCTCATCACATTTCTTCTCAAATTTGCTCAATCTAGCTCCTTTCTTCAATATGTAGCACTTACAACCAAACACCCGAAAGTATGCAATATTTGGTTTTCTTCGATTCAAGATCTCATATGGAGTCTTCTCCAACATAAGATGGCAATAGAGTCTATTTGAGTAGTAGCACGCCGTGTTGATTGCTTTGGCCCAAAAATATTGACTCACATTATACTCACTAAGCATAGATCTTGCCATATCAATGAGAGTCCTATTCTTTCTTTCAACTAGGCCATTTGATTGAGGTGTGTACTTAGCCGAGAATTGATGTTTGATTCCTAAGTCATCACAAAAGCTCATCAACTCTTGTGTTCTTGAACTCACTACCATTATCACTTCTCACCCTTTTGATGGTTGTTTCAAATTCATTGCAACTTCTCTTGACAAAAGTTTTGAAGATACCATAAACATCACTTTTGTCATTGATAAAGAAGACGCATGTGTATCTTGAGAAGTCATCCACTATCACCAAACCATACTTATTGCCACCAATGCTTGTATATGTAGTTGGTCCAAACAAGTCCATGTGCAATAACTCAAATGGTTTGCATGTGCTCATCATGCTCTTCTTGGGATGAGTGTTGCCTACTTGCTTTCCGGCTTGACATGCACTACATAACTTGTCCTTTTCAAACTCAACATCTTTAAGGCCTCTAACCAAGTCATGCTTCACAAGTTTGTTCAATTGCTTCATTCCAACATGACCAAGCCTTCTATGCCATAACCAACCCATGCTTGACTTAGAGAGTAAGCATGTTGACAATTGTGATTCTCTAGCACCAAAGTCCACTAGATAGAGATTCTCATATCTAAATCCCTTGAATATCAAGTTTGATCCATCCACACTAATGATTTCCACATCATTAACACCAAAGATGCATTTGAAACTAAGATCACAAAGTTGAGCCACGGACAATAGATTAAAGTTCAAACTCTCAACTAATAGCACATTGGAGATGTTTAGATCATTTGATATTGCAATCTTTCCAAGATCTTTGACCTTGCCTTTGCTATTATCCCCAAATGTGATACTATCATACTCATTGCCACTAGAATTGATTTGGTTGAACATTCTTGAATCACCGGTCATGTTTTGAGAACACCCACTATCAAGAACCCAATGCCTCCCTCCGGCTTTGTAATTTACCTACAAAACAAGTCAATGTCTTTTAGGTACCCATACTTGTTTGGGTCCTTGGAGGTTAGCAACCAAAGCCTTTGGTACCCAAATAGCCTTCAACCTTGGGCTCTCTTTAGGTGTACCAATATATTTGACTTTGACACCTTTCTCACCCTTGGTAAGCATGTAACAAGAATCAAGTCTAATAGATTTAGCACTTGCAAATTTTATTTGCTTGTTCTTATTGTTAGTGATGCAATTTGCCTCAATATGCCCAACTTGCTTGCACTTGTAGCAAAACCGACCATTGCTCCTCACAAAGCTAGGCTTTGGAGTTACAAAGGCCGCCTTGCCTTTCTTGGGAGTATAGCCAAGTCCTTCCTTAGAGTTACTATATCTTTGGCTACCCAATCATTGTAGCAAGCGGGCATCCCCTCCATAGGCATTGTCTAATGCGCGGGTTAAGCTTGTCCACTTCCTTCTTCAATTTCTCATTTTTAACTTTTAGTGTTGGATCAACACTATTAGTGAAGGTAGAAGTAGAAGTGGATGATGATGAAAAGCTAGTGTTATTAGGTGTGGTTGCAACAAGTGTTTCATTAATTGATTCATTCATTAGATCACAAGTTACACCAACATCACATGTTATAGCAACATCCTCTACCTTGCTTAGCTCTAAGAGTGAGGAGTGAGCTTTCTCAAGCTTGGTGTGAGCTAGTCTGAGATCCTCATGGTCTTCCTTTAGACACTCATGAGAAGCACTTAGCTCATCAAAGGATTGTTCAAGAGTTTTTAATTTCTTGGACAATTCTTTGCACTTCTTAGACTTAGAGCTAATAAGATATTCGGCTTGCTCTAACATGTCCATGAGTTATGCTACACTAGGCTCATCATCATCACTATCACTATCATTATCATCTTTTTCATCATCACTTGAGTCATCGTATTTTACCTTAGTGGACTTAGCCATGAAGCATGATGAATCAAATGATGAAGACTTCTTGTTGATAGCAATATAAGCCATGGCCTTCTTCTTGGATGTCTTCCTCTCATCATCATCACTAGAGTCATCATCATCGGAGGAAGCATCACTATCCCATGTCACCACATAGGATCCACCTTTCTTCTTGGAGAAGTTGAACTTCTTCTTCTCTTTCTTTTCCACCTTGTCCTTCTTGTCCTTCTTGCCTTTCTTCTTGTAATCATCTTCATCATCACTAGCATTGGGACAATCCGCCATAAGATGGTCCGTGCTTTTGCAATTGTAGCACTTCCTTACTACATTCTTGCCTTTGAAGTTATCTCTTCTATTTCTAGCACCATAGCCCTTCTTCTTCATGAATCTTCCAAACTTGCGCACAAAGAGAGCTAGTGCCTCAGCATCACTATCAAGGCTAGATGCATCATCATCACTAGATTGTACTTTCTTGCCCTTGCCCTTGTTCTTGGATGAAGAGGTAGTGGACTTAAATGCCACGGTCTTCTTGCTCTTGTCATCCTCCTTCTTCACTTCTTCACTATCACTCTTCTCATTGTATTGATCCTCGGTCATTACATAACCAAGAATCTCATTTGGAGTGACACCCTTCAAGCCACCCCGGAAGATGATAGTCCTCAAGGTCTTGGACCTCTTGGGTAAGCACATGAGAAATTTGTGAGAAAAGTCCTCATCACTTGTTTTCTCACCCAAGGCCTTCAAATCATTGATGATCACTTGGAGCCTATAGAACATCTCTGGAATGCTCTCTCCATCATCCATCTTAAAGTTTAAGAGCTTGTCCTTGAGCATGTACAACTTGGCACTCTTTGCCATTGAAGTACCCTCATAGGTTTGCTCTAATCTTGTCCATACTTCACTTGCTCTATCCAAATCCTTGATTTGTTCAAACACCTTTGAGTCAATGCCATTGTAAATGGTGTTGAGAGCCATTGTGTTACATTGGTTGTCCTCTTGATCTCTAGGTGTGGGGCTTGCGGGATCAAGCACAATGTATTCCTTCTCGGTGACTTCCCACACCTTCTCATGAATTGAGCCAAGATACATCCTCATCTTTCTCTTCCAATAGTCAAATGAGCTTGTGCTATCAAAGTGAGGTGGTTTGCCCCCAACATGATTGAACATGATATGAGCCATTTCAATCCACCGAAGGATGTTAAGCCTTGACTAAACGGTGACCACGGCTCCTGATACCACTTGAAAGGTCCTAGTATGGCTAAAGGGGGGTGAATAGCCTAAAATAAAAATTCTACAAACCACTAAACAAGAGATTAGAACCACAAGAGGCTATAAATGCAATGCTAAGGCAACCACTAACCTAGGCAAGCCACCTACACACTTCTAGTTAAACCTTAGTTCTAATCCACACAAAAGAGCTAGCAAAAGCTAAACAACCACACAACTACTCAAGACAAAAGAACAAGCTACTTTGCACAAGAATAAGAAAGAGATGATCGTCGAATAAACCTTTGCCTTGTGAAGAAGCCAATCACCGGGACAATCAATAAGTCACTCACTCGAAGGTGAGGAAATCAATAGAGACACCAACATTTATCCCCGAGGTTCACATGCTAGCCGGCACGCTACGTCCTCGTTGTGTCGACTTCAACCGGTGGTTCGGTGGCTAATCGGTATCACACACCGAGCCTACACTAGGCGCCACAAGAACCTACCACGGAGAAAGTCATTCAAAGACACGAGCAATCCATTAGAGTTACCTTTGAGCACTCCGCTCGGGAAAGGCACAAGAACCCCTCACAATCATGGGTGTGAGCAAGCACAATCACCAAGCTCCTTCACACCTTCTTCTCCTCCAAGCCATCTAGGGACACGGCAATGTCCCAAGAGAATAAGAACTAATCCGAGGCTTGCTCTCAAGTGCTCTAGAATGCAAAACACAACCAATGATGCACTTGAGGTTCACTCAATCTCACAAGAATGATCAAGATGATGAATTAGTGAGAGAGTGGGAGGCTAGAATGCAACAAAGTGTATGACAATGATCCAAGTGTGTTAGTTAGTCACCAAGTGACCAGGGAGGGAGTTTAAATATTCTCAAAGCCAACTCCAAGCCGTTACACTCTCTGAAACAGCCGTTAACCCCATTTTTATACCGTCGGACCGACCGTTGGACCGACAGCGTCGGACCAAACGGTAGCGTTCGACGCTCGGATGAACGCCACGTGTCAACAGATTTAAACGCCGTTCGTCCGATCTCAACGGTAACTGAATTCGCGCGTTTTGACTACCCTCGGACTGAGGGCATCGGACTAATCTCCAGAGTCCGATGCCCTCTCTCAGCTCACTGCGTGCATATCGTCGGACGATCGCGCGAGCACCGTCGGACTAAAGATTTCACCCGTCCGACGCTTCCAGAGAGGGTTGAAAACGCTAAATCATCGTCGGACTTCGTCCGACGCTCGCCGTCGGACTTTCCTTCAAGCGTCCGGCGCTCCTCAGCGTGCCACGCGTCACTCTTCGCTGCTCGGCACCGTCGGACTGAAGGCCACAATGGTTCGACGCTTGGTAAACGAGCGTCCGACGCTCACAGACAGCTCAGGCGTCGGACCGAATCAATGGTCCGACGCTACGCCCACTAACAGTCCGACGCTCTGTAAATAGCCCTTTTCAAGTCTATTTCTCACCCCTTGCTTCTATGTGCTAACACTCAAGGTCTTCTACACTTGTGCACAGTGTGTTAGCATTTTGCAAATATTTTTCAAGGGTTTTCAAAGGGATTCTCTAGGTTGATTAGTTCAATGCACATGAGATGCAACCTAGAACACTTGAAGGTAATCCAATAGCTTAGTTCTCCCCTTGATAGTCGGCTATCTATCCTAAATGTGATCACTCCCACTTAGAGTCTTGATCACTAAAAGAAAAGCCATATTTGAATATACCTTAGCCTCTAGCTTTCCTTCTTTAAGTCCTTTTCTTTCTCCTTGATCACTCCATCTTGATCTTCACTTAAACTCATGTCATCTTCCTCCTTATTACTAATCTTCTCTTGGCTACACATACTTAGCACTTAGATTAGTAACTAGGTTTCATCAATTACCAAAACCAAACTAGGGTCTTTCACTCGTTCTTGTTATCCAAACTGCCAAATTCAAAGTGCGGAGGCTGCTATTAATAACAATGAATTATACTTTTTATTTGCAGTTTTTGACCACGTGGGGAGGTGAAATTCCAAAAAGTAAATGTACAGTGCGCTATAAGAATTTGGCATAAACATAATCTAAAAAAGATATTGTATAGTTTCTGGATAGCGACAGAAGCAACACTGCCTATCACCATTCCAGTTCCGTTGTGCCAGGTTATCCTTAGTTAAAATCACATCTCTTTTCAGATATCACAGAAAAACTTTTATTTTTATAGGTACTTTGATTTGCCAAATATCTTGTGACACCCTAACCCCATTGTTAATTAACTCAACATACACGGACTTGACTATAAATCTTCCGTGTGTGCTTAGACCCCAAACAAAAACATTCCTTTCCTCCACTAAGTTAACATCCTGTAAAAAAGCAACAATTTTATGCCAATCCTTTAGGTTCACCCCCACTAAGTTTCGTCGAAAAGAAATATTTAGTGGAGATGAACTAGGCACTTGTGCCAGAGAATCTTGTTTTCTTCTTACAATATTAAATAGCGAAGGGAATTTGACATTAAGAGGCTTATTTCCCAACCAATTATCAACCCAGAACCTGTTTGGGACTCGTATTTTACTTTTAATGAGCCAAAGTCCATGAAGGAGTCTTTGATGTTCATTAGACTCTTCCAAAAATGGGAATCTATTGGTTTTTTGGAACAGCTTCCTAGAGTCTTATCATTGATGTACTTGTTTCTTAAAAGTTCTTACCACAAGCCATCTATGTTCAATAACTTAAATAACCATTTGCTTAACAAACATTTATTCTGAATATCAAAATTTTATATGCCTAAGCCGCCCTGATCTTTGGGTTGACATAGAATTTCCCATTTGGCTAATCTATACTTCCATTTGTGCTGGTCAGTTTGCTAGTAAAAGCGTGATCTGAAATAGTATATCTTTTCTAAAATGCCTCTCTGCAATTCAAAGAAAGACATTATTGTTGGTATTAATTAAGTGTCACTTGGTAAATTATTTAGCCACCTCTTGTAAACCTATATCTCTTATAATAACTAAGCTGTCATCCCTAACATGGATATAAGAGATATGAATGGAAACTATCCAGAGTAATATGAAGCAGTTATTATGAATGCAAGTGACTAAAGAAGATATAAAATATTAAGTTCAAAGTATTTGCAAGCGCACAGATTAATTATACCATTGTAGGTTGTCATTTATATTTTACCACTGGGAAGGGTTGGCAATAAATGGGATGCAGGTAGATAGATAGATGTCATGTGCATATGCAAATATGAAGAATACCATGCATAACTTTACTCGAAACAGGGGTTACGTCACAATAATGATATATATGATAAACATAATGATCAATCAATCAATCAATATATAATGATCACTTAGAGCACTTCCTATCTAGCCACTAGCATGGATTAGGTTGAAGCATAAGGATACCCTAAGTCATTCTAACTATACTATTAAAGACATATTAGATTGGTGCAATTATACTAGCAATCATGGCAAAGACACTTCATAATCATACTTAAGGGAATATTACTAAGGAAAATCAAGATCATAACTAGCCTTCTAAAGCAATAATAACTTTCTACTCTCCCTTCATTCGAAGTGTGGACTACAAAGGACTCAACGGGAGTGTCACATCCGTGATCTACCACAAAACCCAGAATATAAGGCTCATTTGTAGACAAACCACATCTAAGCACCATGCTTACATGCTGTTTATCACCCACCCATGATATCAATGAATGAGCGCTATACAAACCTATGTATGAATATGAATGCATCCTAACTATGCAAAGTATACAATCTAGATAAGCATTGAATAGTATAATTGAGAACATAATCAATAATAGAACAATATCAAACAACTTTATCTCAAGCACTCAAGATAGGTTTAAGATACAAGTGAGAGATTACAATGGCTTCGGGAAGCCTTCTAGCTCCAGACAGATCCGGAACTCGAGTAGAACTCGTCTCCTTCTACTTCTAACCTATGTAGCTATGCTCTAGATGGTGGAGCTCTAATGATTCTAGGGTTTCTAGCTCTCTACAACTGGGTTGAACTGATTGATGACTGAATGATATGAAACACTAGGGGGGTCTAGGGGTCCTTATATAGGCCGATTGAAAGACCCTAGTTTGGTTTTGGTAATTGATGAAACCTAGTTACTAATCTAAGTGCTAAGTATGTGTAGCCAAGAGAAGATTAGTAATAAGGAGGAAGATGACATGAGTTCAAGTGAAGATCAAGATGGAGTGATCAAGGAGAAAGAAAAGGACTTAAAGAAGGAAAGCTAGAGGCTAAGGTATATTCAAATATGGCTTTTCTTTTAGTGATCAAGACTCCAAGTGGGAGTGATCACATTTAGGATAGATAGCCGACTATCAAGGGGAGAACTAAGCTATTGGATTACGTTCAAGTGCTCTAGGTTGCATCTCATGTGCATTGAACTAATCAACCTAGAGAATCCCTTTGAAAACCCTTGAAAAATATTTGCAAAATGCTAACACACTATGCACAAGTGTAGAAGACCTTGAGTGTTAGCACATAGAAGCAAGGGGTGAGAAATAGACTTGAAAAGGGCTATTTACAGAGCGTCGGACTGTTAGTGGGCGTAGCGTCGGACCATTGATTCGGTCCGACGCCTGAGCTGTCTGTGAGCGTCGGACGCTCGTTTACCGAGCGTCGGACCATTGTGGCCTTCAGTCCGACGGTGCCGAGCAGCGAGGTGAGACGCGTGGCACGCTGAGGAACGTCGGACGCTTGAGGAATTTAGAGTCTTCTAACCTCTCTGGAAGCGTCGGACGGGTGAAATCTTTAGTCCGACGGTGCTTGCGCGATCGTCCGACGATACGCGCGCGGTGAGCTGAGAGAGGGCGTCGGACTCTACGGTTTAGTCCGATGCCCTCAGTCTGACGGTAGTCAAACGCGCGAAATCAGTTACCGTTGAGATCGACGAACGACGTTTAAATCTGTTGGCACGTGGCGTTCATCCGAGCGTCGGACGCTATGCTGTCGGTCCGACGGTATAAAAACGGGGTTAACGGCTGTTTCAGAGAGTGTAACGGCTAAGAGTTGGCTTCGGAGTATTTATACTCTCTCCCTGGTCACTTGGTGACAAGCTAAACACACTTGGATCATTGTCATACACTTTGTTGCATTCTATCCTCCCACTCTATCACTAATTCATCATCTTGATCATTCTTGTGAGATTGAGTGAGCCTCAAGTGCATCATTGCTTGTGTTTTGCATTCTAGAGCACTTGAGAGCAAGCCTTGGATTAGTTCTTATTCTCTTGGAACATTGTCGTGTCCCTAGACGGCTTGGAGGAGAAGAAGGTGTGAAGGAGCTTGGTGATTGTGCTTGCTCATACCCGATGATTGTGAGGGGTTCTTGTGCCTTCTCCGAGCGGAGTGCTCAAAGGTAACTCTAATGAATTGCTCGTGTCTTTGAGTTACTTCCTCCGTGGTAGGTCCTTGTGGCGCCTAGTGTAGGCTCGGTGTGTGATACCGATTAGTCACCGAACCACCGGTTGAAGTCGACACAACGAGGACGTAGCGTGCCGGCAAGCACGTGAACCTCGGGGATAAATCTTGGTGTCTCTATTGATTTCCTTACCTTCGAGTGAGTGACTTATTGATTGTCCCGGTGATTGGCTTCTTCACAAGGCAAAGGTTTATTCGACGATCATCTCTTTCTTATCCTTGTGTAAAGTAGCTTGTTTCCTTTTCTTAAGTAGTTGTGTAGTCGTTTAGCTTTTACTAGCTTACTTGTGTGGATTAGAACTAAGGTTTAACTAGAATTGTGTAGGTGGCTTGCCTAGGTTTGTGGTTGCCTTAGCATTGCATTAATAGCCTCTTGTGGTTCTAATCTCTTGTTTAGTGGTTTGTAGATTTTTTTTATTTAGGCTATTCACCCCCTCTAGCCATACTAGGACCTTTCACCGGTGGGATGAACCGTAGCCCTAGGATAAAACCAACTTCGACGGGCGGTCAAGATTGTGTAAAATTTTGGGATGTGGGTCCACGTCGAAGCGGAGGCCGAGATGGCTCACTGGCAGGTCGGCCGACCCTCTCCCACTGCCAAGTGGGCCCTGCTTCATCAGGCGTGTCTCTGATGTTCTCTGGAGCATTCTTGATCACCTTTCGCGGTGGAATTCATTATTTTAATCTGACATGTGGGCCTCCCTTGGTTCTTTTTCCGTATAACCCTCTGTAAAACACTGATTCACCAAAAGTGTGGAATTCTATCAGTTAAAGCCCTATTTTATGGTGGTGTTTGCCTTTATACCCTTATTTCGTATTTAGTTGACGGGTAAAATCATACAATAATTACCTGTCAATAAGCGCCCCCAAGCTTAACCTTTGCTAGTCCCTTAGTGTTAACACCAAATTTTGGGCTGGGAGCCGATAGCCGATACCGGAGGAGGATAACCGATCTCGGAAGCAGATTCCGTCCAGCGGAAGGAAGGAAAATAGCCGATTGAACGGTGAATCGGTTATCGGGCGAAGGTGACAGGAGGCGTGCAGTGTCGGTATTGGTGACGTCATCCAGAGTCCGCACTGCTAAGATGCGATCACGATCAGGAGTCCGTTATGAAAGGGAAGTTGGGACTCCAAGTTACCTTAGATATAGGATAGTTTGTTGGTTTCCTTATCTATTAATGAGTTGTAATTCGATTATGACTCTAGCTACGCTCAGGGTATAAATATAAGCCCTCAGCCATTGTAAAACATACAACAACATCAATACAACACAACTTTCGGCTCCGGCCACCAAACCCTAGAGTCAGTCGAGTCCGGCGAGTTACTTCATCCAGGCTGGGTGTCATCCGGTGGACGCAGGCTTGCTTGTAAGTATCGTCAACCCCCTGTTAAACTATGTCTTTTTAGCGTCATCCGGTGGACGTGGAAGCATGGTGGACCAGGGTCCTTGCTAAGCTCTGTTTCTTTGGCGTCATCCGGTGGACGTGGGAAGCACAGTGAGTCAAGGATGATTCACGCTGGTTTACCCGATCAATCTGTGTTAACCGTCATCCGGTGGACGAGATGCAGATTAGGACGGTTTTCACGAGCGGATTAGTTATCGATTCGTGTTTGTTTGCTTGATTAATCTATTAGTTAACGTCATCTGGTGGACAGGCTATAGATTAAGACAGTTTGCATGCATGGATTAGTTATCGGCTCTAGTTAAATTTGGCAGTTTAGCTGGATTCATTAAGTTATCGATGTTGTTGCTTATGTTTATTGTTTATTATTTAAAGCAATCATCAATTTGCCCGTCTTGATCCATATGCATCGGCTTATATCTAATAGATCTATATGTTCAACGAATTATGTTTGCCATTGCTTTATATTGATAATATAGAATGCTTTTGCACCAGCCGGTTGTATTTTGGATCTAGATTAGATACGGGTCGCACTCAAGTAATAAAATAAACATTGTCTAGATTCAAAGGTTAACGGATTTAAGTTGCAACTTCATCATGACTGCCTCGATCCGCTCGATCTCCACTGTTGCAAGATTGTGATTTAGATCTATTAGCCGGAGAGTTGAAACATTGTCTACTTTATAGGCTTGTATGTTGCCCGTATACACTAAATCGGCTGAAGTAGCCGATTTCATCTTGTTTTACATTGAGACATCTTATGATCATGTTAGCTTGCTGTAACTACATCTTTTATAGCATATTTCCGTCTAATGCAAGTATATGTCATTGAATTCTTGTCTGAATCGGTTAACTTGAGTTATAATGCATGTTTCGCTACAATCGGTTCATGACATAACGGAATCGCCTTTCTAGTCGATCTCCCATTACATCGGCTCTTCGAGCCATACAGTTAGAACTAGCTGGACACACCGGTTAGTTCCGCCCTGTGATTACTGATTACTATCTTTTTCCTTGTCAATTGCAGGTCAAATTGACTGGCACACTTGTGTGTTACTGACACTCTCAGACCAGGTCCGAAGCTAGCTGGATCTGCGAGAGCTTTACTGCCTCAAGGGTCGTTTCCGGCTTCGCTGGTGTGTTGGGCTTAGGGAACCACTTTTTGCGCCAACACACTTTCTGGCACGCCCGGTGGGACACATTCACTGAAGACCATGGCAAAAGGGAAGGCTGCGGCGGACGGCCCCTCCAGGGATGACGGTGTCCTCAGGGTCAGGGTCGAAGATCTCAGCGAGGAGGACGCGGCAGTGCTGAACAAGATTGTTGAGGAATTCGCTGATGCCTGCCTGCTTTCATTCAGCAAGCAGCGTGATGGCTCCATAGTGAAGAAGAATGCATTCCCGAGATGGATCATGGACGGCCATTCTGATAAATCTGAAGATGAGTGTAAGGCCGACCTCAAGCAAATGCTGGAAGAAGCGACCTGGGAGGCCGCCTATTCAGCAGTCGGCCATCACCATAAATCCTTCCTGCAGACATTCTATAACATCATGAAGACCGTTCTCAAGCGGCAGGATTGGGAGTCTCTGCGTCCAGTTTACTTCAACATACCCGCAGAGGATGCAGATCCAAAAGCAGCGGCAAGGACCTCCAATTCCTCACCGCAACAGCCGAGCCAGCCAAAAACGCCAGTGCAGGGTGCCACTGCGGCCGGTTCGGCTCAAAAAATAGCAGCTTCTCCCAGATTATACAAAGATCATACTCCGGAGGAGCTCGCCGCTTTCATGCAGGCCACTGGACAGACGGTGAACTCGATGAACTCATCAGCGGTGAACCCGACGGCGGGAAGTACGCCGGCGGCAGACATAGCCAACCCAACTCCTGGATACCATGAGGGGATCACATATCAAGACCTTCAGGCAGCGCCGCATCCGGGGTACGCCCAGACACCCAACAATCAGCTGCTGGATCAGATGAGTGCCATGCTCCGTGATATGTTCGATTTACAGCCGAAGACCGGGACTGGAATCAAGTACAGACGCCCTTACCCCGAGTGGTACGACTGAGTGACATTGCCGCCCAGGTATCGCTTACCCGACTTCTCCAAGTTCAGTGGGCAGGACGACATCACCACCATGGAACACATCAGCCGTTACCTGACCCAGCTCGGCGAAGCTTCATATGAGGTAGCTCACAGGGTCCGGCTCTTTCCGCTATCACTGACAGGGCCGGCGTTCAGCTGGTTCGCATCTATGGAGCCTAGCTCGATTCAAGGCTGGGAAGATCTGGAGACTAAATTCCATAATTACTTCTTCTCTGACACTGGGGAGAAAGACATCACAGATCTCACCAACATGCGCCAAAAGCCGAATGAACTTGGATCGGCTTTCATCAAGCGGTTCAGGGAGACCAGGAACATGTGTTACTCTTTGAACCTGAACGACAAGCAGCTCGCCAAGATAGTGGTTAGTGGGTTGCTCCCACACGTCCAAGAGAAGCTTGTGGGCACCAACTTCAACAGCATCAGCGAAGTGATGCAGAGGGTGGCCGCATTAGAACAGTAGGCCCAGAGTTTCAAGAAGGAATCAAAATACAAGCAGGCCTACGTCTGCAATTCCGACTCAGAGGATGGAGAGAATGAAGAAGTGGCTGTTGTTGAGCTCAAATGGGGGACAAAGCCCATGGCCGTACCGAAAGGTTGGAGCGCGGAAGATCAATACGACTTTGACACGCGCAAGCTGGACAAGCTCTTCGACCTGTTAGTCAGTGCGGGCCACGTCACCTTCCCAGCTGATTACGTCAAGCCATCTCCTGAAGATTTGCAGGGAAAACCGTTCTGCCACTACCACGGCCTCACCTCACACTCTACAAACAACTGCCGCAATTTCAAAGCAGCAATCCAGAATGCTATTAGGACGCGGCCTATTGAAATTTGAGGTCCCTCGCAAGGGGAAGATGAAGATCGACAAATTCCCATTCCCGAAAGGGTAGAACATGGTCCAGATCGCGAATCCTCTGACCAAAATAAAAGTGTTAACCTCCGAACGGGCCAAGAAGAACTCCTCAGTTGATACCGATGCACAAATCACAGCTGAGGAGCTGGCGCTGATCAAAGGAAGGAGGGAGCAGAATCAGAGGCAGCTGGAGCAGGGAGAATCCAGTGGCACCAAGAGCAGGAGGCCCACGCACCAGCACCTTCTGAACAAGTGGCGGGGACAGAAAGAGAAAGATCATGAGAGGCGGCTGCAGCGCAATGAAGAGGAGTACCTGCAGGTGGCTCCGCGAAGAAGAAGAGGCGCGTTATCACGAAGAAATGGCCCGCCACCGGGGAGGTGAGGAGGATCACTGGCATTGCCCATTCTTTCGACACTGCTGGAACGAAGGCTTGAGACTGCCAACGCTGCGTAACTGCCCAGAATGCAGCGATCAGTACCGAGAGTACAGGCAGTCTCAGGTCAACCGCCGGTCTGTGCATCAGAGGCTGGGGAGCCCCCACAGACCGCGGGATCGGCGTGAAAAAAGGGACTCGCGCGATTGGCTTGATGAGGCGGTAGTTGAACGCCGACAGCCGGTTTGGCAAGAGAACCAGTGGTGCCCAGGGGATCTAACTAGGAGCCAAAGGCGCCGGGTGCAGCGGCTCAGAAACAGAGAGCTCCAAGCTGAGGGGCGCGCCAAACAGGTGTGGCGCGAGAAGCCTCCACAAAATAATGGAAAGGCTGTAGCCGATGCACAGATGGTGTTTGTGCTACCTGCAGAGTTCAGAGCCAAGAAGTATGATACCGATTCAGACTCAGACGATTCGGGATCAGAAGACGGAGTGGCCAAGTTAGTGCTCGCACAGCAAGCTACTTTTGATAAGCCAGCCAAGAATCGACATCTGAAGGCTCTCTATCTCAAAGGTTATGTCGACGGCATGCCCATGACGAAGATGTTGGTGGACGGTGGTGCCACTGTCAATCTCATGCCCTACACTACATTTCGCAAGCTAGGCAAGGGTCCCGATGATCTAATAGAAACCGATCTGATGCTCAAGGATTTCGGGGGCAATTCTTCCAACACTCGGGGGGCAATCAACGTCGAGCTAACAGTGGGGAAGAAGACATTGCTTACCACCTTTTTCGTGATCGACAGTAAAGGTGCCTACAGCTTGCTACTCGGACGCGACTGGATTCATGCCAACTGTTGCGTACCATCGACCATGCATCAGTGCCTCATTCAGTGGCATGGCGATGAGGTCGAAGTGGTCCCGGCCGATGACTCGGTCAGCGTGGTGACGGCGGATGCCACATACTGGGAAGCTGGGGATCATGATTGTTTCTCTGGCAAGGCTTGGGAAGGAGGCTCCATCAAGGTCAGCGATGAGAGTCAACAGCCGATCAGGGCAATCGGCTCTGAGTCTTTTTATTAAATGGAGAATCCGATCGACGGCACAGAGGGTAAGTTGGGGCAAGGATTCACGTCGGCCGACAAGCTCGAAGAAGTGGATGTTGGACCCGGCGACAGGCCAAGGCCGACGTTTATTGCCGCCAATTTAAACCCGGAGTTCAGACAGGAGCTGATTCAACTGCTGAAGGAATATAAAGATTGCTTCGCCTGGGAATATTATGAGATGTCTGGATTGGACAAATCTATTGTTGAGCACAGGCTACCTATCAAGCCAGGGTTTTGGCCGCACAAGCAGCCTCCACGTCGTTTTAGAGAGGATGCTCTACCCGACATTAAGGCCGAAATCACGAGGCTGTTAGAAGCCAAGTTCATTCGAGCTTGCTGATACGCCGAGTGGATATCGAATATCGTCCCCGTGTATAAGAAAAATGGTAAATTACGAGTCTGTATTGACTTCAGGGATTTAAATAGAGCTACACCGATGGATGGCTACCCTATGCCAATAGCCGATATGTTAGTAGACTCGGCTGCTGGGCACCAAGTTATTAGCTTCATGGATGGCAATGCTGGTTATAATCAAATTTTTATGGCTGATGAAGACATCCCGAAGACCGCTTTCAGGTGCCCTGGTGCGCTTGGTTTGTTTGAATGGGTGGTCATGACGTTTGGTTTGAAGAATGCCGGTGCAACCTATCAGAGAACTATGAATTATATATTTCACAAGTTGATCGGCAAAGTCGTCGAAATTTATATAGATGATGTGGTGGTGAAATCCAAGAGCAATAGAGATCACCTGGCCGATTTAAGGGCCACTTTGGAGTGCACAAGGCGACATGGTCTGAAGATGAATCCTAACAAGTGTGCGTTTGGCGTGTCAGCTGGCGAATTTCTGGGATTCATGGTCCACCGCAAAGGGATAGAGATCGGCAGCAAGAGTAAGAAGGCGATCGATGAACTTGTACCTCCAACCAATAAAAAGAAATTGCAGTCTTTGCTTGGTAAGATTAATTTTATCAGAAGGTTCATCGCCAACTTGTCAGAGAAGGTACTGCCGTTCTCACCATTGTTGAAGCTCAAGAATGATCAAGAGTTCAAATGGGGTGACGTGCAACAGAAGGCTTTTGACGAAATCAGGGAATACATGAAGGACTCCACCTGTCTTAGTACCGCCACTGGACAGGGAAGTTTTTTAAGTTGTACAGTGACGGCTGAAAGCCATACCATTGGATCGGCCCTTTTTCAAGAATTTGAAGGGAAAGAGAGAGCAGTTTTCTACCTGAGCAGGCGGACTCCTTGACCCTGAGACAAGATACACACCGACCGAGAAGTTGTGCTTGTGCCTATTTTATTCATGCACCAAGTTGAGGCACTACTTGCTTGCCTCAGAGTGTGTGGTGGTGTCCAAGGAGGATGTCATCAAGCACATGCTTTCGATGCCTATTTTGAATGGTCGGATTGGCAAATGGATCCGGGCGCTCTCAGAGTTTGACTTGAGGTTCGAATCGGCTAAGGCAGTCAAAGGCCAGGCGATAGCCGATTTCATCACGCAACATCACGGAGGATCGGTTAATATAGTAGGATATAGCGCCATGGACTATGTTTTTCGACGGTTCTTCGTGCATGCAAGGTGGTGGCGCCGACGTGGTGCTCATCTCACCGTGGGGTGTGCGTTTTGAGTATGCTTTCCAGATAGGGCCGATTGTCACAAACAATCGGGCTGAATATGAAGCCGCGTGGAAAGGTTTTCAGCTTCTGCATGAAGCAAAAGCCGATGCAGTTGAAGTATTTGGCGATTCACAACTAGTCATCAACCAATTGCTCGGCTTGTATGAATGTAAAGATGAGATACTCAGAGGCTACTATGATCAGTGCCAGGCTCTCATCAAGAAGTTCATGATGATATCTCTCTGTCACATCCCCAGGGCCCAGAACCAGGAAGCTAATCGGCTGGCGCATGAACGCGTCGGGTTATCGGCCGATGCAGGAGATTTGTAACAGCGAGCAATCAGCTAATGACTGGAGGGGCGAGATAGCAAGTTACCTGGCAAATCCTTCACAATGGGTCAGCAGAAAGCTAAGGTACAAAGCCACCAAGTACGTGTTGTTGGATGGTCAGTTGTAAGACTGTTGAAGGAGTGCTGCTCAAATGCCTGGGGACAGAGGAATCAATAAAGCTAATGAGCGAAGTACATGATGGAGTCTGCGGTGCACATCAATCAGCTCACAAGATGAAGTGGATCATTAGGAGGACTGGTTACTATTGGCCTACGATGCTGGAAGATTGTTTCAAATATTATAAAGGGTGTCAAGAATGCCAAAAGTTTAGAAATATACAAAAGTCTCCAGCCTCTGCTATGAATCCTATAATTAAACCATGGCCGTTTAGGGGATGGGGTATTGATCTAATCGGCCAAATCTACCCACCATCGAGCAAGGGTCACAAATGGATCTTGGTGGCGACTGATTACTTCACCAAGTGGGTAGAAGCCATTCTTTGAGGAACGCCACTTCAGCTGACGTGATCGAATTTGTAAAGGAGCATATTATTTACAGGTTTGGCATACCTCAAACGATCACAACCGATCAGGGGACAATGTTCACTTCAGAGGAGTTTATGACCTTTGCTGACGACATGGGCATCAAGATTTATAATTCATCGCCGTATTACGCCCAAGCCAACGGACAAGCAGAAGCCTCTAATAAAATTTTAATCAAGGTCATCAGGAAAAAGATTGAGCAGAACTCTAGAAAATGGTATTTGCATTTCAGCGAAGCACTATGGGCATATCGCATGGCACAGCATGGATCGATCAAGGCTTCACCTTATGAGCTAGTCTATGGACACGCTGCTGTCTTGCCATGGGAGATTCAGTCTGAGACACGGCGTGTCACGTTGCAAAACAAGCTTACAGCCGGTGAATACAAAGACATTATGATGGATAGTTTAGAAGATTTGCACTGTCATCGGCTTAGGGCTTTGGAATACATTGAAAAGAACAAGGTATGGGTGGCCAAGTATTACAACACTAAGGTAAGGAACAAGAGCTTCACTGAATCAGAGCTAGTATGGAAAGTCATTCTGCCGATTGGTACAAAAGATAGCCGATTTGATAAATGGTCGCCAAACTAGGAAGGCCCATATCGTGTGGTGGAATGCACCCTGGGCAACGCTTACATCCTTGAAGACTTGGAAGGACAGAGACTCGCCCGGGCCATCAACGGGAAGCATCTGAAGAAATACTACCCTAGCATCCCAGTTGGGGGATAATAGCCGATTCATGCGAATCTGGCTCTAATAGCCGATGCCGTGCAAGCGGGTCGCCTTCAGGACAAAATGGCCGACATCGTATTAACGAGTCGCCCTTAGCACAAAAACAAAAAAAAGAGAAGAAAATAATAAAAGAAAACACATATATGTATCCGAACACATATGGAAATCAGATTGATGCTTTTGAAGGAAGTTTTATTTCTGATTGTGCTTACAGGAGTCCTATTACATTCTAATCATGCGTGGCTTTATCTATAATGTCTTGGGCGTCGGTGACAGCCACGACCTCGTCGGCATGAGGGAAGAAGTTCGCCAGTTGGGCGCTGGCCTCCTCCATGTTCTGGCCCTCCGGGAACCCAGGCTCGATGGCCTCCAGAGCAATGCCGGAGCGAAGTCGCGCGGCTGTGAGAGCCCCAGTGGCGCCGTGACGAACGCCGGCCATGGCCACCTGGGAGACGCGGTGGTGAACATCCAGGAGCCGCTCCGCCTGCGTGTTGCCATGCGCATTAACGGCATTGGCGGCGGCCTCGGTGGCTACACGTAATTCTTCAAGCTGCGCAGTCAGGACTGCAAAAGAAAGAAGTGTTAGCATGAAGGTGATTGTTAGCACGTCACAATTCAAGTTGTTACCGGCCACTGCAGCGTCCGATTCGGCGAGTTGGGCTTGCACCCTGGCCACCTCGGTTTCGGCGGCCGTAAGGGCAAGCGGCTTGGGCTTCGGTGACGCCCTGCAGCCGGCCATTCTCCTTCGTAGCCTCTAAGTAGAGGTTACAGGTACTCCACCATCTGGTGATGGAATCGGCGACCGTCGGCGGCGGTGTAGGACCCGTCAGAAGACCCTGACTCTGATCCAGCGTTTGGGGCCGGATTTTGAGGGGGTTCCTGAGGAGGTGCAGTTCTGAGAGGCCGGGTGTCCACGCCAATCGGTGCTCCCGGTGGGAAAGGAATCACGCGGGCCTGACTGAAGGTTGACAAAGAAGCAGATGTGTTAGAATCGAAAGAAAACCAATGTCTTGGGTACAAACTGATTTACCTGCTGTAGATGGCTAACTGCCGGGACTGTCACCCAGTGACGACTGGCCGTGATGCAGGTCAGCAGCGGCATCCGAGCCAGGGTTGGCTCCAGCGGCTGCAGGGACGGCTCGAGACGGCCCGGCACCGGTTCCCGAACCTCCGACGCCGGCAGTACCCGCATCGCTGCGCAGGACGGTGATGGTCAGATTAGATCAGGTCAATCTATCAAGAAGTGAGCAGCAACCTTACCCTAACCAGGCTTGCAGGCGATGCCTCCGTTCACCCACGGCTCGCAGGCTCCGGGTGAAGTTGTCACCTTCGGCGGAACTTGAGGCCGGCCGCTTGCCGTGGTTTCCGTCGCTAGCCATGGATTTGGGGGATTTTGTTTTCTCTGGTCTGAGGAGAGAAGGCCGGGAGAGCGAAGGCTTCGATGTTGCGGTTGTTTGTCCAGGCCGAGTGTGTATTTATAAAGATGAGGGCATTGACGGTTCCTCCTCGGAAGGCGAGACGACGCGGCGGATTTTAGGTTGCGGTTAATCCGCGTTTCTTGAATCCGGAACAGTTGCCGAATCGGGGAGACGAAGCGCCGCCATCAATGGTCGCACACCGATCGGCTTTTGTGGGTCAGGCTGTTTAGCCGATCCTATTGTGAGTACCCATGAGCCGATTCGTGATGAATCTGGCTGAGGGGTGAATTCTAAAGGAAAGCCGAACAAAGCCGATACTAAGAAGCACGCCCGGAAGCCGATTCGTATGCAGAACGGGTCAGGCTGTGTAATTGATTCTAAGGTACAAAGCAGTTCGAAAGTCGATTCGCATGCAGAAGTATATCAGGCTGAACAGAGTCAGTGCGAAACAAGACAAAGCCGGTATTAAGGTGTAAAATCTAAATGCAGATCAGGCTAAGTTGTCAAATTCAGGGTGAACAGCACGAAGACAGAGTTGCAAATAGAAAGGAACATGCCAAGCAGTATACCCATCATATTACAAAGATAATAAGGATCGAATCAGTTCTACTAATTCAGCACGGAGCGCGTGGCCAGCCTGCAGCAGTTGTTGATCTCGGTTTTCAGTAAACTGCAACAAGTTTAGGCGTTGGCATGACTTCCTGTCTGCAACGATCAAGCTGCTGATTTCCTTCTTTTTCTGGAAGAGCTCGATCGTGCTGGTAGAGATGGTGATTTCGCGGCTCTCTGATAGCCGACTCAACTGCTTCCAATTCTTTTCTCAGCTGGTCTCGTCTTGTTTTCAATGTCTCTAATTCTGTTTCGGCCGTGCTGATGGAGGATTTGAGCAACCTGGCTCGATCGGCTAATCCGGTGGCCTCTTGTCTGTTGATCGATTTGTTGCTCCTTAGCTGTTCAAGCTCTGCCAGGTTCTTGTGAGCAGTGATGATCCCTGATGCTGTAACTTTAAGATCGTCAAGTCTTTGCAGGGACTTCAAGGACTGACAGATTGGGTTGCTGCTGGACGAGTTCCATTATTTGATCAATCAGATCGGGATTCGAGGCCAGAGCGACTAGATCACCCTCTAGATGGGGTAACAGTGCACTTAGCCGACTGTTGAAATCTGGCTCTGAAAGTCTCTCGGAGGAGGAGGCTAGTTCATCTTTATCACAGAACTCTTCTATGTCGAATGGAAAGCTAGGAGACAAAGGTTTCGGTGCCTACAGTACATACGTTCTCCCATCAAAAAAAAGGGTACAACATAGATTAATTGTTTTCTGGCGGAGATGGGATACCTGAATGAGGCCTGAAGGTTGTAGAGTTGATGCCGATACTGTTTGTTCGACTAAAGCGGTTGTATCTTTTGCGGCATGCGGATCCTCGGTTGTCACTGCCTCAGGTAGTTGGGTTTCTGCAAACCAGAAGTAAGAATAGTATGGAAGTAAGGATAATTGCTAACAGCCGAATAGGAGTTACCTGGATTCTTCTCAGGGGGCAACTCCTCTTCTTCAAGGTTCGCCCAGATTTCTTCGGAAGGGCTGTTCGGCTGTATTTTTGAAAAGAAGATTTGGTCAATTAGGACATTTAAGAAAGAAAAGCCCAGTGAGTAGTACCTGAGTTTTTGCTCCTTCTTCCTGGATCCCTTCTTCTTGAGCAGCTGATTCCTCATGGCCGGTAGATTCTGGTGGTTCTTCGGCCTGTTTTTCTCCCAGGGTACCTTGAGTTGGTTGAGGATTCACCTGGTAGAAAGCTGATTTAAGAGTCGGGGCGTACTGAGGTAAAGAAAAAAATGCTACTGGGTACCTGAATTTTTCTTATCGATCGGCGTTTCTTGGGAGTTTGCTTTTGGAGCTAAGATGCAGCTGGTCGTTTTGCAGCAGAAGGGGAGGTCAGTACAGCAGGGCCTGCCATTAGTTGTCTCTGCGTTGGCGCTCGGGAGCCTAGTCTTGCTGTTGGACAAGGTGGATAGTATTCCACTCGCTCTGGTGGATTGGATGATGGGTCCTGCGAGAAATATCTGTTAAGTAACATGTTTGAATAAAGCCGTTTTTATTGGAATCGGCTGAGAACACTTACTGCTCGGGGAGATTGGAAATTTGGATCCAGGGCTCTGCATTTGTCGTGGACGGTTTGGCAGAACAAGTGAGCGTGCCATTGTTGCCATCAATCGTCAAAACTCTGATGAGCGATGCAGATTTGATTCCACGGCTTTGGCGAGAATGTGGGCAGGTTTGCTCCGAGTTGAAAAATTCTGACAGCCTGAAGGTGCTCTGTAATGTTCTCCCTGGGCTTCAATGTATTCAAAAAAGGGAGCCGAGGGGGCAATTGGCCGAAACCTAGCTGTCTTGCTGCTATGTTTGGATGATAGAATTCATAAGAAGGATAGCTAGTTGCCTTGCCGCTTGCGCTCCAAAGGTGCTTGATGTCTGTTGGCAAGGCACCGGGTTTGATGATTACGTTCAAAATACTGATAGCCTTGTCATCAAAGCACCCATTGTTGAATTTGAAGCTGGAGGGCGCTGGAAATTCATCTTCATCTTCGTAAGGGAACCAGGTAGTAACATTTGGTCCCAAGCCCCTGTATAATGTTTCTAGCATATTGCCCTTTGAGGTTGAGATGGTTATGGCAGAGGCAGCTTCACCAAAACTTTGACAGCCTCTGGTTTTTGGGTCTTCCTCCTCTGAATACTCGGTGGATGAAAAGTTGAGGCCTTGGAGTTATGTCCTTACCAGCTTATGCAGGTACAGGTTGAGCCATAGCTGTACTAGCCACCAAGGGCCGTTATGCATTGCACTTCTTCACCTATGATCAAGGAACTGAATACCCGGCTCATAAGCCTGTATGCTGCACCCAACAAGAGTTTGCCCAGGGGGATGGGGTGCCCTTGAGCCAGTTTCTCTGCTAAGACCCGATAAGGATATGCTGACCCGGCAGTGGCACCATAGAACACGAACCTTTCAAGCCACATGGTCAAGAATGCGACATGTTCTTTCTCGCTGACAGAAGAGGAGCTTTTCTGATGGTGTTGAATATAACCACTCCATCCTTTGTATGTGTCCAGCTTCGGGAAATACGGGTCCTTCTTGCCACTGGAGCAAAGATCCCAGAAATCATATGATCCAGTGATCTGAAGCCCGGTGAGCATATGGATATCGCGCAGGGTAATGGTTTTTGTACCGTCTCCGAACACGAAAGCATTCAAGGAGTTGGACCAAAAATGACTGGCAGTGATCAGGAGCGGCTCATTCCTTGTCATCTCTGATAATGATAGGTCAAGACATTGGCTCAGATGGTGCATCTCCCAGTCAGCGCGCTTCTTCGCCGCGACACGACGGAACCAGTTCCTCCACCCAGCAGGTGCGCTTGGCTAGTTTCTGAAAGATTTGGCCCAAGAGCAGGCGCCCATCATGGAGCTTCGGAATGGGAGCTGATTGGTTTCTTGAATGATAAAGTCTTTGGGGATCGGATTGCCCATCGGGCCCAGATAGTAGGTATTGGGGATGTCCTTCAGTGGAATCAGAATATCATTCCTCAGCACCTGGATTTAAAACTCGTACTCAGTGAGGTTGAAGAGGGATTCACAAATCAGGGGGCGGATCGATGAAATTGATACCTCAGGGACCTCGGAAGGAGTCGCCATTAGCTCGGGAGTGATTTGACGGTGACGAATCGAAGCTGACAGTGGCGGATTGGAGCCCGTGGCGGAAGTTGCGATGGTTTAGGGTTTCGTTTTGGTGCGAAAGTTTGAAGTGCCGAGAGGGAAGCTGCGTTTTGGCTATTTGAAGGCTCAAGCGCTAATTTCGGAATAAACCAGTTTATTCCAAAATTGGGGGCATATGTTAACACCAAATTTTGGGATGGGAACCGATAGCCGATACCGGAGGAGGATAACCGATCTCGGAAGCAGATTCCATCCAGCGGAAGGAAGGAAAATAGCCGATTGAACGGTGAATCGGTAATCGGGCGAAGGTGACAGGAGGACGTGCAGTGTCGGTATTAGTGACATCATCCAGAGTCCGCACTGCCAAGATGCGATCACGATCGGAGTCCGTTATGAAAGGGAAGTTGGGACTCCAAGTTACCTTAGATATAGGATAGTTTATTGGTTTCCTTATCTATTAATGAGTTGTAATTCGATTAGGACTCTAGCTACGCTCAGGGTATAAATATAAGCCCTCAGCCATTGTAAAACATACAACAACATCAATACAACACAACTTTCGGCTCCGGCCACCAAACCCTAGAGTCAGTCGAGTCCGGCGAGTTACTTCATCCAGGCTGGGTGTCATCCGGTGGACGCAGGCTTGCTTGTAAGTATCGTCAACCCCCTGTTAAACTATGTCTTTTTAGCGTCATCCGGTGGACGTGGAAGCATGGTGGACCAGGGTCCTTGCTAAGCTCTGTTTCTTTGGCGTCATCCGGTGGACGTGGGAAGCACAGTGAGTCAAGGATGATTCACGCTGGTTTACCCGATCAATCTGTGTTAACCGTCATCCGGTGGACGAGATGCAGATTAGGACGGTTTTCACGCGCGGATTAGTTATCGATTCGTGTTTGTTTGCTTGATTAATCTATTAGTTAACGTCATCCGGTGGACAGGCTATAGATTAAGACAGTTTGCATGCATGGATTAGTTATCGGCTCTAGTTAAATTTGGCAGTTTAGCTGGATTCATTAAGTTATCGATGTTGCTTATGTTTATTGTTTATTATTTAAAGCAATCATCAATTTGCCCGTCTTGATCCATATGCATCGGCTTATATCTAATAGATCTATATGTTCAACGAATTATGTTTGCCATTGCTTTATATTGATAATATAGAATGCTTTGCACCAGCCGGTTGTATTTTGGATCTAGATTAGATACGGGTCGCACTCAAGTAATAAAATAAACATTGTCTAGATTCAAAGGTTAACGGATTTAAGTTGCAACTTCATCATGACTGCCTCGATCCGCTCGATCTCCACTGTTGCAAGATTGTGATTTAGATCTATTAGCCGGAGAGTTGAAACATTGTCTACTTTATAGGCTTGTATGTTGCCCGTATACACTAAATCGGCTGAAGTAGCCGATTTCATCTTGTTTTACATTGAGACATCTTATGATCATGTTAGCTTGCTGTAACTACATCTTTTATAGCATATTTCCAGTCTAATGCAAGTATATGTCATTGAATTCTTGTCTGAATCGGTTAACTTGAGTTATAATGCATGTTTCGCTACAATCGGTTCATGACATAACGGAATCGGCTTTCTAGTCGATCTCCCATTACATCGGCTCTTCGAGCCATACAGTTGGAACTACCTGGACATACCGGTTAGTTCCGCCCTATGATTACTGATTACTATCTTTTTCCTTGTCAATTGCAGGTCAAATTGACTGGCACGCTTGGGTGTTACTGACACTCTCAGACCGGGTCCGAAGCTAGCTGGATCTGCGAGAGCTTTACTGCCTCAAGGGTCGTTTCCGGCTTCGCTGGTGTGTTGGGCTTAGGGAACCACTTTTTGCGCCAACACTTAGCAAAGCCAAACTTTAGCAGATACTATAAGTTATAGCTACCCCTCACAAGTATTCAGTTTTAAACCTAGAAGTACTCAAGGATTAGAATAGACCAAGCTAACGTTTAGACTTACCTTTGACCGTGGAGCTTGCAGCTTTCTCTTGTGTCTTGGACAATTGAAGGACAGAATGTCTAAGTTAAGCACTATGTCTCATGCTTTCTCGTTCAACTCTTATCCTGGAGGTTTTGCAAGTTTTCAAAATAAAACTTAGAGTTTCCTGTGTATGACTTTCTCAAATCTCTCAATATGTGGTATTTGTGGATCCTTACCTAAGGCAATAGTGATGCATGCCTTCTCTTCTCTCTCTCACCCTATAACTAATGACTTATGTGGAGCTCATGGGTAAGGAGACAGCTCATACATACTTGCAATGAATATATTGTCAAGTCAAACAATGGATCCAAAGGAACAAGTCATACAATCAAATCAGGATGTGCATGTATGAGGATGTGAGGTGGTAGGTGGTTATTTGTGGAGGCTGATCCTAATTCTACTCTTTTGCTCATTGAAAACATCTCTCTTTCTCCTTTTCAAACACTAGGGAATTGTGCTGCAGGACAACATGGGCTATCTTTCTTCTTCTTTTTTCAGGCGGGCATCAGAGTACCCATTGTTTTGATAACTCGGACACTTGTCCATTTTTACCTCTCAGGCGGGCATCTTTATACCCATTGTTTTCTCTCATCTCACTCTTTTGCATAGCCACATGCCTCTTCTCTGTAACAGTACTTCCCTTTTTCTTTTGAGAGATAGCAACAAGAACTTTGGAGCATTGATCTGGAGTAACCAATGGGGTATATTTTTTGGTGTTTCCTCCTAAGGTAGGAGTAAACCTTTTGGTTGGAATAGATGGAATGTGGAATGAGGATGCGCCTACTCAGAAATTGAGCAGTGCATTATGGGTGGAGTGCACATGACCTTGATTGTAAAAGCATGAAAAGTTCCTAAGGTATCAACAAAGCCTGACTAAACTCAAAACAAAGCAAGTAGCATATAATGTGTATGTTTCCCTAATCTAGCATGTATGGCTATGGTAGGAATGTAAAGCTCTTGTCATACAGGAACTTATCATGTGGTTTTAAGGTTTTCAAAATAAATCTCCAGAATTCAAGTATCACTAGGAACAAGATAAATAGCAGCTTAAACTTTGCATATCATATCCCTCAATTACTTAGACTTAGATCAAGCCATTACTACCCACAAGTTTCAGGTTCAAAGTAAATCTTCAAGCTAAAATAGTTGCGTCTAAAACTTGGGATGATTCATGGTTGAAAACTAAGTGTTATGAGGAATCATGGTGGGGTGCTACTAATTAAATTCCTGAGCATGGTTCTATCTAGTCTGAGCAAAAATTATTGTAAGCATTCTCTTTTTATTTAAGCACACTAACTAACCTAAACACTATTTATTGGGTTTTCAAATTTTTATCTTACTAGCTAACTCGCGCGAAAAGCAATATGGTACAATAAGGTGGGAAACTTATACTTAGCTGGATTCAAGTGGAGGGTGCCCTTCCCCAAGCTGGATGGTTGATAGGGTCTTTAATGACGTGAATTGAGTGATCCTTCTGGGAGCAGGTGTATCGGCAGCGTAAAGGCGTCGGGTTGACTAGCTATTTGATCTTGTATTTCCTGTGAAACTCAGTAGCCAACAAGAATACCAAATCTCATGAAGAGGGGTTAGGTTAATACCACTCCATGGTAAGTGATTGTTTTTATTCCAGTGTAAAGTTTCCTAAGTGAGTGGATGTAACGCCCCAGAGTCCAAACGGCTCAGATCCACTCTGCACGCTGAGCAAACCACACCTACCACCATCCCACTTAAGCTTTCATCCTCGCTTCGCTTAAAAGAGTTAACTCGTTACGACCATCTTGCCGTGGCAATAGTACCATGTGCCACGCTATTTTATTCATTGTGAGAGTTATATGTTATTACCACGACCGTCTTGCCGTCGCAACAATACATTAGGTCATTGCCAGAGATCATACTGGCACACATAGCAGTTCGAAGGCACCAATAAACCATAACAAAATCAATTGCACTCACATATATTAATTATAATAAAACATTCAATGATTTACCAATTCATCGGAATAGTATCTAAAATCACAAAAGAGTGTACAATTTACTCATGCCTTCATAGTTTTTTAAAACTTGTAGTAGCACAAGACTTCCTAACATCTACACATCACTTAGTGAATACTAGCCGTGCAACATGTCATCGCCTCGTGTCCTCGCTCCATTATAAGCCTCACACTCAAACCTTGTCCACATGCTGATCAAAACAATAAGATTGTGATATTAGTGCACTACATCATGCACAAAATGTAAAGAGATTGAAATAGAACATTGTTGTAATTAAGCGAAAGTATAAATAATCAAAATGATGGAAGTAGTGCTGTCAATTTAATTAAGCAAAAGTAGAACTAAAAATTACAAATCCTAGTACTAAGATAGGAGCCAATTCCCTGGTGGCCATTATAAAAGATGCAAGTTCTTTGTATGACACCGAAAAAATTCATCTTCCTTGTAAACCATCAGTTTACAAATTTCATTCCCTCCAAGCCACCACCGTGACATTTGCCTATAACGGCTCCTAACAGGAGCTCTCAATGTAAGTACCCCTCAGTGAACATGGAATGAAAATTTTTGTTGCTTCCTTCTGTGACACTAATTAGCTGTTGGTTTTGCTGGTGGCTCGCTGCTGCAGTGCATTAGCACTTGCACAGTAGCAACAGTCAGCAGCATGTCTAGCACAGGCAATTAATAAGGCAAGAAGCTCACAGATTTCAGTCACTATAACAGAAATATGGTCACAGATTTCACCAAGCCAATATAACAGAAATATTCTCAAATATTCAGCAAGGCCATAAGAAGGAAACATAAATAGTTATTATCACAGAAATATTCTCCCATGCGCCTGCAGCTCGCGTGACGCAGTAAGAGCTACTTGTCTTATTACATAGCATAAGGAGCAGATTAGTAATGAATGGCCCAAATAAGAAGGTTCATGATTTCATTTATGGAACTTTGCATACAGACTTGACTCGGCTGTTCTCTACCAATTTAATGGCTATCGCTTTATAAGCAGCAGGTCAACAGCAGTAGAAACAAGGTAATTAAACAAGCAGGAGCTCCTATGAAGAACCACACAGTTTAAATAGCAGCAGATAGCCAAAAACTTAAGCGAACAAAAACACATCAACCCAAAGAATTTGTTAGAATGGAGTATTTTTTTGAACTATTGTGCCTATGAAGTAGATACAACATCTAAAGCAACCAACACAAGAATTAACATAATGAAAATCTTAGTCACTGCAGATCTTAGAAATTATTAATATAAAAAAATAAGAAACATGCATATGAATGTTACTTAAGGTCAGTACATAACCATATTATGGCAAAATATCATAGAGACTACAAAAAAAGGAAGGGAATGAGGGATGAGTCACTTGTTGTAGGTGCAAAATGATAAAGGTCAGCACCGAGCAGTTAATCAACAAAAAAAATTTGGCTAGTAATATTCTAATATATTGAATCGACAGTATATGACATAATTGTATTATAAACAAATTTAAGGTACACAAGTCACAACAGGATGGTGTGTGCACCAAGGGGCAGCAGCGCCATCAGGATTGGACAAGCATGGAGATAAGCCTTTTTTCATCTAAATTTAGATATAAAATTTAATTGGAGATAATCTTGGTTTACTTAGTTTTTGAAGAGACAGTCCAGATTTGCTTAGGGACACAAGTTGCAAGGAACTTAGGACAGGTCTCTGCATCTTTATAAACAGGGCCAAGGCATTTGTGAGGGTACTTCCAGTAAGGTCTAGGAGACCAAGAGCATGTCCTACTACTTCCTTTAACAACAACAACAACAATCTGACGGGAGTTTTATGATTATTGAACCAAAAGCAATGAACCTCGTTGGAAAACTCCATGGCACAACAAAAGTTTCTGGTCAATGTTTACTCATGTGATAGTTGATAATCTCCGGTATGAACTACTAGTAGAGTAGGAACGACATATAGGAAATATAAACCAAAAGACATGCATAAAAATCATCTAGAGGTGATTATGGATAGTTATTCTGCACACAATTAGTAATGATGAAATACAACACAAAATGATATTTTACGGTATGAAATGTGTCCAAGGTGGCTGATAATATATTGCGGCTCTTACCTGATTCTTCCTTTCCTGATTTCTTGTTTTAGCCATCAGCTGTTGTGAAGTGATATATGTCTTCGATGGCACATTTGCAGTGTCTTCGTCGAAAAGATTAGTAGTAGTGATATATGTCTTCGATGTCACATTTGCACATTTGTATGATATTGAGTTGAAAGATTAGGAATCATAAACATAAGTGTGCTATTGAAAGGGTGAAGGATGAAAATTATTCTGAAATTTTACCTGAATTGTAGTTCCTTCTTTCTATTACGCTAGCATGCTAAGAAATTCTTGCTTCAGTTCTTCTCTTATTGCTATCTTAGCATTTTCTAGGTCCTCTTGCATCTTTCACTTATTTTCTACCAACTGTTTACTCCAATTAGTGGGGCCCTTTTCCTTGTAAACAGTACAACCTCGTCGACAAATGTACGGGCATTTGGTCCAATTGGACCTCTCATCCTTTTTGAAAATTCGATTGGGAGATTTTGAGTGTGTTCCTTAACTCTCTTTGGTGGCTATTGTTAATCCTTTAACAGTGCCGCAACCTCTTTTCGTGCGTTGATTGGAGCCATCTCTTTGAAAAAAAAAAGAAGAGAGCATAACGAACTTGAACTGTTGCAATTCTGAATTAAGATATGTAACCAAATATTAAAATCATATGAATGACCACAAACCATTTCCATGTTACCTTTCCGTCCTTGCATGATTTGGCCTATTTGAGTGTGGTGTTGCATTGCTTCCATTACTTTCATTGTCTTCAATGTCATCAGTACCATGTTGCTCTACATATGCCACTGCAGATAAAGTTAAAAGCTTAAGTTTAAAAATATAATAGTAAATGAATTAGCTGAAAAAGTAAAGTTAATTACTAATTGCACTATGTCAAATCAAATAAAATGAAATAAATAAAGTTTCAGTTAATCGGAAAATTAAACATTCTATGCAATCGATCAAAAATCGTCAAAGTGAAGTGCCACGATTGAGTCTGAATGAGTCACTGAGCTCTAGTTACAGAATGCACAAATTTGTTAAAAGCGGCAAGCAAGAAACCAAGTTAGATGCCATGGAAAAATCAAGGCATTAGCCGGGGCACACGTTATTGTATCGGCATCTAACTTCTTTATTTGATGCCCATCCGATCAAGTTACATATGTATATTTTCTCTACTTTCGGCAAGTTAGATGCTAGGAAATCAAAACAATTAAAAGCAGCAGCAATTAGTAGCCAATAAGATATTGCAGTATACAAGTGCTTTGTCGACAAGAGATAAGCAGGCACAAAATCAAGGCATTGGCTAGATTTCTATTGAGTCATAGGCCAGATCACTATGAGTCATGGGCAATCACCGGCACAGAAAACAACTTAAATAGAAAGAGTAGGCAAACATGCCACCAGCGCAGTTGCAGTCTTGGGGCCGGACTACCTGACGGACATTGCTACAATAGAGAACATGGCTACAGACGGACCTGGCTGGTGGCGGTGTGGGCGGCGTCCTGGCTGGAGGCAGCGGCGACGGCGTGCTGGAAGGAGGAGGCGGCGGCGCAATGATCCTGACTGTTCTAATATCTCACTTTTTTTGGGGTGAGGGTGGTTGTGGTTACAAAGAGGTATATGGGGGAGGGGTTAGACAAATAACCTGCCAAAATTTATTTAGAAGGAAATTTAGGAGGGAAATCAGGGGGGCGGTCCTGGTTTTGGTGGGAAAAAGATAACATACTTCTTCCGTCCCAAAATAAGTATTGTTTCAGTATTTTGGCTATCTCCTTTGAATCATTCGTCTTATTAAAAAATTTGTAAAAATAATTAATTATTTTATTATGAAATGATTCATTATTAGAAGTACTTTAATCTTGATTTTTTTATATTTTCGCAAATTTTTTTGAATAAGACGAATGGTCAAACGTCGATTTCAAAAAGTCAAAAATAACACTTATTTTGGGACGGAGGGAGTAGGAGTAAATATTCTAATGGGTGGAATTTTTGGGAGGGATGAAGTACACTTTTATATTTTGTTTTATAAAATTTGAAAAATTTTGATCTGCTATAAGACCAGGCATATATAAATATCTTGCTCCTCCTATCCATATCGTCCTCGCCTAGCAGTGTCTCACACAAGCTGTCGCCCGTGCCAAGACCCTCCCGACCTCTATATTTGGGGCCAATCCCTTCTATGCTATTGAAACTTATACTTATCCCTTATGTGCCATTGAAAAATATAAGTTCCCTTCTATGCCATTGCTTTATATTTTCTCTCTCTTATATGCCATTGCCGTTATATTCTCCGTCAAGAATCTCCGTTAGCGCTACGTGTGGCACCATTTTTACTCCGCGTATGTCTACATTGCTGCAAGAAGACTGACCTAGCCTAGCCATTTGACATACGTATCATAATTTGTCTAACCATTTGACGTACACGTGTTATAATTTAGACTTATGTAAATACGTTTATCCTAATGTTTTCCTAGTCTACCATTTGACGTACACGTGTTATAATTTAGACTTACGTACATGTGTTAACCCTGAATTCCCGTCCGTTCTCAGCCTAGCACGTAAGATTTTTTACGGAGAACATAATGGCAATGGCATATAAGGGAGAGAAAATATAAAGCAATGGCATAGAAGGGAACTTGTATTTTTCAATGGCACATAAGGGATAAGTATAAGTTTCAATAGCATAGAAGGGATTTTCTCCTATATTTGTGTCCTTCCCGGCCACCTAGCAGCCGTCGTGCCTCATCCAGTCACCTCAGCACTGCACAACCATAAAGGGGAGCTCAGCAAGATTACACCGGACCAAGTAGCCTCGACAATGTTCACTGAGTTGGGATTTGTCCGTTCACGAAGTAACATTGCGACAAGGTAAAGAGGTCATATGATACGACATTTGGATGTGTCATCAAGGGTGGCTAGCAATGGCAGAGCGGGGCCACAAAAAGAGGAGAGGGCATGGACCCACTGTGACCCTCAGTAAGCTCCGCAGTGCAGGCTGTTGTCCAAAGACCATCCACGTCACTTGATCTTCCACCCGATTGGATGATCCGTGGTTCAATTGATTATCCCGAAAGCGATATTATAGAATCTTGATCATTATACATAGATTTTATTGTCAACATTATTGGTCATCAATCCGACCATGATTTATGACCATGCACAAGACTTGATCATCCACGCCATAGCAGCCTCACCTAGCGGTGCCTCGCACAAGCTGTTGCCACCCTTCTGACCTCCTTGTCGGTGTCCTTCCCGACCACCCACCAGCCGTCATGCCTCGTCTATCTGTATCTACTTAGGGCCAATCACCTGAGGATGGACAACCATAAATAGGAGCCCAGCAAGGCTACACAGGACCAAGTAGCCTCGACAATGTTCACTGAGTTTATGATGGGGATTTGTTCATTCACGATGTAATATTGCGACAAGGTGAGGAGATCGTACGATAATCGTCATCAAGGGTGGCTAGCAATGGCAGAGCAGGGCCATGAAAAGAGGAGGGAGCATGGCCGCACTATGGCCCTCAATAAGCTCCGCCACTTAAGGCTGTTGCACAAAGATCATCCATGTCACTTAGATCATCCACCCGATAGGATAATCGAATGTTCAATTGAGCTCCCGTTTGGCACAGTTCAGCCTCATAAGTCAAGCTATTTTTTTAATAAAATGGTTTCATGAGCAACTTGTTTGGTGAAGCTAAGCTATTTTAGAAATATTGTTTGGCAAAATAACTTTACCAACAACTTCATGCATGTTTTGGAGAGAAAAATGAGGGAGAAATGTAGGATAAGATACTGTTTTCAGTTTCATATCAACTCATTCTCTATGAGAGGGATTTAAATAATTTTACCTATAAAACTATTTTAGAAAATGTTGTGTGGCAAAGAGAATAGCTCTTCAAATAAATTGCGTTGGCTGAGCTGAATACGCCCAGGGAAATTTAATCGACCGTGAGAATTCGACGTTGGCGTCCACATTTTGGCTATTCGCGCGTCCTGAAAAGGAAAATGCATTAATAAAAAAAAAAAAATCCTAAACCAACATGGCCACACAGCGCGCGCACTCGAGCTCCTCTAGACACACGCTGCCAAGCCCCCTCACGCACCCCGCCGGCCACCACCCCTCATTCGGCGCCTGCGCGCTCCTCTTCGCCGCCGGCTGCTGGTCGCTGCCCTAGGTTCGTCGCCTGCCGCCCTCTCCTGCACGAGCGGTCCTCCGGTGCGCCGCCGCTGGCCGCCGCTCCCAGGCCCGTGCGATGGGATCTTCCCGGCAAGGCTGTGGAAGTCAACGATGGCGGTGAGATATCAATTCCTGTGTGAAGAACCTCGATGCGGGTAACAGGGATTTGTATTGGGGCACTGAAAAGGTCTTTTGGGTGATGGGATCTTGAATCCAGCGTTGGGGAACTCAATTTCGATGGTAGGGTGTTCAATCTGGTGTTTCTACACTAGTTCCTTTAATTCTGTGGCATGGATTAGGGCTCTTGCGTGTATGGTGCAGGGGGCATGCCCTGTCTTTTGGATTGTTCCTCGTCATGTGATTCAGTTTGTTATTTGTTTTAGTACTTATATTAAATTTCACATATTTAGAAATTGGAAGTTGCAACTCAAATGGCCATTGGTCCTGTTGGATACCTGGATAGAGCAGAGTTAGAGAATTTTTTTACTGTTGACGTGTTCAGGAACTGTCACTACTATAGAAATCATGTCATATGAGCTGCAGATTTAGTGATTTAAATTGGGTACAATCATATTCACTGATGTAAAAGACTGAATATTAGTCACTGCCGATAAAAAAAACTATACTTAATGTAAAAGCCTGAATATTAGTTACTGCAGATCATATTCACTAATTGTACCGTTACTTTTTCATTAGATTGATACTATACTTCGATTTCCTTAATATTCTCATATTCATAGGCACTAGGACTATATATGAATCTTGGTCTATTTCATTAGTAGAGTCCTACAGCCAGAATATGGCAGATGCAAGAAAAAAAACTATTTCTAGGCTATGCTCCTCGATTCACAAATTGTATAGGAAGAACAAATTTGCTATTTTGTGATAACCAAGATCAAAGTCATAATGTTATAACATGAACACTTAAATGTCACAAGTTGTCATTAATGACACTTATCTTTAGACATTTGATTTTTCATCAAATTGGTGTCACAAATGGTAACATATGACATATTTTTAAGGTATTATGACATATATTAAATGTCAAAAGATGCCACATTTCTTGTAGTGACGACGGCGGTGGAGTGGTGGACCATGCACGGCAAGCACGACCATTATTTCCCGAACCCAAGTGTGAAACTCGTGCGCCCAGTTTGCCCCCGCTCCCGAGGTTGCCCTCCTCTCCGACACTGAGAACCAGCCATTGGCGTTGGGTGCTCCGCCATGGGTGGAAACCGCACGAAGGGGAAGGCTGCTTGACACGCGAGAGGGACGGCAAAAGGGCATTGTGCCCCTCGTCGAAGAAGGTACCCTTTCGACCCCATTCACAGTTAGGGTTCAATCTTTAATCTTAGGCAAGGTACTAGATCTAACGAATTTAAGTTAGACTACAAACTACGCCCGGCGTTGTCGTGCGCCTCCCTCTGTTGGGCTAGCCATGAGCCCACTTTTCTGTTTTTTGTAAGTCTGTATAGTTAGAAGCAAAAATGAGAGCTGGTAACCCTTATTATTGTGCACAGCCAGCTTTAATGTTTCTGAGCAATATGTTTAGTGCACAACTGTTGAGTATCAAAAAATAAACCAGATCAACTAAAAGTACAGCTTTGTTTCTTCGAATTAAATTGACAAGAATGTGTCTTGAAGCTGGCATAGGTAATAAGCATCAGGTTTGCAAATATAGTTTCTTTTTATGATTTTAAACTTGTTTATTGATGATTCAAACAAATCATGTGGTGCCTCTTTGTTTATCTGAATCATGGCTTAAGTAACTTTACTTGGTTTCTCTACAAAATGTGAATTGGTACTTTTCTGTTCTTTGTTTATCTGAATCATGGCTGAAGTAACTTTACTTGGTCTGTACAAAAATGTGGAGCAAAATGATATGAGAAGTGAATTTTATCCAGGTTGCAAATTGAGCCTGAACCTGTGCTGGTGTGTTTGAGGAAATATTCTTCGTTGCACCACTGGTGCCTCAGCCTTCAGGTTACAAGTGTTTTAGCTCTTTTTAGGGAAATATTCTTTGGTGAACAACTGGTTCCTCAGCCTTCAGGTTACATGTTAGCCTTCATGTTTCGCACCTGAAATCTCATGAACAGGATGGTCAGTTAGGGGGCATCTTCTGTACTTAGATAATTGATCAGTTCGGACCATTGCTTGAAAATGGGATACAAATGCATGTCTTGGCTTCATAACAATATTTAGCTTGAAGTGGGATGAGTTGACATGGTAAGAAGTGTCACTCACACAAAAAAGGGAAACCACAGAATGCATAATAGTTTACTTAAAACATAAGACATTTGGAAGCAATTAAGGTGAGATATAGTTTGTAGGCATACCCCATTCTCATTCATGTCTGCTCGAGTTCAAGTTTGTGGGTCAGTATTGTACCGTCAGTATTGCAAAATCTGAATATGATAGGCTCAGTATTGCTTGCAGTACAAGATTTGTGCTTCCACTAATCATGGAGGAAAATGTAATAGGCTGGTTTACTGCGAATTTCAGAATTGCAGAGCTGCATGTATTAGTTTTCATGTGTTACATGTATTATTTTTCAGAGCTTTAGGCACTGTTTTTATGTACTTTAGAGGTTTGATAAACTGGAGTAAGGCAAGGCCATTTGGTCATATGATGCATGCTTATCAGTGACGACAGGTCTGTAATAGGTGCTTATGATGCCCAACTTTCTTTTTTGTATCTACTATTGCTGATAAAAAATGTAGATTGCACATATGAACCTACTCCAGCTCTTGTTCATTAATGAGTTGCATACTATTGTTGTTCATATATCAGTCCTAACCATACTGTTTTATTGAAGGTTGCTAATGACAGTGAAGAGGAAGACCGCTATTCGTCCTTTGCCTTCTTTACGGATTCTGATGCCCTACTTTCGGAGTCCGAAGAACAGGACCAGCTGAGTTTGATAATTCAGCGATGTAAAAACCAAGTGTACAACACCATTGATCACTATGCTGACAAGGTGAAGCTTGAAGCTGATGAATATGCGCAAAGGGTGAAGCTCAGGATTAATGATGACTTGGATAGGCAGTATGACGACATCATGAGCGACAAGATGGCACCAAGCCAAAGAAAGGGTCGTCCTGAACATAAGAAGTGCAGGATAATGTGGGAGTTGTCTTTTTGGCATGTATAAATGGATGAATTGCATGCTAGTTGGTCTGTTGGGTGCTGTGATGGGAACCACTAAAAGTCAGTCTTAATAAGTAGTTGTGGATCTAGAACATGTTGGTAGTTAGTATGGAACAGCTAATGTATATTGGGCTAGTGTCATTATGTTGGGAACCACTTTATGCAGTTAATGTCATGTTGTGCACAAATAGAGCCATGCTGTAATCAGCTGTTTGCAATGCTACTGCTGCATAAATATTGTGCCTCATAGTCTTAATGTTATCTCTAAAAATAAATTATACTTCTTTTATGTAGTAGTGATGCACTGCAATTGCGTTGACATAGTAATGCTACACTGGTGCTATCTGCTGGTAATTGAGCACAGTGGTGCTATCTGCTATACTGTATTAACATCAGTGCGCATCACCACACCATCGATCAGGTTGTGTCTGGGGCTGAGTCTAAACAAGAAAAATTGCAGTGTGTTCCACCGGTAACTACACCTGTCAGAGTACATCTACGTACCAGAATAACTAGCTAGGTCTTGTCTCAATATCTATCTAAACATATGATCAATTACATATGAGTTTCTGTGGCTTACAATGACACAAATACATGTATAGAATAGTGGTAAGCATCTATTCTCTAGAGATTGAGGTCAAAGGCCAAGACTTGATGGTGGTTTTTTTAATAAATATTAGTATTTGAATTTTTTTTACTTCACCATTGTATTTAGAAACCAGATATCAACTTTTTAGTTTCATTTAATTATATTGTACTCGATTTTTAAAAGTTTTTTAACCTTAATTTTAATACTTGAGGTATCATTTTTTTATTTTTATTTAAAATTCAACCATGGTGCTCGTGAACCTAGCATATTGCAACAATATAGTTTTTCGTTGCTATATGTACAATCTTTTTACAACGATTTATTATTTTGTTGCTATATGTACAACTCTTTTGCAACGAAGCGAGTATTACACACAATGAATCATATCTGTTGCAATACAGATATGTTATCGCAACCACCAACTAAAGGGTTGCAATATCATCTTTGTATTGCAACGCCAACAAAATTGCCCGCAACCAAAATCAAATCGTGGCAACAGCGACCACTTATTGCAACCGTGTTACAATGGGTTGCGATACAACTTACTTTTCGCAACGTTCTCTATACTCAAGCCACGAAACAATTTGCGTGGCAAAAACATCAATCTATCGCAACAAAAAATGCACATGGTTGCATGAACACCCTCTATTGCAACCAAATCTTATCGTTGCGACAGAAAAGCATGGCATTAGGGTCAAAAGTTAGTAGTCTTTATGAACAGACATATTTTTGTGCCACCACAGTGAATAGTCTTTATGAGCTATGCCACAAGATTAATCACATGGGGTTTCTAGATTTTACTATGCAAAGCAATAAATATTTTTATTTTCTTTTGAATGCAGAAAAGTAAATATGTAACTATTAAGATATTAATGCAATGCTGAAAGTAAATATGGATAAATACCAGTTTTACCTTTTGGCGAAGGCTCGGTAGTTTATAGTCCTCTGACGGGACTTTGTCTGTTCATTTCTTATCGGGTGCATCGTCAGGGTTGAGGTGACCCTGGTTGCACTTCTGATGATGAGCTGGAAGGTGACTCCTTCTTCCTCCATTCCTTTTTGGTTGGTGAAGTTGATGTTGCTGGTGAGGTCGAAGCTGGGAGCTCATGATTCACAGTCTCTTCTTCCTTCTTCTCTTCGGATTTATTCTTTTCGAGTTCTTCTTGTAATCTTCCAAACTATTCTTGAGTGGTTGGGTCTTTTTAGAGGAACGGCGTCTCCTTTTTGGCTTATTCTTCTTCAGCTGCTCATAAGTTGTGTAGCTGTTGAAATAGCAGCGGACCTTTTCCTTGTGGAGCTGGAAGTGGACCTCCCCTGTTCTCATATAGATGATTGCTCTTGTAGTGTTGAGGAATGGTCTTCCAAGTACGAGCGGTGGATCATACTCTTCTCCCATATCCAGGACCAAAAAGTCACTGGGGACATAATGATCTCGAATCTTTACCATAATGTCTTTAGCAATCCCCTCTGAAAATCAAAATGTCTGGTCCGCCATTTGCAGCTTGTTGACATCTACTAACGTCGCCAAATATAACTATGTAACTTTTAATGCGAGAGGCAAGATTAGAAGATGAATGGTAATTAATTAACTTGTCATTAGCAACTAATCACTTTTCTATTACCAACATTCTTATACAAGAACTAGGTTATCATCCCTAATTAATAATGCCAAGAATAAATAAAGGTTTTATATATTAATCTATGTGACTAGGCAGAAATAAATATAAATATAAAATAAGGTAAATTCTACAAGCGGACAGATAATTATATCATTGTAGCATTTTACCTAGGGAATTCTACTAGGTTGTCGATTTATATTTATACCACTAGGAAGGACTAGGATAAACTTTAATCTATTATATTGATAGTGATGGTATACAATGGATAAGTGACATTACCGATGTCATTTACTCTACTCATAACAGGTAGAGGTCACAAGATAAATAAAGATAAAGGTGATAAGTATGATCAAGCATCATAAATAAAAGATAATCATCAGAGCACTCTCTCTAGTCATAGTAATAGCTAGCCAATGGATAAACTAGGGAATTAATATCTAAGGTAATTCTATAACTACGTCAATGAATAACTCTAATTCGTACAATTACATCTAGCAATCATTGTTAGACTAATCCTATATCATGATCACATGTAAAGGGCGTCATCTAGGAAGGATGTGAAACAAAGTCATCATCCAACTTCGCGACCGTGCCTGCTGGCCTACATACGGGGGGTGGACTACAAAGGACTCAACGCAGCTGTCACCTACGCGATCTACCACACGACCCGGCACATCAGGGTGCACTCGCAGATAAACAAAATACCTAGACACCATGTCTACATATCGTTCATCATCTATCCATCGTCCGTATGAATAAACGTTATACGAGCAATTACATGAATTCAATAAGATCAAACCAACTATACTAGATATATAATCAAAGTAGACAAAGACTATTGTAATCAAGAACATATGCACTATTAAGAATAATGTTTCCCTAATCATAATGAAGAATATAATAATAGAGAAAGAACTAGAACTATACCAAACTCTGTGCTCCAGACAGACGCCGGGGCTCCAGATCCGCCGAAGAACTAGAACTCCTCTACTTCTAATCTAACTAGGCTAGAACTATGAATTAGGAGGCTCTTGATGAATTAGGAGGCTCTTTATGGCTTGAAGACTTGATGCCTTGAATGAATGAATGGGGTGTGTCGCAGGAGGGGTCTGCCCCTTTATTTATAGCCCGGTGGGATGCACGTGCGCCGTAGGATCAAACCAACTTGAAACAAGGGCCGAGATGACTCCTCAAAGGCGGCGGAAGAAGACTCCAGAAGGCGGGGCTGAAACCCTAAGGGAGGACGCCGGTCGGCCCCACCCTGGCACCGGCCGACCCCACCCTGTTGGGTTTCGGGCTCCGATCGCTTCGGGTGTGTTCCAGAGACTTCTAGTGTTCTAGTGATGATGTTTCCTTCGCGGTTACGTTTCGTATCTTTTATGCTCTTTAACCCTTCTTTTATGCTTTTCTGGAATAGCCCCTGGAGAATACAGAACATGCAAAACTCGTGGAAACTGTCAGTTAAAACCCTAGACTAGTGTGTATTCATGTATCCTTTGGTGTCTAAAGTTCTAATAAAAGTTAACGTTATCCACCGTCAACACAGCTGCGTGTAGGAAGAGTACAAAGGTGTCTTGCCAAATAAGAAGTCATAAGTTACCTTGGCCATTATGTTGACACTTGAGCCTATGTCGCAGAAGGTCTTGTAGAAGATCTTTTGATTGGTTGTGCAGTCGATCGTTGGTACTCCTGGATCGTCTAGCTTGGGCATGTGTGGTGAAACCAGGAGGTGATCGTACTCAGATCGGACTGAGTTGATCATCCTCACAGCTTCAGTGTGAGTCTGCCTAGCCTTGTTCTTTCTTCTGTTTGTCCTTTTCTGTGCAGGCTTGTCTTCATAGACGTACGGCTTCTGTGGATGGGCAGGATTTTCCAGTGTCTTGTTCTTGAAGCTGAATCTTTTTTCCCCGGATAGTGAAACAGATCTTGGCGCTGTTGGCGTAGATGATAGCCTTGGTCGTGCTAAGGAATGGTTGTCCCAAAATGATTGGTGACTTCTCATCTCCTGTCTCAACTACCACGAAGTCAGCAGGTACATACGAATGTCCAACTTGTACACATATATCTTCCAGGATCCCCTTCGGATAGCAAAGTGACTGGTCTGCTAGCTGTAAGCACATGTTGCTGTATAGGAGTGCATTTCCATGGATCTTCTTGTAGATCACCTTGGGCATAATGTTCATGCTTGCGCCAAAGTCACAGATTGCTTCCTCAAAGGTATGTTCACCAATGGCTATTGGTATGACGGGTCTTCCTGGGTCTCCTTTCTTTTTCGGCAGAGAGTCATCGTTCCATCCCTTGGACCGATGCTCTGCATGGTACCATCTTGCATTGAAGATATCCACCAGATTTGCAGTTTCTAGTTGTTCTGGTTGGCCTGGGATCTTTCCTTCATTAGCTGGATGGATAGAGGATGCCAGCTGAGCTATTTGAGATTCTAGCATTTTATTGAAGCTAAGCTGGTTCTTGATAGCAGAGACAAAACCATCCATCCTGTTCTTGATGGTTTCTAGCAATATGTCATTGGAGACTAGCTTCTTAGAAATCTGATCTAGCAGTTTGGTCTGGCCAGAGACTAGATCTCTCAACGATGTGTTGAAGTTATTACCTTGGTAATTACTGGAGTAATTACCTTGGTAGTTGGGCCTCTGTTGCTGATTCCAACCTTGGTTCTGATTCCAATTCTGATTTTGGAGACGGTGGTTGTTGTTGTTGTTGCCCACATAGTTCACATCCTCCTGAATCTCCGGACAGCTATGACCTCAGTGGCCAGTGCCTCCACACTCTTCACATATCATGTAGGCATCGTGGATGTGGTTGACCTCTCTCTTATCATTGGGTCATCAAGCTTCTTCATCAGCAGGTCCATCTTGGTAGAAACCATGTCGGTCTCCTTGAGCTGGTGCATTCCTTCTCTCTTGCGTGTTGGAGCTCGTTCTTCATTCCAACTCTGGTTGGATGCCATCTTCTCCACAAGGGTGGTAGCTTGCTCAATGATGAGTGACAGAAAAGCTCCTCCAGTAGCAGCATCAATCGTCTCACGGGTGCTGGTAGTCAACCCATGGTAGAAGGTTTGCATAAGCAAACAATTCTCCATCCCATGGTGAGGACATTCTGAAATGTAGTCTTGAAAGCGTTCCCAAGCTTTCAGGACAGATTCATCATGCTGTTGCTGAAAGCTGGTGATCTTCCCTTTGAGAGCATTCATCTTGCCCATAGGGAAGAACTTTTCTAGGAAGGCAGTGGAGCAGAGATCCCATGTAGTGTTCTTATCTTTGTTTGCATAGAACCACTATTTTGCTCTTCCCAACAGTGAGAATGGAAACAGGAGGAGCAGGATTGCATCTCTGGTTACTCCCTTGATGGTGAAAGTGCTGCATATCTCCAAAAAGTGTTGCAGATGGGCACTCGCATCTTCATGCGCCTTTCCACAAAACTAACTAGCTTGCACCATATTGATGAGTGCAGGCTTGAGCTCGAATCCATTGTCTCCAACATCGGTGGGTGGTCCCGTACGGATGTTAGCGGTGGTTGGAGCGAAGAACCCGCGAAGGCTCTTGTTTATGATGGCCTCAAACTCCGGTGTCAAACTTCTTGTACGGATGTCTTTCGGCTGCGGATCTGGGGTCTTCCTGAGCTTGGCTCGGGTCTTCCTTATCAAAGCTTCTGGGTTTTCAACAAAGTTCTACGGAAGGTCAAATCCGTTCATACATCACCCTGCATAAGCTTACACAAAGAATAAACAAGGACAGGTGAGCCTGTTTGAGTAAGGTTTATATGGTTTCTCAACATATTTGGTGTTATGCATATGATCTATGTACATCTTATGTATGCCAAACGCCTTTCCCCGGCAACGGCGCCAAAAATGCTTGTTGGTATTAATTAAGTGTCACTTGATAAATTACTTAGCCACCTCTTGTAAACCTATATCTACAATAACTAAGTTGTCATCCCTAGCTTGGATATAAGAGATATGAATGAAAACTACCCAGAGTAATACGAAGCAGTTATTATGAATGCAAGTGACTAAAGAAGATATAAAATATTAAGTTCAAAGTATCTGCAAGCGCACAGATTAATTATACCATTATAGCATTTTACCCAGGAGTATTCCGGGTTGTCATTTATATTTTACCACTGTGAAGGGTTAGCAATAAATGGGATGCAGGTAGATAGATAGATGTCATATGCATATGCAAATATGGAGAATACCATGCATAACTTCTTTACTCGAAACAGGGGTTATGTCACAATAATGATATATATGACAAGCATAATGATCAATCAATCAATCAATATATAATGATCACTTAGAGTACTTCCTATCTAGGCACTAGCATGGATTAGGTTGAAGCATAAGGATATCTTAAGTCATTCTAACTATACTATTAAAGACATATTAGATTGGTGCAATTATACTAGCAATCATGGTGAAGACACTTCATAATCATACTTAAGGGAATATTACTAAGGAAGATCAAGATCATAGCCAGGCTTCTAAAGTAATAATAACTTCCTACTCTTCCTACAGTGTGGACTACAAAGGATTCAACGGGAGTGTCACATCCGCGATCTACCATAGAACCCAGAATATAAGGCACATTTGCAGACAAACCACATCTAAGCACCACGCTTACATGCTGTTCATCACCCACCCATGATATCAATGAATGAGCGCTATACAAACCTATGTATAAATATGAATGTATCCTAACTATGCAAAGTATACAATCTAAATAAGCAATGAATAGCATGATTGAGAACATAATCAATAGTAGAACAATGTCAATCAACTTTATCTCAAGCACTCAAGAGAGATTTAAGATACAAGTGAGAGCTTACAATGGCTTCGGGGAGCCTTCTAGCTCCAGACAGATCCGGAACTCGAGTAGAACTCGCCTCCTTCTACTTCTAACATATGTAGCTATGTTCTAGATGGTGAAGCTCTAATGATTCTAGGGTTTCTAGCTCTCTACAACTGGGTTGAACTGATTGATGACTGAATGATATGAAACCCTAGGGGGTCTAGGGGTCCTTATATAGGCCGGTGGGATGAACCGTAGCCCTTGGATCAAACCGACTTCGACGGGCGTTCAAGATTGCGTGAAATTTCGGGATGTGGGTCCACGTCGAAGCAGAGGCCGAGATGGCTCACTGATAGGTCGGCCGACCCTGGCAGTGGGTCGGCCGACCCTCTCCCACTACCAAGTGGGCCCTGCTTCATCAGGCGTGTCTCTGGTGTTCTCTGAAATATTATTGATCTCCTTTCGCGGCGGAATTCGTTATTTTAATCCAACATATGGGCCTCCCTTGGTTCTTTTCTATATAATCCCCTGCAAAACACTGATTCACCAAAACTGTAGAATTCTATCAGTTAAAGCCCTATTCTATGGTGGTGTTTGCCTTTATACCCTTATTTCATATTTAGTTGAGGGTAAAGTCATACAATAAATCGGTAAACTAGAAAACACCGAATTTATCAAAACCAATCGGCCTCCCACTGAAAGCATTTTACCTTTCCAACCACTAAGTCTCTTTTCAATTTTGTCCTTAATTAACTTCTATTATTTTTTGTTTAATTTCCTAGTATTCGTGGGTAGGCCCAGGTAACAAAAGTGATATTTACCAATCGCACAACTGAACAGCTGCGAATAGAACGCTTCATGATCTTTGGCCTTGCCAAAACAAACAAATTTCACTTTTGTGAAAATTAATTTATTTTAAGCCCCAATAGTTGCTCAAAGGTGGTGAGCAATAATTTCATATTTATTGCCTTTTCAACATCGTGAGTCATAAAAATAACAGTCATCCACATACCGAAGGATAGACAGACCATCTTGAATTAGATTAGGAATAACCCCTTCCACCTATCCTACTTCCTTTGCTCTAGCAATCAGCATGGTCAGCATGTCTACCACTGTATTAAATAGTATGGGCGATATGGGATCACCTTGTTGTAATCTTTTTCTTGTCTGGAAGTAGGAACCTACTTGATCATTTACTTAATATTAACATTACCCCCCTGCGTGAATTTTTCTACCCATTCATGCCAATTCCGCGAGAAACCTTTCATCCTTAATGTTTGCTGAAAAAAACTCCATTTAACCTTATGCCTTTTCAAAGTCTATTTTAAACGTGACCCCATCCGGTTTTTTAGTGGAGTTCGTGTAAGGTTTCATGAAGTATTACTGTGCCCTCCATGATATTTCTTCCAGGTAGAAAAGCCGTCTGAGTTGGTCTAATTATCTTTTGTGCTATGACAATCTATTGGTTGTGACTTTAGTGAAGATTTTGACAGAAACATTCAACAAACAAATAGGCCTATATTGTTGAATCACTTTTGCATCCTTCTTTTTGGATAATAGAATTATATTTCCAAAATTAAGGCAATTAAGAGGTAGTACTCCCCGGTGAAAATCCATGAACAGAGCCATCAGATCATCTTTTATTTGATTCCTAAACACTTAATAAAACTCTTGTGGAAATCCGTCTGGTCTAGGTGCCTTATTATGTTCCATTTGTAAAATCGCAGCCCTCACCTTCTCTTGTGAGAAGGTCTCTGTCAGGTACTCATTTTCCAGATCAGAGACCCATGGGATGTCCTTAGTATGTGACTCATCTAGCATGAAAGGAGAGTTTTCTGATGGACCAAATAGGTTCTTATAATAATTGGTAATGTGACCTTTGAGTTGAGCATCACCAGTTATTATATTGTTACCATCCTCCAGCTAGAAAATACGAGTTTTCCGGTGTCTCCCGTTAGCTAGCAGGTGATAGTATTTTGTATTTGCATCACCTTCTAATAGGTGTTTAACTTTGGCTCTTTGGTACCATTTGAGTTCCTCCTAACAAAGTAACTCAGCAAGCTTCTCATTTAGCTCATGTTATAGATCTAGTTCAACAGCATTAAGTATGACCATTTCTGTCTTTTTATCCAATTCATCCAGTTTATTTAAAATGGTAATCTTTTCTTTCTTATAAGCACCACTTAGATTCTTTGCTCAACCTATGAGGTATTGACGAAGCCTTCTAATTTTGGCTTGCCACCGCTCTATAGGTGAACCATCAACTATTGTACTTTGCCACAAGTCAGTAACCGTCTCACAAAAACCGTTCCCCAGCAAGCAACCAACCCAATTCAAATTTAAATTGGGGTTGATAAGATAAAGACGGATTATTTGTGGAGAAAAGGAGGGGTGTGTGGCCAGAGATCTCTCTATTTGAAGCATGGACAGTGGTAAGAGGATACTTAGACTAGAAATCTGTGCACACTAAGATTCTATCTAATTTTTCAAAGGTTTGATTCTGAAGATGATTAACCTAGGTGAACTTTCTTTCGGACATTTCTATTTCTCTAAGATTTAAAGAATCAATCATGGTATTAAACAAAAAAGGCCATCTATCATTGTAGTTGTCATTATTTTTCTCGTCCGGTCTCCGAATAATGTTAAAATCACCACCTATTACAGGAGGTAAAGCTTCTTTTGAACATACACGAACTAATGCGGAAAAGAATTGAGACTTTTGATCCAATTGTGCCGGTCCATAAACCGAAATCAGGTTAAACTTAATTAAAATCATCTTCTCTTTGTCTAACCTTAAAATGGATAAAGAAGTCTCCTTCCTCAATGTCCCCAACACCCTCATCCTTATTTATCATTGCTATTACACAAGTCTCAAACTGTCCTTAGATATTTTGAGCGAACCAGCTAAAATGCAGGGGAATTCTGGTCCAACTCTTTATCAGTCGATCGGATGGCCACACTTCCTTCATAGATTTGCTTCGCCTCGACGCAATCTATGTGATTCCGCCACATGCCGCCCTGTTCCTCCTCAAAATCTCCACTCGGGTTTTGAGGCCTAAACCAGGAGACCCGCCTCGGAGATGATTTTGAGCTCAACCACCAAACCTCCATGAGTAGCGACCTCCGATGTGTCCCTCACGTCCTAAGCAATGTCTGACGAGTCCTCGACCGCGCCAGCACATGTTCCGCTTCCGTATACTCTTACACTTGTCAATGTCCCTAGGTGTTAGCTACCATGGCTAGTCCTTCGACGCTCCGGTCCCTTAGTCCAACTCTCACACGTTCGTCCTTCACCGATTATTCCGGTCCATTGGCACGACATGTCTCTACTTGACCTTCACCTCGCCATCGACCACCGTCTCCGAGCTCCGTACCTGCACACCATAAGCCAAGAGACATGTTATACAACACCCACCGATGATCACTTATCACAATCCAAACCATAAGGACACATATCAGCATTGTGTTCGCAGTCATCGTCTTTGGAAAAAAAAAGATGACTAGTTTGCTGGGGAAAATAGGGTCAAAGGAAACATAGAAGTGTAGAACTGGGTTCCAAGTGGGGCTTTTGTACCTCTTGTTCAGTTTCTGCATCAGTAGCTTGGTTTGCCTGTTCCTCGCTAATTTGCCATCCCCTCACTATCTTGAATCCACTCCCTCCAAGCCTAGAAGACAAGTGTTTGGACAGTATCTCAAAAATTATTTGTTAGTAGTGCAAGTACGTACTGTACTTGCTAAATCGAAAAATGAAATGTATGCTGGCAGCATTTAAGAGGTTGATGGAATCATCAATGCTTGTAGCTCTGTGAGGTAACTTACCGATAAGAACTGTTTGCATTCACCGTGCTGATTTTCTGTTTTGAGCCTGACAATGGGACAGTTGGGTAGTGCCTTAATGGCATCATTAATAACTCTTGAAACCCCTCTTAGAATTGTGTCACCACGAATTTTGATTTCAACCTTGTTGAGAGCGGAGAGGTGATGGTCTGATGGATGCCCAAATTAGGAGCAACGTTCGTTCTTGCCCAAAAAATATCATCGTCTTGAGTGGAGACGTCCATCACATGCACAATAAGCGCAAGGTTCACAAACTCGACATTTTGCATTGATCCTGCTTCAAACTCCAGTATGGTCCCACAGACACTGATGTCTAGGGAGAAATATTTCAGCCTTCTGAATCCGCTTTTACCATGGATAATGATTCTTCCATTAGTGCCACCTGTAGTGCTTATATTGAGAAAAAGCAAGCCTGGTATTTTTCCAAGGATCTCTATATCTTCTGGTTTCACGAAGATGATCATCAGTTCTAACACACTAAGATTTCCATGTGAGCAAATCCACTTTGGCACCCTGTAGATGGGACAACTTCTGATGCTGAGCTTACTAAGGCTGCAGGAAGCACTAGAGTGCCATGAATCTAGAGACAGTGGATGTGTTAATCCGATGAGTTGCGTGATATATAGATTATGGATGTTGCATGAAGATAATAAATTTCCAACATAATTGTGAATGCCCTCGGCTTCACTTCTTCCTGCTGAGCTATTTGGTAAATTAAAATCCCATCTCATTTTTAATGTTCTCAACTTGGTTAGTTTACCGAATTCTAATAGGGACTGACCTTGTTCATAGGATACGACTCCATACTCCCTCATCTCCTCTAAGCTAACCATCCTTCTAATCACTCCATCTGGAAATCTAGCATGCCAGTTAACATATAAACGTGCAAATTGTTGAAGTTTGATTATAGTTGGTGGCAGCTCTTTGATACGGGTGCCTCGCACATCTAGTGTCTTGTGTCTGTAGATGTTGGTTGACCAATGTTCTCTGGGAGCTTTGATATAGAATGTGAGTAGAGACGCAAGTACTTTAGATTACACAACTGTCCAATACTTTCAAGCTGATGGTATTTCATGCCTTTGTGTTCTCCTAGCTCCAAGTCCAACACACGAAGAGCAATGGAAGGCAACAAAGAAATTTTCCCAGGTTGTCCAAATGTAGTAACTGACCGAACCTGAGACATTTTCTGGTCTACCCATAAAGTAACATTTTCTTCACTGTGGTTGCTGACACAAAGCCTACGAACCTTGTATTTGTATTCAGGCTCTGCACCATCCAATGAAGTTACAAAATTTTCTTCAGCAGCTTTGCATTTGATGTAGTCAAGAATCATGTCATGAACTCGACATGCCTTAGCCTCACCGTACTCTATGTTAATAGGTTGGATCAGGCTTCTATTGATGAGATCATTGAAATAACCGTCAGCAATTTCATATTCAGTTCTCCTTTCTTCCTGGTGAATGAACCCTTCTCCAATCCATGTATTGATTAAATGTTGTTTCTCAATCTCATGATCTTCTGGGAACACACTCAAGTACAACAAACAAGTTCTTAGACGGTGAGGAATATCAAAGAAACTCAGAGATAAAATACTCGTCATCTTCTTTGCATCAGTTATATTTACCAATGCAGAACCAATTTCATTTAGTACCCTATCCCATTCTGCTTTTGCATCCTTATTTGTTAACATGCTAGATATCGTAACAATTGCCAATGGTAGACCACCACATTTTCTTAATATTCTGTTCGGAACATTGTCCAGATGACTATAACATGGATTCTCAGAACCAATTGATTAAAAAACAGCCTTTTGGAGTCATCAAAGCTATTCAGGGACACGCGGATATGCTCGCTCAGGGACCCTAACAAGTACTAAGAGACCTACAAATTCAGGATTATGAAAGTTCAACTACGTATCGTCGCTATGTAATGCACCTTTTGGGAACCATATATTATGTAGTGTTCTACAATTTGACCTTGGACTACACTTGAGTTGTAATGTTGAAGCTTGCTTTTGTAGTTTCTTGTTTTTTAGTTTGTTTTCAAAAAAGGCAGCACACTGACCCACCCGACAGCTTCATCCCAAAAAGGGACATGAAATTTTGTAGTTCGTTAGAGTGGGGATTGTCGCGCCAGGCTGGTTGGCACGACAACCCCTTGTACATGTGCACTTCCTGTCGCGCCACCCCACTTGGCGCGACCAAATGGACGAAGGAAGACAAAACAAAAATGTTTGCCTTTCCTGTCTGGCGTGACTAGTCGCGCCAGTCGAAGTGGCGGCACAGCCGCCACGCCAGTTAGACTGGCGCTACTAGCTGCGCCAGGGAGGAAAGGCAAACAGTTTTGTTTTGCCTTCCTTCGTCCATTTGGTCGCGCCAGGCGGTGTGGCGCGACAGGAGTGGCAGACTGTGCATTTGGCTATCGCGCCACTAGGCTTGGCATGGCAACCCATTCCTAAATTTTGAGCTCTCCTGCCTTAACAGTTGCGGCCACAAAAAAAGTCACTATTTTCTATTGAAACAGTTGGTACACAGTTCGACAATTCAATGACCAGGACAACTAGGCTTCATTTAGTATTTTTGGTAAACATAAATGATCTACAAAATAGCATCCACATCCAGGGTCCAGTGCATTACACATTGACATAGCACACGTAAGAGTTAATATAGTATGGTCTCAGCAAGGAATTCACACAATCAAAGACTCGCAACTATCATGGGTCGGGGCTGAACGGAGCACGGCGACGACGCGGACGCCCCGGTTGTGTTGGCAACAGGTTGGCAGAACTAACATCGGTCTAGTCACGTGCACGGCGTCTGGCCCGAGTGGGAAGTGGGGTATGCTGCCGAAAACAGGGAAGTCAACACATGCAGGAGTCAAGGCAAAATGGTGTACGATATATGTTACAAAATTGCTTGCCTGCGACTGCGTGGCGTCAGGAGCGTCATGAAGTTGACTACCGCCGAGCTCATCCTGACCGTATGTTGGATCACAATCGTCATTGTCATCCTCTTCGTCTTCTTCGTCGTCGTCGTCATCCCTTGTGTCACGCTGAGAAGATGACGCAATGTCACCATCAAGGCGTTGGCTTGCAGAAGTCATTCCCCCATGAGAAGATTGTGCATGTACGGATCGCATGCAACCTAACTTTCTTGCCATCCGTTTGCAAGTTTTGATCACCTTCTGCACAAGTCATGCGCAGTATGAAGCAAAGGTTCCAAGGATTGCACGTAGGTTAAAGTGACGCACCTTGGCGAATTCTTCCAACATTGTCCCTTCAACGCCTCCCACGTGGCCAAGGTATACCCCTACCTCGTTGGACAAGTAGCCAAGCTGAGTTGCCTACACAATTTAACCGAAGGTTATGAGCGAAAGTCACGATAATGGCCTGTTACCTTTAACAAAAGTAAGTTTGGCACGTACCATGTAATCTTCCAAAGAGGCCCTCTCCGGTTGCGTGCCAAGATGCATGATCTCATCATATGGGTCTTCATCATCCGTGTTGATTTCATTTATGGGAATGTTGGACATGGACGGATGAAGACGTAGTCAGGTGGACCTGTGCAGCCATGCCAAGTACTCACAGTATTGTGATGTAGTGGAACGAGGGCCGTTGGTGTAGTGCATGCGGACCCGTCCTTCCCACAAATGAATTGGGACCGCGTGCCGTGCACCCCAATCGTTCCCGCCGAACCTTCTCCTCCTTGACATGCTGCAGGGCCATAGGTCATGTAGCTTGTACAATAGTTCAAATGAACTAACGATTTTTTTTGCATACTTACTCATGCAAGTCTACATCGGTGTTCTCATGCTCTGCAGGGAAAGATTGCTGCCTCCCAAATTGCTTGCACACTCGTATAGGTAAATGCCACTCCACGACATAGTATAGGATCATTGGGACATTTGAGCGCCAAAGTTCACTGTCTACAGTGCAAAGAGGTGAGATCCCCAATTCGCCAACCTTCCGGCCTCTCATACGGAGTCCATTCCACCTAAAGAAAAGTTGATGATGGTTTGAACATGCCAGCCCCCCACCGAGGGAGTCGAACAAACCAGGAAAAGTAATTGGAGCATGCTTGCTTGTATGTGATGACATCCAAATCATTGGAGAATTGGATGTACCGACGTTTGGGCACCCCATGCACGGGCACAATGGACTTCCATAAGTAGCAGACGGGCGGCCAAAAGTCCTGATGAGGCCATGCCTGAGGAAAACATAACATTAGCATGTGTCTAACTGGGTCAGACCAAAATATGAAGGGAATACTGAAAGATTACATACCGGTACTTTGTTGCGGTGCACTCTCCCGATAGGTAGCCTCTCCCAAATCCAAATCCGTTGCAAGTACATGCAGCCACCAATATTTGAGAAGCCCGACGAACGTCTGCATGCATCGCAAAGCTGCCTATATAGCCAAGCAAGGGTAGCTGAGCCCCAACTATATTGTGCGATCTGCTCCCAAGGCAGTGACAGCTGTGGCAGGACCATCCAGGAAACGGTGTTGCCGGATGCATCGAGAAGCAGGAAGCAAGCGACCATTTGCCACATCCACACGCGGGCATACCTCTCAACAACCTCAGGCTCAGCATGGGGGGGAGGGGAAGGCCAGAACTCAAAGTGGCCTCTCAACCAATTCGAGCTAACACCGGATGTCTTCTTCTCCTTGACTCCTTCTTCAGGCTCTGGCGGCCTGTGCCCCGTGAAGACCTCTACCATGTCCTTCCAATTGTCAATGTCGATAAGCCCAGTCACAGGGAGGCCATCAAGGCATAGGCTGAGGATGTACGCAACTTCTTGCAGGAGGATGGACATCTCTCCACAAGACAGGTGAAAGCTGTGAGTCTCAGGCTGCCATCTGTCCACGAAGGCCGTCAAAAGTGGCGCATCCATATCTGGCAGGCCCCCATTGATTGCTCGTGCAATACTTAGGAACCCAGCTCGGTCAAGGAACGGTGTATAGCACTTGTCCCAATTGAATGGGTGATGAGTCCGGGGACATAGCGGAGACAAGTCCTGCAAGTAAACGCAATGTAAGCCATGGAGCAAAAATTGGCCATAGTGACATTACGCATCAAACAACAAAGACACAATGACTTACCTTACGCTCGTCCACGATGAGGTGCGCTCGGTGGTCCTTGTTGCAGCAATTCAGAAGAAGAGGGTACTGCGCGTGCGGCATCCTGCAACAATATTAGACATGAAATTGTTATACATATTATTATGGGTGATATCATAAAATTCAATGTTTGACATGGTGACATAGAAGAGATGAAAGTAAACAAACAAAGGACAATGTCAAACTTGTCGTGTACCTTTTCCTTTTCGAACTACTCGTCCTAGCCCCACTTCTACTAACTTTTGTCACATTCTTACGCTGCCCATGTGTTGCGGCTGTGTGTCCAAACTTGTGACATTTTGAGCAACGCAGCTTTCCTGGCGCCTCATCGAAATTGCCGGTGCCATACATATCATCGCCATAACCATTCGATTCATCCATAACTCCTCGAAGTCTTTTCTTCTTTCTTCTGCCTTTCTTTGTCTTAAGGAGGTCAGGGTCCAGAACATAATCCAGCCCACAGTACTGTGGCCACTGTGTTGGATCTAGATACGGCTCAAAACTAGCATCCCATACTTTCATGGTGTTGCACACCCTACACAATAGAGAGATGAACTTATCACTTTCATGGTCCAAACTTGACACTTACAAGCTGTTATGGTGTGGGAGCATGGGACATGGAACAATTGTGGGATGTTACATGAGCACTCTGCTTTGTCAAGGTCTACCCTGTAGTTGCGACCACCATATTTCTCTCCACCAGGATTTGTTCCTCCTGCGGACCTTATATTGTACACTAGTCTCGACGGGCCGTAAGCCTCACCGATTTGGTTACTAGCTAAAGTTTCCGAAATTACTAAGTGTTCTCTTGCAGCTTTGCCCCACTTCTCTTTGCAGACATTTGCTCCATTCCAACGCTTCACAAAGTACTCATTGCACTTCCTAAAAGTGTATTCCACAATGTCGGACACCGGGACAGCGCAGATGCCCTTGAAGACCTTGTTGAAGGATTCAGAAGCATTCGTAGTCATCACACCAAACCTAATACCCCCTGTATCGAAAGCAAGTGCCCACTTCTCCTTGTGAGGCATCTGTTCCTGAAGCCACCTCTTTGCCCTCGAATTCAACACTTTAGTGATCTCGCATAAGGTCTCCTCAAACTTTTCCTTTGTCCGACAAACACAAAGCGATTTCAGCTTCTGCACAACTTCCATTTTCTTCTGTCTTCTCCAAATGTTGGATGCAAAGTGCCTCATGCACCACCTATGCTCAAGAGGTGGTCGTCCATCTACTTGCTCCTTGGCCGCTCTCAGAAGCCCGTGATGGCGGTCAGAAATCGTGCATATCTGCTAGAGCAAAGGCTAAAAGCATAGGTGGACATTTTGTCTCACTAGTTTCATGAACCAACACCAACTATCATCGTTCTCGCCCTCTGCTAGAGCAAAGGCTAAAGGCACAAGCTGATTGTCAGGATCCACCCCTACAGCTATCATCAAGACACCCCTATACTTGCCCGTCAAGAAGGTGCCATCCACAAGGACTAACGGACGACAATGCTCGAAGGCCTGCGCAGATTGTGGGAATGAGTAATACACTCTCTGCAATACATGTTTTGGAATGCCATCCACATCAGTGACAATGTGACCTGGGCAAGGATACCATCTCAAGCCTGGATTGAAGTGCTTCATTGCAGACAATATTCTAGGAACTAAATTGTAGGCCTCCTTCCAATCTCCCCATAGCAACTCAATGGCATTCTGCTTTGCCCTTCAAGCCTTCAAGTACGTGACTCTATAACTAGTAAAACCAAATAAGGCTTCGATAATGTAGGACACTGAAGTGTCACTATCAGCCCTTACCATACCAACAAGGCGATGACCAAGATACTTTGTAGTGTTCTGGGCGTGCACACCCTTGGGCTTCGAACTTCTACATGTATGTGGTTGCCTTACATTGTGAATCTTCCACTTTCCATTCCTCTGCCTGCACGCCCATGGGGCCCACACACAGCTAGCCTTGCATACTATGGTATACCTCTCATTCCTATTTGAGTGGGTCACACTATATGGCCGATGAAACCGGACTGCTCCATGAGAAAGTACTGCAAATGCTCCAAAGTATCAAACATCATCCCCTTCTTGATCTCCACCTCCTCACTATCTGCAATGGCATCCGCTAATAACGACAACCCAGTGTCGCATATTGCATCATCAACCATACTAACGTCCATGCATTTAGGTACCATAGGTACTTCCACCCTAACACCCCTTAGTTGCATGAGTTCCACATCATTGTACTCCTCTCTCCATGATGCATCACCTATACGACGAAAAGACTCCTGCAATGGCCTTTCGTCATCCCAATAACCGTCATCTTCAGTACTACCATTGCTACTACCATCAGCCCTATACTCATCCTCCATCGCATCATCTGCCGTTCAACTCCCAGAAGTATACTCATCTTCGTCACCCATCAGGCCTCCATCTTCGCTATCCTCAAATCCCTCAGACAATTCCTCAAACCCATCATCCTCCACAAAATTTTGTACATCAAACTCATCATTCAACTTACCAACATCCACCTCAAACACTTCTTCTTTACTAACATTGGCCATACCAATAATGGGCTGCACAAACACATTATCATCCGAGCATACCACTAATGGTGGCCTAGCCTTCTCCACAAATACCTCCAAACAATTCACATTACAAGTACTTACTACTTCTTTATAGTCTTTCCATTCATCCTCAGATGACAAACCCATTAGCACATAGTGTGCTCGTTCCTTCCCACAATCAAACCTACATCTGAAAAGAAGTGGCCACCCAAATTTCTCACGGTATTTCAAAACCATGTCATTAAAGTTGGGTGGCCTACTAAAGAACTCAACTTCTTCTTTCATTCTTTCAAACTCTCCGTTCTCTTCAACCTTGCCACCTATAGAACAATCATACTAAACGATTCATCTCCAAAATCAACCAACACATGTACATCAGTCATCCGGTTCCCATAAACACAACACATTCCCCTACCTATGTAAATCCTACATGATAATCACCTAGCCTTCATGCAACACTTGATTTACGTCAAATCAGCGGCCTAACAACTTTGTAAACACAATGTACGTGAGTAAAACTACAATCCAACGCTTCACATCACAACAAATCCGTAATCCAAACTCAAACCCTAGGCTACTGACACAATCAAACAATCGGAGAGGGCAAAGCCAAATGGGAGTACCTGCAGCGGAGGAGGGACGACCGAATCGGCTAAATCCACCACCGGTTGCGGGAGAAGGCGCGTAGGCGGCTGGCAATGCCCGGCGGAGGCGGCGGCGGTGGCGCAAGGATGCGCGGGGCAGTGCTGAGAAATGAGGGAGAGAGACATAACGAAATTTGGGCCGGGCCCTAGACACCAGTAGTCGCGCCATCCCGCCGGGCGCGACATATAGTCGCGCCACCCTGCCTGGCGCGTCGGCACTCACATATTGGGCCGGCCCATAACCCACAAAGTCGCGCCACCCCGCCTGGCGAACAAAAGCGCCACGCCTTCCCACCTGGCGCGGCAAAGTAGGGTCCGCACGTGTCCACGCCAGCGGTCAACGAAAGACGTGGCAACTTGACAGCGCCAACACTACTGGCGCGGCAGTGTAGTACTGTCGCGCCAGGCGGCCTGGCGTGACCAAACGGGCTACATCTGAAAATACATTGGCGGCCTGGTTAGTAATAAAATATGTATTAAAAATGGATTAAAAATAATAAAATCCTCCAAGCTAAGGGGAACCATTTCATAAACTTGAGAAGAAGAATACTTTGCAACTATCAAACTACGCATCGTAGTGATTATTCTGCTGCCAAGATCATTATTGGGTAATGCACACTTGATAAATTCCCAAGCTTCTACTTCCCATACATCATCAATCACAATAATGTACCTAGAACAAAAGATTTTAGCAAAGATGCAATCAGTCCCCAAAGATTGCAACATAAAAATTGTATGCATTGGTAACATCAATATTGGCTAGCTAAGGAAATGCTAAGATGTGTCAATAACACATAAGTATCAAATTTGGTAATGAAAATAGAAACGATACTCTTGCCTATAATATTATAGTGCGTGCAACAAAAATATTTCAAATTTCTGCCAATAGTATATTAAAGAATTCTTTAATTTTATCATCTACAAAATAGGTTAAAGCTAGACACTTTTATAGAATTACGTAGAATTTATGTAACACATGAAAAAAAAATAAAACCAAAGGAGAGGGATTAGAAGGGGCAAGGCCCAACCAGCCCATGACCAAAGCAGCCAAAGCCCCCCTCTAGAACTCTCACCCCTTCCCCATCCACCGCTGACCATTCCCCCAGCTCGAGCTCCTTCTCTCCAGGTCACCTGCCCCTCTCTTCCCTGCATCCTCTCCCTCTCTAACACCTTTTCCAACCAGCAAGAACCAAGGGAAACAGGAAAAATGGATTGAGGAGGAGGGGAGGATCTAGTAGAGCTATTTCTTGGGTGAAGGACGATTTCCCCTTTGTTTTCTTGCCACCCTAGGTTTGGGGAATATCCAAGGTGAGGTGAATCCACTTTAAAACTGTTATCTGAAGTGCTTAGATGGTTCTTGCCCTTGGCGATTAGTGTTTTTGTGGGGCAAACACCATTTGGTGGTCGATTTAGGGTTTGCTGTCCTGTGGCTCGGGCAGAGCTGCTGTTCGTGCAGTTTTGATGACCTAAATGACTTTTTCTCTAGAAGCGAATAATAGAAAAGTTGTAGAGGACCTTTAGAACTATCAGCTCGTGACTTTTTCTAAGCTAGCTGCCGATCCCTATCAAAGTTCTGGATAGAACTGGATCTAAGTGGATTTCAAGATCTTTAGAGGCATTATGTGACTTTATAAATTATAAGAGACTTGTATTGGTTTGTCTTGGCTTTCCAAATTGGTAAGAATCACAGCTTTTGGATAAGTATAACTTTAGATATAGATTTTCAAAGTCAGAGGTAATGTTTTCTCTGTAGATTTTTTTAGTTAAGCTTTGTTCATGCATTATGCCAATTTGCTGACCCTATTTACAAATATGAGTAATATGAAAGTTGTAGAGTATGAAATGTTTTGATAGCTGGTAAAATTTTAGACTCTTTGGTCATAAGGATATGGAGATATAATCATGTAAAGCCTGTTGTCTCTATTTTTGGACAGATTTTGAAGTCTATTTTCAACAGCAATTTAAACCATCTTAAAGGCATAATAAAAATATAATCCCTTCATGAAAGTTGTAGGATCTGTCGTGTAGATTTCATAAATGTATTTGTTTGCTATCATGGCATTTAAGTATTAAAAGATATGAAAAAAGTGAAGCAGCAGTGCTGCAGCCCACTTGATGTTTGATCGCTGTTCTGCCACGGTTTTGGTTTGGGAAACGTATGAGCGCTTTACATGCTATAAACTTGATGGGAGAATTTTGTTTTCTGATCTTAAATTATTAAAGCAAGCGGTAGTGCTCTGGATCATGCGTAAAGCAGTCATACCTTCCGGAGGCAAGTGAACGTAGCGGTGGTTTGCTACGAGCTTTAACTTATTATTTATTCTACCTTCCACCTTAAAAGTTCAGAACTACAACTAATATACAATGGCCATTTTAAACCATGTTTCTTTCATTTGGATTTGTCATCTATGATTTTTAGACGTATACTTATCTTCCTCTATATATATATGGCTTGATGATGCTCATGTTGGTTTAATGGAATGGAGCCTCCTTGTCTCCATAGAGAGATGCTCATGATCTTACTTGTGGTATGCCATATATATATATATATATATATATATATATACATATATATATATATATATATATATATATATATATATATACTTTTCATTGCATCCCACTCATGCACTGGCATATGGAGTTATGTCGCTGCTTATGTCGCGATCGTATTGGTACAGCATCGTTTATTGGGCATAACGATGCAGCTTCATACCTTGTTGGGGGTATGAAGGTAGGAGACATGGCATTTACATTGCATATGCATTTCAATTTTGGACTATGGCTTGGGGACCCTGGACTAGGGTTTTGGATGACGTTGTGAGAAGCTATGCTTCTCCATGTTTCGGTGGTTAACTTGTATCATGTATAAGGTTGTATCTATTGATGGATATACCCGAGTGTTTATTGTTGGCTTACATACAAAGGCTTTAAATTGATTCTTAACCAATTTATAGTATAAATACCTTGTTAAAGCAGTTTACTTGATGAGATTTTTATCTCACCCCTTTCTACCTTTCCAGGTACTTTAGAGTCTTTTGCTTGAAGGGTGGGGAAGTAGCAGCACCTTTGCACATTAGTTCCATAACCTAATGTTAGAGAAATATGTATGGTTGTAATGGCAGGATTAAAAGTGGAGCCTATCCTAATTGTACTTGTTGGAATGTTTTGTAGTCATGATGGTGTTTATCTACACATGGAGACAGAGATAATATTTGCACACTAACAAAATATAACAACCTAAAGGGCACCCCATAAATAGGGGAGATGCTGCCGAAATTCTATTAGTCGGTCTACTGTTGTAGGCCTCTGGTGGCATGTTGGGTAAGGATGTTTGGGGTGTTACAATTTAAGTAGTTTGCTAGTTTGATTGATAGACAAAACTGCTTGAAGCAATTTATAATATTCACCTCCAAAGACTTGCCCCAACTTTGTTACTACACAAAAATAAACACCAAATGGACAAATTGAAACTGATCTGTAAGAGCTACAAGAAGCATCTCCCAGATTGAATCGTGCGTGAATCGTCTTATCCTCTCTCCCATTCTCCCGGCAACAAGGATTCAAGGAACATGGCTGCAACATGGGAAGCGGCTAGCAATTGTTGAGTTTGCCAAGTCTGCAGCGTAAAGTCAGACGCCTAACACTTAAGCAAATGCATGAACGTTATACTAGTTTTTCCTTTATCATTTTCATTAGCTTTGAAGTACAAAATACCCATGTGTCCACTCTAGAATCCTAGTACGCCCAACAATCACTTAAAATCCCCCATCCCACCCCCACACCCATGTTGTCTCCCCAAGGATGACTAAGAGCAACTCCAGTAGGGGTACCCAAATCAGGGCCCCTCCTTTTGATTTGGGTGCTCTCCCCTACTTTTGGGTGCTCAACATTTTACTTTAACTCTAGCAGCGCAACCCAAAAGAATGCACCCAAATCAATATCAGTATGCAATCACATGGGAGGCCCACTGGTCTTTAGCTCAGATCTCGCTCCCCTCATCCTCCACACGCACAAGTGAGGGCACATGGGGAGCAGCTCGTCGGTGGTGCGGGACATCACGCAGGGTAGAGCAGTGTGCCAACGAGGACAGAGCAGGCCCGTGCGAAAGACGGCATGCGCGAGCAGAGCCCGCTCGATCGCATGGCGGGTCACGCGTTAGAGGAGAGTCCACTCGACGGCACAGGGCAGAACAGCTCGCAAACGTTGAAGACGCTAGCGACCTTGGCCTCGGCCTCCTCCTCCCACGCGGGTTGTTGTCAGGCCCGATGAGAGCGGACTCGCACGCGTGCCTCGGTGTCGTCAAGCGCTGCTCGTGGACAAAGTTCAGCAACGCCGTCAAGGGGGACTGACACCATGGCTCTTTCACATCCATCCTTGCATCTTCCGGAGGGGATGGGCCATGGGCGCGGTGGAGGGGGCCGACCGTGCTCGGTGGAGGGAGGTCGCCGCATAGTTCCTTGCGAACGTGGGAGTGGAACCGACACAGCAGTTGAACCGACACAGCAGTTGTCATCCCTAACATGATGCCAAAAACCAAAGGTAAAATAATCTTCACTTGCCTCCTAAAAATAATACTATAGAATATATCCGCAAGCGCACTGATAATTCTCCTATTGTAGCACTTCACCCGGTAAGTATTCAGAGTATCGTTGATTTGTTTTATGCCAAAAGGATAAAGAGGCATTCTACTCATTAGGATAATCTACTATAATGATTGAAAAGATAAATGTGCAGACCTATGATAATCCATAACTCTAGTGCTTTAGCGATAAATAAGTCAATGATAAATGGTAAATGATAACTGAGTAAATGAGGTAAATGGTATTCTAGAGAGAGAATATAGAGACTCACTAATGTAATAAGACAATCTCGAGATTCGGCTAAAGCAAAGGAAACCTATATAATTACTAAATACAAAGTCCACAGCCTACGCCACATTAAACATTTTCATCTATAGCATAATCAACTCAGAAAACATCATAAGGAGCATCATCTAATGAGGATATTAAGACACAAGGGTCACCTCCTTCGCGACCGCGCTCTGCTCGTCCAATGTACGGGGGGTGGACTACAGAGGAACCAACGCAGCTGTCACCTACGCGGACTACTACACGACCCGGCACGTCAGGGTGCCTCCGTAGGTACACAACATATCTAGACACCACGTCTACATAATGTATACCACCTAACTCACTTAAGTACTGAATTAGGCTGCTTTACGATCAAATGACAATAATCATCACCAATCACAACTATATCGAATATGCAACTAGAATAAACTAAGAACTGAATAAGTAGCAATATATTAAAATAAAGCAAAGTCACAATGAGATACAAGATAATATTACCGATCTCCAGACGAACGGATATGGAATTCTGAGCGTAGCGCCCAACTCTACTTGAACCTTGCTAGGCGCCTAAACTATGAACTTGAAAAACTAGAGCCCTATTTCTAATCTCTAGAAATCCTAACTTCTGTCTACTCTTGTCGAATGAACCAGGAGGAACGAATTGGTGCTCTGGGAGGGGGGTTCTGCCCCCTTATTTATAGCCCGGTGGGATGAACGTGCGCCGTGGGATCAAACCGACTTGAACAAAGGGCCCAGATGACTCCAGAGAGGTGGTGGAAGAAGACTCCAGAAGGTGGGCCTAAACCCTAAGGGGGGCGCCGGCCGGCCCTACCCTGGTGGGTCTCGGGCCCCGATGCTTCGGGTGTGTTCCAGATGCTTCTAGTGCTCTCATTATGATGTTTCCTTGGCGGTTAAGTTTTGTGGTTATTAAGCACTTTAATCCTTCTTTTAAGCCTTTCTGGAATAATCCCTGGAAAATACATAATTCACCAAAATTCGTGGAATTTGTCAGTAATAACCCCTATGCTTCTATTATTGATCTTCCCTAGGCATTAGTTGATGGTATAAAATTGGTACTTAATGACCGTCCACAATCTGAGGCATGGATTTGGGTGGCCAGCTAAATTTTTGGGCCCTATGGGAGCCCTACTGGAACATGATTTTTGGCCTAAGCCCCCGTATTTAGCTATGGGGGCTCAAGTAGTGTCTCTGCTGGTTGTTCTTCTAAGGGGCGACACGCCCGCCGCTACCCAAGCACACTGCTACAGTCATCTCCGCCACTGGTGCTGCCGCTCTAGGGCGCGGTGGTGGCGGCCTGCTATGGTGGCTCAATCCCTCCCTAGCAACTCACTCCTCCCCCTTTTCTCCTTTTGTGTCTTCCTCTAAGCCATGAATATGGATGGCTGCCGACAAACCAAGGAGCGACGAATCCGAGCTCCCTTAGCATGAATTCGATGTCCATGGACCTGGACACCTGGTGGGCGTGCCGCCGCGACGGCTGCTAGATCGGCTAGCAATGGAGGAAATGGCCGTTGGGCGCGTTGGCGGGCCAGTAGTCGATCGGCCACTGGAAGACAACGATAGTAGTGGCTAGAGGTCCCACCAAGCACGATGGCAGGTGGACGACCGGGCAGGCGTGACGGTCCCCCTAAGCCCAGATCCAGTGTGCCTAGCCCCGATTCTAATGCAACAAGCAATCAGGCGCGGCCTCCGGCGGTTTGGTGGGCGGCGCGGCACCCAGCAGACGCGGTCGACGGACACACTTGACAGAGGCACGTCTGGCGTGCAGCACCCTAGATGTGGTCTAGTCTATGACAACGTCCTAGATCTAGTGACCCTAGGCCTCGATCTGTCCTGCAACTAGTGGTTGGGCACACGGCCAGTGCAACGATTGGTCGCGATGGCTTATGCATGTGAGCTCTCAGTGAACGCGGTGGAGTATGGGTGAAAATCCTGCTGAGTTGTTGCTCTGGGCCAGCGTCCATGACGCATCTGGAGTCATATCCTACCGTATATGCTTTATTGTACCTTCCACTTCCTTCTTCCGCGAAGGCCAGTTCGAGCTCGAGAAACCACTGGGTGGTCTTGAAGCGAATACGAGCTTGGTGCTCTGTTCGTCAATGGTGGTGTTCTTAGATGTCATCATCTTCTTGATGGCATCAATGCAAGAAAACTTGCTTACGCGCGCGCCTATGTGACCTTGTGCTCTCTTCAGCTTTTATCCGCTACATCTAGTTGTTTGTTTGGCTACCCTTCTACTCCTGGCTTCTACAAACACTACTTGCTGCCAGTTACTCACCATTAATGGCTTGCTCTACCATTCTTTGGATCACTCGAGTGCTCCACCTCATCATATGCTGAGTTGCAGGGACAATGATCTCCTCTTTGGATCTCCTCTTCTCCTCCTGGCGGTCCTCCCCTTTGGGGTTTCCTTCCCACAAATGGTGTTTGTGGGTGTTGGTTGGAGCTGAAATGCACTCCTAGGCGATGCTAGCCTTTTGGCTCTGACTCAATGCATTCAACTTCCCGGCTACCATCTATCGGATTCAACTCAATACCTTACAGCTACATGTGGCTTAGAGCTCTTTGGATTATGTCATTGTTGGTGGCATATGTTACCAAGTTGTGTTTGTAGTCGCTTGGTTGGTAGGCTGACCTGATAGCTGAATCATGTTGTGTTTGTTGTTGTTTTGTTAAGTGTTGTATTCCCTCTCTGAACTCATTATGCTTAGATTGGCATCACTCCCTTCCACCCCTGGCTTGCCAGTGGAATGAGAATTTCGGGGGGGTGATCTTATAGCACACGGTGTTGACCTCACAAAAATCAGGTAAAATTGGTCAATTATACGATATTTGGTTTGAGGAATCAAACTATTCTAGTTGAAGTGGTGCATCATAAGTTTATTCCTTAAATTTGGGGGGAATGAACACATTTCTCACGGTAATACTAATTATTACCAATTCCTCAAACCGACCACACTATTAGAGAATCAGATTCGCCACTACCTGGTGGTGAAATGGGTCGTGTGGAATATATCTCCTAACTAGCGTGTGATATATATCCTAAATGCAGGCTCGTCCGATAGTGCACAAATCAAGAAAACATCGACGCCGTGCTTCTCCATCTCTCTTGCATGGGCAGGGGCACCTCCACCAAGCTTCACGGGCCGCGGGGCCTGAGAATGGTTAACAGCTGGTCCATATGTAGATATATAGCAGCTACGTTGCTTAAAAAGTCATCATCCCAATTCACTCTACTAGCATCAAAGAAAAATTGGAATAACTCTATCCCTCAAACCAAACATGAGGTGGCTCTAACCCAACCGTTCAACCCATCCTACGTCGTCCGGAAACCAAACGCACCTAGATGTGTTTGCTGGTTGTCCCAATATGTATTGCTACAATAGAAAGGTTTGATACGAATAACTAGTGGACTCGTTCTCGCAAAAAATAAGGTAATGGACTACATGCATGAAGTGTTGCTACATATATCCACAATCGCAATTCATGGTCTGCTGAATGTTGTCATTAATTGCAGAACCACTAATTTATCCTGACCGGGCTTACCTTTTATCGTGGAGATGTTCCCTGAGTTTATCAATGAGTTGCTGCTCATCATCATCCTGTGTGATGATACCAGTGCACTTGACACCATCGCCAATGTGTATTAGAATCTTTCTGAAATCTGGAGTCCGTGAAACTGACACGAAAGCTTCACATATGAACTGGCCTTTAATAGTGTCATAGACTTGCTTTGCCAGAGTAGTCTAACCATGACCTCCACAACCAGAAATTGAGACCACTTTAAGCTTTGCGGATGGCCCATTATTCACCTCCATGTTTAACAACTTAATCATATGATTCTTAGGGCCATCAATGCCCACAAGATTATCAGTATCCTCATAGAGCGCCTGCAGCAGGGGATCAACGGAAGAACTGCTAGGTTTGGTTTTTGCTTGGGCAAGATCATACCTCTTGTGCCTGTCACTTGTCTCTATTACACGTGCCTTGAGTTCTTCGATCTGATTGGCGAGGTCATGGCGTGCCTTCAGGTTCTTTAGCCAGTGGATGAACCATTCGAACACGGAAAGCCCATCCTGCTTGTTGTGATCGCAAACCAAGAAGGCATCAACACAATCTTCCAAGTCATATGCCAGCTCTGCATCCGCGAGCATATCAAGCGTGGGGCTCATGGCGCTCAACTCGTCTCTCAAAAACTTGATCTGCTTGCGCACACCCATGAGCTTCGCATACTCTTATCCTAGGAGATTGGTGAGCTTGGACAAGAGCGGTTTCATCACCCCCGTGGAGACAGTAACTAGAGCAGACTCCATCGCTCTGCCGCCGATAAGCTCGATCGATCTTGCTGGCAGCTACGACACGCAGGAGATGTGTGTGGCAGGGAGCGGCGATGGCGGATAGTGATTTCTAGCATGGATGCAATGGAAGGACGGAGCGACTGTTGGATGGCGATCAGCGTTGGAGAGAACGTCGGAATGAAATGCAGGAGCATACAAATAGCAGGGTAACTGCAGGGGGTGTTAGCTACATGATTGACATAAAATGCAAGTAAGGACCAATAATGCCACAAGTTGGTTGGGAGACACGAATTATTGATACGACGAGCTTGGGGTCTAGTACTCGCACATGCTTGGAATTTTTCTTTGGGTTGGACATGGACAGGATGTTGGATTTTTCTTTGGGTTGGACAATGACAGGACAGGCTCTCACTATAGCCTTTGAACTTCGAGGTGTGTTGAAGGTTGTCCAGGATTTTTATTTGGGCTGGACATTGTTGTGTGCCAGGTTCCATCAGCCCCTTGAGCCGCAGCCTGGTGGACTCCTCGGATGTTCCAGTGATGCTCCGCTTCGTGTAGCGTCGCGTGGATCTGGTATTTATCCTTGTCCTATTTCACACTCAATTTTGGTTTACCTTGCACCGGATCGCCGCGAATCATGTTGTCTCTCATGTGCTCAGGGAAGAACTAAGATATATGGGCTGCTACACATGAGTTCCGCTCGGTGTCGTTTTTTTACGAGATGTTGATGCACAACAGTGGTGATGATGAAGTGTAGCATGTCCTGTGGACTGAGCGATGAAGTTGTGACCCCCTATTGGCCATACATGCTTGGAATTCTTCTAATAAGATGCTGGATTTTTCTTTAGGTTGGACAATGATAGGACAGGCTCTCACTATCGCCTTTGAACTTTGAGGTGTGTCCACAGTTGTCCAGGATTTTTATTTGGGCTAGATATTGTCGTGTGCCTGGTTGTGTTGGCTCCTTCAGCCGCAGGCTGGCAGATTCCTTGGATGTTCCAATGATGCTCCTCATCGTGCAGCGTCGCGGGATCTGGTATTTATCGTTGTCCTATTTCACACTCAATTTTGGTTTATTTTGCACTAGATCAGTGCGAATCATGTTGTCTCTCGTGTGCACAGGGAAGAACACCGATGTATGGGCTGCTACACATGAGGTCCCACTCGGTGTTATTTTTTACGAGGACATGTCGATGGAGAGCGGTGGCTATGATGAAGTGTAGCATGTCCCATGGACGAGGGATGAAGTTGTGACCCTTGTTGGCCATACATCCTTGGAATTCTTCTTTGGGTTGGACATGGACATGGATATAGGATGCTGAATTTTTCTTTGGGTTGGACAATGACAGGACATTCTCTCATTAACGCCTTTGAAATTTGAGGTGTGTTGACAGTTGTCCATGATTTTTATTTGGGCTGGACATTGTCATGCGCCAGGTTCCGTCAGCTCCTTGAGCCACAGCCTGGCCGACTCCTTGGATGTTCCAGTGATGCTCATCGTGTAGCGTCGTGTGGATCTGATATTTATCGTTGTGTCTGGATCTGGTATTTATCGTTGTCCTATTTCACACTCAATTTTGGTTTACCTTGCTTCGGATCGGCAAGAATCATATTGTCTCTGATGTGCTCAGGGAAGAACTTTGATGTATGGGCTGCTACACATGAGGTCCCACTCGGTGTTGTTTTTTACGAGATGTCGATGGATGGCGGTGGTGATGATGAAGTGTAGCATGTCCCGTGGAATTCTTGGAATTCTTCTTTGCATTGGACATGGTGTAAGTGCATCTATCCCTTTAGTTGGTTTTGGTGAATTGAATTACAACATAATTAAAGGTCTAACAAGTTTGCTAAGCATGTCAAAGGTTTAACAAAAAGACAAACTTGATGGTACTTCACAAAGTGTTCAAATGAAGTCCAATATTGTGTATTGTTGTGTTGGAAGATCATTGATACAATCTAGTCAAGTGAAAGACAACAATGCAAATGGAATTGATAAAATGGCTTATATGTTGTGGGATATCATAGCATCATGTGAAAGCAAGCATATCTACCAAATGGCAAAAGAGACATGAGTTGATGGTTTTCGATTGGTCTCAATAGTGGCTTGCTTTTCATAAACAAGAAGAGTTGATAATGGTTTAGCTTTGATCAATGATATTGAAGAATGAATCACAAATGCATAAGTGAGGTAATGTCAAGCAAAGGTTAAATGATGAAGGAGACAATTCACATTGGATATAAGTCAGTCTCTACAATGGTTTGCTTGTATGGATAAAGATTTAGAAAATCACTTTGCATTGATTTGATCAAGCTACAAGTATGAAGAGGATATGAGGAATCGTGAATTGTCTTGACTATATTGATGTTGATTCACATATGTCACTATATGTGAAGCTTGATTGATCTCAACATTTATATTTAAAAGATATTCAAGCAAAGATCGCAATATTGAAGAAATAATTTTCAATAGATGCTTGAAGATAGCAAGGAAAATGCTTCGAGGTACTAAGTAGAGGTGGAGGGTAAGCAATGGCTCGGACCAAGGTACCATGACTAAGTTGAAGAAGAGAGTACTCGCATTGAGTAGAGAAACTAATCAAGCTATGAGGAGTCATATTATGTTGAGTGAAAGTGACTTGAAGCCATGAATTGAACTCACATGTGTTGAAATGTTTCAAGTCACAAGCTGAAGGTGTATTTGCTCAAAGAGATAAGACAAAGATAGTTGCAACCCCTCATGAAGTGATATTGAGAAGAAATGTCATATGAAGACATTGAAGACTCAAGTGGCTAAAATGGTTTATTTGTCCTGATCTTGAGTATAGGTGTGTCATACTATCAAGGGGGATGTAATACGAATCATAGACAAGTCGCAAGTGCTCAAATTAACCTAAACCCCGAGTGCTAACATGAGAGAAACACTTAGAACTGCACCTACACTTTGTTGATATTGGGATTGTTCTCTGCTGGATTGGATATCCCTCGAAACAAACTTTCCGGAATGTCCAAGATCATTGAAAACAAAGTTCGGAGTAAAAAATTATGGTATTTTTCATGAGGTCACCTCTGCTGTCCAGGGAGATGCGGCAGTGCCGGGCTCATATAGACCATAACGGCTAGTTTTCAAACTCTAACGGCTAGTTTTCGTGTGGGGGCTATATATACCCATCCCACGCCCCCTAGGCGTGTGGTTGGTGCACTGATCATTCCAAACCCTTCCCAAGCCTTGTTTGAGCTCTCTAACTTGTCTCTTTGTGAGAGTGTGTGATTAGCAAGTGATTAACAAGTGTAACTTCTCCCAAGTCAGCCTCCTATCCCTCCCTCCTGTACTTTACCGTTGTACTGAGCCAGTCTACCTGGGACGTGGCCTGCCAGCAGCCTAGGCAAGTGAGCCCGCGCGACTCCTCCCTCCCTCACTGCGCATCTAGCCCCGTTTGCCAGCCGCAGCGCCTCCCTTCAACTTCCTCGCGCCGGAGTAACGGCAGGGCAGAAGCGCCCCATGTTCACTGCACTTGATGGCCGAGTGAAGGAGGCCACCAGGAACCGCCATCAAGCCCTGCAGTGATGCCCCGGAGTGTAACCGCCACGTTTCTACTGCTCTTAGTCACCTATAAAGTCCTCTACTGAGTGCTCATCTTCCCCTTTCTCTCTCAGCCTCGCACGCACACATTTCCTCTGTCGATTTCTTGCTTGGGAGCTTCAGTCACCGCTAATAAGGTGCCCGGAGCTTTGCCGTGTTCCGCTGCAACTGTAGGTGACCTCAATCACCTGTTTTGCTCACGGTTTGCACAGATTCGAGCTCACCGGTCATTCTTCATCTCCTCCAGAGCGCCGCCATATGAAGCCAAGCCCCTCAGAGCCCTCTCGGTCACCACAAACGCCCCCGTCACACTCGCAGTATAACCCTCATGCTCCCCGTGCCTTTAATTTCACCTTTTGTGCTCTGAATCGCCGCAACCACGAGCTCCGCCCATGGGTACTAATGGGGCTTCCACAGGAACCGTCGTCTCGACATGTTTCCCGTCCTCTCCATTGGTCCTATCATGTTCACTAGGTCACGCGCTAAACCTGGGTGCAAACCATGATTCGAATCGAGGCCGGGAGCGCCGGATTTCTCGTCGCCAACAAGTTCAGGCCGTCGCCGGCCATGGCGCCGCCACTGATAGCACTGGGCACGGCACCGATTACTCCCCTTCTCTTGTCAGCCGTTCAATTCCCTTTGAACGAATGAGATTAGAAGTTACCAGTTCACTTCATAACCGCCTAACCGGACCCATTGTGCACTCGGTCCACCGAGCCACACAGGCGAGTCCGCAGAGCACGTGGTGCACCGCATCAACCTGAGCATGCCATGTGGCGTCCAGTAAGCTCTAGCACGGTCAACTAGGGTCAGCCAAGCACCATTTTGCACTTTAGCCCTTCGGTTTGCTTGAAATCGACCCGCGGTCCATCTCTATTCAAAAAGATTTATTTTTAGTCCTGTTTTCTTATGATGTAGCCCTTGTGTTTTTGAAAAATAGGAGCCGTCGTCCTTTATTGTGCAGAAAATGGTTTTTCTTTGTTTTAATTCAAAAATGAGTTTGTGTTAATTACAGAATTGTTATTCTCATCTAATTTTGGGAATAACTTTCACATTTTAAACCCGATTAGAGTGATTCTTGCGCTCACGTGTTCGTAGCAATATGTAGAATAGATTTATAACCTTTATTAACCCATGTTTATACTGTTGGTGTACTATTCTAATAGAAGTCTTTTGTTTGCATGTATGTCTTGGTTTGGATGATTGAGTGGTTATTATCTCTACGTTTAGAAGGTGATCATTTCGAGTTTGTTGAAGACCAAGGTGTTGATCACTATACAGGAAGACAATTTTGAAGAAGGCAAGTGTAACAAAGGAATCCTTGTACCTATACATTACACATATAATTCATTCTTGCTTGTGTTTAATATTGAAATGTCAATAAGGACTCTACCTAGATTATTCTTGTACCAAATATCCTTGTTACCCATGGAATGGTATGCATATTATAGTGTTGCCACGCATAACCAATGGCTAATTAATAAGTTTGACTAATGATATCTGCAATGAGATAAAATGTTGGCTTTTATCAACATGGTTCAGGGGACTAGAGTACGGGGTTTTGGTGCTCTAGATTCCTCTCCCTAAGGATTTAATCTTGAAGCGGCAACCGAGGATATACTATACAATAGTGAGAATCACATGGCTCTGATCTTAGCTAATTACATAGATTAGTTATGGCTCATCTGTAGCTTACTGAAAGGGCAATAGGGGGGACCATGTTGCATATCGGACCTGTCCGGTTGAGGTGGGTGCTGGTCTGGGGCCTATAGTACCACTCTTGGAGGAAGGTGTCCATAGCACTTGGGAGACTAAAACATCAGCAGCAACGACTTGTTAGGGAATATTTGGAAAGGCTTCATAGTGTACACTACTGCACATCCTTGGCATATTTGAAAACGGAGTAATTAACCCTGGCAATGGGAATCACGACTTACGGTAAAAGTATACACACTCTGCAGAGTTTGGTCAAACTGATATATCATCCATGCTCACGGATATGAGTAGCCTGGATCCTTTAGGATTAGTGGTTACTTGGGGAGGCTGGGAATGATCTTAATATTGAATAATGATGTTATTCAATTGGGTTGGTTTATCACTAAAGTAGTGATTTAGGTATAATAAAATATGACCAACTAAAATTGCTAATCATAGTGCACCGAGTCAAGCCTTTGAGCCTTCATAAACCCCTTTGTTATACTTATTGAGCACGGTGAGCTAACGCTTGTGGATGTCACCAATGAAAACCCCGGATTGGTATCAGATGGCGGAGTTCACGAAAAGGATCTTGAAGAGTTTCAGAAGCTTCGGGCTAAGGTTCACCAGTCAACGTCCCTATGGATCGTGGAGCTCTATTGAAGATTAGATTGTCGTTTCCGCTATGTAAATGTTAAAGACTTGTACATCTTGAATGTTATGTAAATATTATCGATATGTATTTTAGCACAATCTTTGGTATCTACCTTGTTCGGGTGTGACACTTTAGAACATCCGAACGTGCTAGCCAGGACATCAAATCTCTCTCCTGAAACATTATTGGGTACCATCATGGTTTTGCTAAAATTAACCTTAAGCCCTGTGCACATTGAAAAGCTGTTAAGCGGTGATTTGAGAAAGAACAGCTACCTTGTATCCCCTTCCGTAACCATTAGTGTATCGTCAGGGTACTGGACGAACGGGAAATTATCGTTAGAACTGGTTGGGATGGGAAGACAAAGGAGGCCCATATCCGTAGCTTTGTTAACCATGGACTGAAGAAATCTGCTGCTAGCACAAATGTGGATACAGAGGGTCTCCCTGTCTGACTCCTTGTCTGTAGTGAAATGTCTTGCCAGGGGTCCCATTCAATAGGACTGCTGAGGTCCCTGAAGAGAAGATGTCCTGCATCCAAGACAGACATTTCTAACCAAATCCCTTTGCTTTCATTAAAGTAAGCATAGCTTGATGTCCGTTTTATCAAAGGCTTTATCAAAATCCAGCTTGATGATAACCACCTCCTTTCTTGAGTGATGACATAAATGAAGGTATTAATATAACCAGGCAAGGAAATCCTGTATTGTTCTCTTTCTGATAAACCCATACTAATTTATGTGAACTAGGGAGGTGATCAAAGGCTGTAGCCTATTTGCAAGCAATTTAGTCACAAGCTTGACTGAGCTATTTAGAAGAGAAATTGGCCTAAATTCAGATACAAGCCTGGCCCCTCTTCAATCTTTGGAATCAATGTCGAGTTAATGCTATCCAAGCAAACTGAATGGCTATGAAAGGCAGTGCATAGCCTGTAAAAGTATTGTTTAATAACTGGCCACCCCTTTTTCATAAATTCATTACTAAACCTGTCTGGCCCTGGACACTTATCATTGGGCAAAGATTTGATTATATCGTCATTTTCTTCCTGTAAAAAGGGACCCTCCAAATCTTCTAAACGCTCAATTCTTTGAATGATTCATATGTGTTAATATGAAATCCCTCAAATTTAGTGGTGCCCAGCCTATATTTGAACTCCTCCTATAGGATTTCTTCCTTAACTATATGGTCCAAAGCTATTATTCCTTCACTTGACGTCAATTCAGTAACTAAATTCTTTCTGTGCCTTAATGTTGCATTGGCATGAAAGAATTTTGTTCCTGCATCCCCAAATTTTACCCATTTGATTGAACCATGTTGCTTCCAATATGTTTTCTGCTTCTGAAGTAGAGAGTAGAGATGTGTTTCTAGCAGACCCTTGAAATTCCATTCTTCCACACCGAGGTCTCTAAATTCTCCCAGGACCTCCAAGAACTGCAAGACTACCTTAGTATTGGTAATCAGAGTTTTGAGCCTAGTTTTTGCAGCCTGCCATTCTCTGCACTTGCTTCTCAGAGATTTGAACTTTGTTGTTATAATTTTGGCGGCATCTGTATCATGAGTGGGACTGTTCCAGCAGTCAGAGAGAATTCCCATAAACTAGCTATCATGAAGTCAATACTTTAATGTAAAGCTTTTGCATCTTGGAATGGAGGTGGCGATACTGATCAGGCAAGGATTATGATCAGAAGGGTTCTGTCCAAAGCTTTTACTGTGGTTCCTGGATAAGAGAGTGGTTCCTGGATAAGGGAGTGTCCAACTAGCCGAAGTAAACACCCAATCCAATTTTTCAAGCAGAGGGGGATCCTGCATGTTTGACCAAGCATATTTTCTGCCCTGTGGAGGTACTTCATTTATGCCCAAAAGATTGATGACATCATTGAACATGAACATTCCATTAAGATTGCCATCTGCTCTGTTTCTATTCTATTCACTTCTGATCAAGTTGAAATCCCCCAGAATTATCCAGTTGGCCAAGCAGGAGGATATCTTTGGGCATCCTTGGGCTATTCTCCCACTTGGGCTAGGGTCCCAAGACGTCGCAACACCCAGTAGAAACAATAACAGCTTGGTTGCGACTGCAACCAAAGAGGCCAAAGATTTGGCTGTGGTATAGTATAATTTTCTTGACCCTGTTTTGATATGATTATAAGCAGATTGTCGATGGCACCAAATGGTTTGCGCTGCCGACGATTCTCTTCACCGCACATGACTCTATAACCACGAGTTTCAACGGCGGCCTCGATTTCACGCATCGTGTGGTCGGCAGGATCCTATCCAAGCAGGACCGGGACACTGTATGAGATGGCGGCTTCTCTATATACGAATCCTGGTTCCACCCTTGGCCCACAGAGGTGGAGGTGGAGACCGGACAGGGGATCGGGTCACGTCCTTGGCAGTGGATGCCGATGCCGGCGCCGTAGGGAGGCATCGCCCATTGTTGCCCTGGGTGCGGCTCTTAGTGGTGACCTCTGACCTAGTTGCGGCTCCTGCTAGTGCCCTGGCCGTTGAGAGTCTGACCGCGATTTCTGACCAACCAGAGACAAAGGTGTGCATCGTCTCAATGAACCATCTAGTCCAGGCGGCGGCGACCAGCCTGCCAGCAAGCAAGCCGGGCAGCGTGGTGTGTTACCAGCCACACATTGCGACCTGCGACGTTCCGAGCATGCTGCCAGGCTACCTACGGTCAGTGCGGTGTATTTCACCGTATATAGAATAAAAAAAATGAAAAAATTACGTGTAATACTAAAACATCAAGTGTGTAATATTTGGAGTCCTATTTTTGCGAAGCCAACAATTGGAGTCCTACGCGTCGATTGGAGTCCTAAATATGCAATTTTCTAACTTCTGTAATGTCGGTTTCCTGTGGCCTGCCGATCATTTTGTGTTTGACATTCCAACACCTCAGGTCATGTCTCATTTGTTTAATATGTCAGGTCCAGAACCAAGTGGATCTATTAACTGAAAAACATGGAAATGTACATCATAAGGGAAAAAACGCTAGATAGAACGATACTAAGGCACAATATTTTTAACCAAGTTCAGAGATGTGCCTTAAGGCATGATTACAGACGTTCCACCCCATAAAACAGCATCTATAGCAGCACCCTGATTCTCAGCACACCAATAATTTGACTGCAAGATCTGTGACTGGAGAGTGGAGACCCAAATGGTATAGTAGCAACCAGGAAACAAATCAAATTCAATTCAATAAATGCACAATAAAAGAACAGTATGGGCGGCATTGTCAGCAGGTCAGTACTGATAGGACGCTCAAGTATGTATCCCATTTGAACTTTCGCTCCAATAATCATAGACAGATTCCGTATCCATCCATGCTTCTAATTGTTCCTGCCAATACTTCTCTCTCTGCTCCTCTTCGTCTTCATTAATCTCATCCTGTTTCATATACATATACGTACAAGGAAGGGGATTACAGAGCTTATATATATGACAGGGAACTGCATGTTGTTTGGTGGAGAAAGAACATACATGCACATTCAAACGCGATGCATCGTGATCCTCTCGTTCAGCCTCCCGAGATCTTACTGGCTTGCTGTGTGCTTCTTCAATTTGATATTTTCCAAGCCACTCCGTTGGTACTCCAAACCTTTTATTGATCCGCTCGAGCCACTAGAAGAGAAGTGAAGACGAAACACATATAAATAAGTAAATCGCCAATATCAAACATCTTTCAATATTTTTGACTCTTTTATACAATGGTCATTTTGAGGGTCTCAGACATCAAGTGCTGCTGCCTTGGTTTTTACTTCCTCCGTTCCAAATTATAAGTCATTTGGACTTTTTTCGTACATCCATTTTGCTATGTATCTGGATATAATATATGTCTAGATATGTAACAAATGAATGTACTGAAAAAGTCAAACTGACTTATAATTTGGAACAGAGGGATTAGCATTTTATTAGTCGGACCACCATCAATTTGTTTTTAGTGGATGGATGAATCAGTAGCAACTCCGCAGAGCGAGGGTAAAGTAATGATCAATGCCTGCAATATAATTATGATAGAACTTACAGGTTTAAAATGTCGACAATCGTTACAATCATCATCTGTTTCCAAGCTGATCGTGGGACAGTTGGGATGTGTCTGAACAGCATCTCTGATGGTGCTTGCAACATATTTCACAATACAATCCTTCATATGCTCCACTGAACCAAATAAATCAAAACAGTCACTAAAACAGTCACCTCTAATGACTACCTCAACCTTAGTGAGGGATGAGAGGCAAGGTTTTTCCTACCGGTAAGAACAAAATTTTGGTCCCTGCCGATAAATGTGAAATATCGGAAATTTCGGAAATATCGGTTCAAATTTAAATAAATTCAAATTAATTTTTAAAAAATTTGACATCATTTCATTATAAAAACTCTCCGGTTTAATATGCATCACAAATTTATATAATATCGACGGAAGAACACGATATATCACAAAACTAGATCTACATTAATACTGCGGTCTGAGTCTGACGGAGGGTGAGCTACATATTTATGCTAGTGCCACTAAATGTGTGAGAAAATTTAATAGATTTGAAGAAATTTAGTCTTTAGTAAGACTAGAGGTTATGAAGGGTCATTTTAGTGTGATTTAGTGTAATTCTAAAGTGAAAGATAATTTAACTGAAAATTTTGACCGATATAATAAAAATTTCGGCCCTCACCGAAAAATGCGATATTTTGTAAATTTCGGCGATATTTCGCCGAAATTGTAAACCCTGATGAGAGGTGCAGGATGCCAAAAGTAGAAGCACCATTCAGGCACTCCATCTTATGCACGCAGAACATTAATTTCAGGTGCTCAACTTTTGGCATTGATCCTGTCACCATCTCCAGTGCGGTCCCACAGCTTACGATGTACAGGGAAAAATATTTCAGATTTCTGAATCCTTTGGTGTCCCTGAAGGTAATTCTTCCATTGGTGCTACACAGAGTGACTAGTTCGAGACAAAGCAGACCAGGTATTGCTCCAAGGATCTCAAGATCTTCCGTCCTTGTACAGTAGGTATGCAACTCCAGTTCCTTGAGATTTCCAAGAGAGCTCAACCACTTTGGCACCTTGTTGGTAGAACAATACGTGATGTGGAGCTTCTGGAGGCTACAACGAGCAGTAGGGGACCATGAATCCATTGACAATGCACGAAACCACGGAAATTCATCATGGTAGTCATTGATATATAGATTATGAATGTTGCTTGTACAAATCAAAGTTCTCACATAATTTTGAGGGTCCACAATTAGGCTGCTGCTTACTTCCAAGTCGAATGAACAATACAAGTTCCATGATATTACCAGTGTCCTCAGCTTGACTAGCTGACTGAATTCTTGCAAATACTCTGCTCCTTGGAGAGAGTGGATGCTGAATTCCTCTAGTACATAGTGTATACAGAAGCTCTATAGTGGCGGTTGATAAGCCATCTTCATTGGCGTTTCACAGGGCCACCAGTGGGAAGAGGCCAGTGAAAATAAATCTTTCCACTGGCGGTTGCCTGTGAACCGCTAGTTAAAATATATTTACACTGGCGGTTTGCTTAAGGAACCACCAGTGGAAATATATTTACACTGGCGGTTTTCTTAAGGAACCGCCAGTGTAAGTATATTTACACTGGTGGTTCACATGCAACCGCCAGTGGAGATTGCCGTCCTTTTTAGGGAATTTCAGCCCCCTACCCGGCCATATATATGTATTTATTTATTTATTGTAGATATTAAGCTGTCTTAGATCATAATCAAATATAACAAAACAAAATTTAATTATTATACAGTATATTTATATACATCAAAGGACTGTGCTAATAATATACACATATATATATGTTCATCAAAGTTACATGTGATAACATCTTAAATTTACACATCTAATTAATAACCCTCTCGGGTAAGTCCTAGCATGCTGATTTCCGTTAACTCTCTGAACTCTTCACTTCCTAGAGTGTCTTCATTACCGTGATAATTCCCGTTGCTTGGAATAACATGTTTCATGATAAATGAGCACATGTCCTCAACTATGTTATATAAAGTCTCCGTGCTCATGTTCTGCGCCTTGAGTTTTTTATACTTCCACAACTGTAGTTATATATAACTATATTAATTAATATGTATAAACATCATATACACATTTGTAACTTTAAGATTATAATGACTATTACTTACCTTATCAACGTTTTTGATGTACCGTCCGGCCTCCCTCATAAACTCACAGACATAGAATCCGCAGTGGACCGATCCGGGTGGTTGCTTGTGGCACTATATATGTAAACAGATAAGTGAATATTTAATTAGTTGCAACATTGTCTTATGTGTTGTACATGGATGATAAATATGTAGTCATAAATAACAAACATACCGGTCACTTGTGATTTATTGTTAATGGTCCTTTTTTGTTTTTGTCGTGCTTTCCGCCTTTTAGTTTATAGCACCTATATGCCCTATGATTTCGAAAGAATCACCAAGTTATATATTCTCAATGCAAACTCTCATCGAGAAAAGAATGCAAATATTTCTCGGCTTACGTACCTCTCTAAGAAGGTCAAGAATGGCGCATACGTAGTGGGATCATAATCTGCGGAGTCAAAGACAAGCACCCTTCCCTGCCTTGGGTAAATATAAAAATAAATCCAATGGTCCCTGCACGAATCAATTTCTCGTGATGCATGGGTTGGGGCCACATATCTATGGATTAGACAATAATAACATTAATTGCAAAAATAAACTCGAGCTTACCTAAAGTTGTATGGGGCCACTATGACTTGCCTATCTTGAAATTGAAGCATTGAATTTCCTAAGTATATGCAGTATCTATCTTCCATCTCTCTTTCTAGCTTAGTAATAATTTGCTTAGCTTCTTCCTCAGTCTTGTCCTTCAATTTGTCATTGTCCTTTCTGATTCTGAATATGTGCTACTCCTCGCATATTTCGGTGGGGTCGAGATAGCCAATCCTCTCTTCTGCGTGTGAATAAGGATCGATACCAAATCTCTCCTCCTGCTGGTCATGTTATAGTCTGCAAGGCACATGTTCAAATGAATCTCATAAAATGAAACATAATACATCAAAATAATAATCAAGTGAGTATATGAGCAACACTTACAATGCCCACACTGTTACGAGCTGAACGTCGAGTCTCTTGAGGTTCATCATCAAGTGCATGTCCTCGAACGTGACCACAGCTTTACTTCGCCTGTTCATAAAAGCTCTTGGTGGTATACATACGCTCAGAGCGTCGATGCCAACAGAACCTGCTCTCATGTACCAGTCATGTATTCTTTTAATTAGAGATGGGATTTGGGTTACCTTTTCCCAAGTGAGAAGCGGCCTGCCCGGCACATATGTGTCAGGGACATTTTCATAATCCTCTTTCGTTGGCTTCCTGATCTGTATGGTCTTCACAGAGGATTTCCCCGATTCCTCAGCCTCAGAACACTCAACGACACGACTTGTGCGGCTGCGTGCTATTCCTGACAACCACAGCATGATCCCAGCAGTTTTTTGCTTTGGGCGGTGTGGAGAGACCATTTTGAGAACAACATTCCTCTTCTTTGCTGGTGGGGGGTTTTTTCTTTGGTTTGTGGGGCTGACGGGGTCGATGTTTGCTCATGTTGTTTGTCTTGTGGGCCCGTTGGGGTCGATGTTTTCTCAGGTTATTTCTCTTTGCTTGCTGGGGAAGGTGGATAGTTGATAGGAGATGCTGGTGGCGGAGGTTCTGGAATTGGATGCACAGGCGAATTTGATGAGCTAGGAAGAGGCCAGTTAGGTGATGACGATGGCGGTGGGTCATTATGAATGCTATGCTCGGTAGATGGTGGTCGCCCACTCAACCTGATGTCTCGCCTAGGCTAAAGGATGAAATTCTTGATGGCTTGTCCCAGTGTTTCAATGCCCTCGGGTGCAGGGATGTCCAACATGTCATCCTCATGTCCTTGCACTACGGTCACCACTTCGACCCTGTAGTACTCATCTGGAATGTTTGCACCATGAAACATCCGTCCAGGGATTGCGAAGCCAGTGCCTACTTCCCTAATACGAACATTGGTAATCCCATAGCTTATGACTAGTGAGCAAAGCGTTGACACGTCAATGGCATCAACTGGATAGCGAACCTTTGCCGTAGACGCGACACTGCTTGGAGCATTTGCAAACTGTGCTATCAACTGCTGAGCTCCCAAGGGCTGTGTCACCGGCACCAGCTGCATCTGCGGAGACTGTTGGGTGTTCGTCCTTTGTTGAACAGTAGACATGACACCCACCAATTGCTGTGCAAGCTCGGTATCAGGATTTGCTACTAATTTAGTCACCATATCTTTGAAGGCTTGCTTTGCCTGCTCCTCAAAAAAATATTTAAGTCCTCCATATATCGATCACGCTTCTTGTACATTCCGGCCCACTCCTCGCCGAATCCTTCTTTCCATCCTAGCCTTGACGAGATGCGTCGTACACGACCAGGGTGCTCGGGGTTACCAAGACCAAGAGTAAGGATGTCCCGCTCCCTTTGTGGCCTGGCACTTCCTTCCTTCACATGAGCTGCCGCCTCATAAATATTCTTCGCGGCTTCTTCAACCTATTGGATCAGAAAAAGATGCACTTGACTCAGCTATTTCTCTTGGTTTGCGATCACGAAGGCAGTTCGCGCTCCTTTCGCCAAGTTCCTCAGACAACACTGGCAACCCTGCTGCCTTCTTCGTAGCCTCTTCTTCCCTCCATTTGGGAACCTGCCGCTTGTAACCACCTGTGCCAAGGTGGTGGTGGTACTTGTTCTTCTTAGCAAGTGCTGAGTTCGCTTGGCTCCGAGCCAAGAATTCTGGGTTAGTCTTCTGCTCTTTGAAAATAGCCCACTGACCTTCTGTAATATTGTACTTGCTGGTGGGGTCCAACTCTGTCTTCACATATTTGCTGTTCAATTCAGACCTCCAGTTGCGAAATGTGATGGCCAACTGCCTCATTGCATAACCCTTTACGAGTTCCTCTGAACCCCAAGGCAGAACAAACTTCTTTGACAGCTTTTGCCACAAGTTTGTCTTGATCGAATCTGGCACATCTTTCCACTGAGATATTGTGATATCAAGACTATCCCTAACTAAGAAACCAATCGCGTTCCGAAACTTAGCTTGCACCTCTTGTCGAGTTAGGGGCTCTCCTTTTGCACTTACGTCTAGCACCCTATATGTGTTACTATCCCACTTGTTTGAGCCCCTGTCACCTCGTTTCCGATCACTCAGTTTCCTCTTCCTTGATTCTTCAGTGCTCGTATCGGTAGGTTCTGGCCCTTGGTCTTCGTGTTGTAATTCTTCTTCTACTAGTTGTCGCACTTGAGACACGACCTCCTGTTCATAAAATTGGACGCACACATGAAATCATGGATGAGTACATATATAGATAGAAGGGATTCGTTGAACTCCGTGTATGTTACCTCGTCTTCTCGTGGATCGTAAGTAGGGTCGCGCTCCATTTCACGACGAGCCTTCCTATCTACGCTGGGACACGGATCACTTGGACTTTGATATTGTTGCTCACTCGGCTCGTTATGTTGAGAGGACTCTGATGGTGAAGTCATCATCGCGGTAATCTAACATGAAATACGAAATAAGACCTCGCAATTTGCATATAAACACATATATAAGCATGAAATACACACATATAACCATGAAGTAGGGTCGCCCATTTGTTTCCTTAGAATTGGAGGAATTAAAATACACATATCACATATACCGTCACATATCACATATATCACATATATTGAAATACACATAATAATTAACACTATTTAGCTTTGAAACAAACTCTAAGAGCATATAACAATAAAAAGAAATAAAAACTAATATGCAACTTGCATATCTCGGGAACTCTTGAAACATAAGGAATAGGAGGATGCTTCGATTCTCTTGTTGTCGACTAAGCGGAGCGTTTACGGGGTTCTAATGAGACAGACGTGGAAGTTCAGCTGTCTGATAGCAAGAATGGATGGCCCTGAATTCATATTTATAGTAATCAGTATCTCCATACTTCTAGCTTCAAAGGGGGGGACTGCTCGCTATCCTACGGTTAATCCTTTAACCAAAGATCAGCATCCAAGAACTGGGATGGAAACGCGAAGCAACAAGCAAGGGATGGGTGCTTTGTTGCTAAAGCGCATACGTTTTCTTACTGGGTCGGTTTGTTTTTTTGGGTGGGGCAATAAGCATATAACAAAAACTCTGCTAAAATAAAATAAAATAACCTATATTGTCACATATACATATACACTTAAAAACCCTCTACAAAATCCTAAACCCTAATTAAAACAAAACTTAAACTAAACCCTAAACCAAAATCTAAAATAAACCTAACCAAAGAATTAAATACTAATTAAAACAAAACCTAAACTAAACCCTAAACCAAAATCTAATTAAACTAAAAACCTAATTAACATAAAACCTAATTAACCTAAAACTCTAATTAACCTAAAACCTGACTAAATTAAAAATTAAGTAGAAAACCTAATTACATTAAAAAATAAAATAGAAAACCTAACTAGCAGGCCGGCCCGCTAGCAGGCCGGCCCACTAGCAAGCGCAGAGCCGCCGCCGACGGAAGCCACCACCACCGGCCGCGCGCCTGCCGCCAACGAGGCACCGAAGCCCGCCACCACTTCCCCCACCGCGCGCCCACTGCCAACGCCACCGGAGCAGGGGACAAACCACCGCGCGCGTGCCCTCGCCGCCGTGCCACTGGCCGCCACACGCCACTCGCGCCGCCGCGCACGCACGCCAGCCGCCGCCGCGGACCACACCGAGCCAGTTAGGGCGGGAGGCACCTGCACATAGTATAGGGAGGGAGCTCGGTCGCTTACCGGTCAGGGAGCTCGGTGGAGCGCGGTGCGGCGCGGCACGACGGAGGCGCGGTGCGGGGCGACGGGGGCGTGGCCGTGCGGCACGGCGGCACGGCTGCGGCGAGGCGCATGGTGGGGCGAGCGCACGGCTGCGGCAAGGTCACAACAGCGGCTAGGGCACGCGCGCGGCGAGGGCACGGCTGCGGAGAGGGCATGGAAAAATCCAGCAGCCTGACGGCGTCGGGGAAGAAATGGCGGGCTCCTGTAGACTTAACGAAATTTCGGACGGGAGCGCGCGTTATATACTGCGAAGATTAGTACTGGCGGTTGTCCTAAGGAACCGCCAGTGTAAATATCTGTATTGGCGGTTATCCTCAGGAACCGCCAGTGTAAATAATTTACACTGGCGGTTCACAATCGCCAGTACAAATATTTTTAAATTTAATTTTCACATTATCAACCGTCTGTAACAATAATTTTATGTGATTTTTATGTTTATATTTATGCACATGCACATTATTTTTTGTTATATTATATTTAGGGTTTAGCTAAGTTTTTAATTAGCTTGGTTTAACTAGGGTTTAGGTTGGTTTAGCTAGAGTTTAGGGTTTAGCTTGGTTTTTAATTAGCTTGGTTTAGCTAGGTTTAGGTAGGGTTTAGGGTTTAGCTAGGGTTTAAGGTTTTTAGGGTAAATATGTTCAAATAGAGAAATGTAAACATTTTAAAATAGATAAATGTAAACATGTTAAATGTAGCATAGGATACATGTTGAGATAGAAAATGGATCACATGACAAATGACAAATAGAATATAGCCAGCTACTGTTCTTCCTTGTCCATCGGGGCGCACCCATGGCAACGAACTTTGTGGGATGCTTCACTCAACGTGTCTTATCTTCACTGGATGGTCTACAAAGAGAGACATGTCGCTAAATTGGTTAAAATCCTCTAGATCAGTTACACCATCAACTCCTAGAGCTTGTTGCTTCTCAGGGAAAACTATATGCTTTGCCTTGTCGGAACTTTTCTTCTCATTTTTAGAAAGGATTTGTTCAGCATAAAAGACCTGTGCGGCACGGTTATCAAGGATCCATAGGTCATCTTTGTAATCTACCTTACTTAGATCAAGAACTCTGAGCCCATAGTTGTCCGCTGTGACATGTTTGTCTTCAACCCATTGGACATCGAAACACAAGTATCTGAAATGTACCATAGTCTAGTTCCCATATGTCCTCAACGAAGCCAAAGTATGTACTAATCTCACCAGTTGCATCATCTATGACCTCGCATCGAACACCACTGTTTTGTGCCATGCACTTTTTGTCCTTGGACTTGGTACAAAATGTGAAGCCACTGATGTCGTAGGTTTGCCATGTCGTGACCTGGCGTGATGGTCCACACGACAACTTCTTGATGGTTTGTTCCTCAAACGTTTCCCCATCTGGAATTTCCTGCTCCCTTAGCGATGCGATGAACCGACGCTTGTGTTCCTGCTTGACCCAATCGTCCATGTGCCCACCATTATGTTGGCGAAAATCATTCATGTGACGCTCGATCAAAGGATCCATTATCGAGAGCTGATGCAGGATGCTATAGTGTGCTTCGAGGATTACCTTGTAATCTGACGGGATAAAAGATTTCCGTCCAGTCCTCCCACTTCCATGTAGCCTACCATCGTGTCGTGACGGGGGCAAACCTATTGCAATCTGGTCTTTTAGGACACTATTGCAGAATGGGCAGAAACAATGGCCTCTTCGGTACAATACCCTTCTATCATGGATGCCTCAGGACGAGCACGAGTTGATACATAGCCATTCAGTACTGACATGAAACGCTCATAAGTCCACATCTCATGCAAATACATGGGCCCCAATGCCTCTATTTGCGGCACCAAGTGCGTCACAAGGTGAACCATTATATCAAAGAATGATGGGGGGAAACACATCTCAAGCTGTGACAGAGTCTCCACCATGAATTCTTGAAGTGACGGCAGCTCATCGCGGTCAATAACCTTCTGTGAGACCTTGTTGAAAAAGTAGCACAACCTGGTGATTGCCATCTTTAAGAACACCGGATTTATAGCCCTGATGGCAACAGGGAGAAAAGTAGTCAGCATGACATGACAATCATGTGAGTTGTAATTGGTCAGTGTAAGGTCTTTCATTGACACAATACTCCTTATGCTAGAGCAGAATCCAGATGGAACTTTCAAATTTTTCCACCACACACACATCGCACGTTGCTCCTCTGTGTTGAGGTTGTAGCTTGCTGCCGGGAGGTGATACTTCCCATTTTCTAGAAGAGTAGGGTGCAGTTCCTTTTTTATGCCCAAATTTACCATGTCCATACATGAGTTGAGTCCATCCTTAGTCTTTCTCTTTATGTCAGACAACGTGCCAAAGACGCTTTCAAAGACGTTCTTCTGAACGTGCATACCGTCGATCGCGTGTCGTATGTCTAATTCTTTCCAGTATGGCAAATACTTGAAGAAAATAGACATCTTCTTGAATGTAGCCCCTGGAGTTGGTTTCACATCCTTTCTTGGTTTTCCGTCTTTTTTCTTCTTCCCAAAAACAAATTTGATGTTGCTGACTATTCTGAAAACTGTTTGACCTTTACTGTTACCCGATGGAGCAGTAGAATGCAGTTCATCATTATTGTCGAAGTAATTATCCATCTTTCGCAAGCGGTACCTGTGCCCTTTCGATAAGAACCGTCTGTGCCTCATGTACACTATCTTCTTTGATGCATCAAGAACACGTAAGCGGTTCCATCTATGCAGATTACGCATCCAAGCTTTCCCTTGAACTGTCCTGATAATGTAAAGAGAGCAGGGTAATCGTTGACGGTCACAAAAATAATTGCATACAGTGTGAAAGTTTCTTGGCGGTACTCGTCCAATATTTCGACTCCTGTTTCTCACAATATTTTCATGTCGTGCATTAACGGCTCCAAAAATACATCTATGTCAACGCCAGGTTGTTTAGATCCAGAAATAAGAATGGTTAGCATAACCTATTTACGCTTATGCATCAACCAAGGTGGAAGGTTGTAGATGGTGAGGATCACCGGCCATGTGCTGTACTTGCTGCTCCTCTCGGCAAATGGATTCATTCCGTCCGTACTCAGAGCAAACCTAACATTTCGTGGCTCCTTAGCAAATTCTGGATGGTTGGCATTGAAATCTTCCATTGCTTGCCATCAGCTGGATGTCATAACTTTCCATCGTTTTTGTGCTCATCTGAAGCATGCCAGCTCATAAGTTAGGCATCCTCAGCGTTTGCGAACAAACTCCTCAATCGATCAATCACGGGAAGGTACCACATCACCAGAGCAGGAATTTTCTTCTGCGCGTAGTAGTCTACTTCTTCTTTATCTTTCCTGGTGGGTTGGGTCTTTTGTTGGGTCTTCTTTCGCTTCTTCCCCGTACACACGGTGGTGGCACAATCTTCCTCTCGATAGTCTTTATTCGTTTTGTATCTACTTGCACCACAATTAGGACAACTATCCAAGTCTTTGTATTCATCACCTCGATATAGAATACAATGGTTTCTACATGCGTGGATCTTTTTGACACCCATTGTAAGCGGACTGATTAGCTTCTTTGCATAGTATGTGTTACCAGGAACTCTATTCTCCTTTGGAAGCATGTCTGCGAGAATATTCAAGAACGCATCGAAACCAGCATCGCACAAACCATACCGGGCTTTTACCATCAATAACTTTAGCACTGACCGCAACGTCGTGAAATCTTTCGTGCAACCCTTAGACTCATCGAAAAAAGGCTGTTGTGCAGCCTTCCTCATTTCCTCCATACCTTTCATGAAGAAGATAGATGGATCTAGATGACTACGCAATATTGCATTTAAGAAGGTGCATCTTCCTCAGCACTAACATTGGGCGGACCATCAGCATTAGGCACAACAGGTTCACTCTGAGGACAAGGTGTTTTCGCTCCTGTATGAAATGACATCCGTCAGCAAGCATATCTGCACCATCGACACCGATGTTCACAGGAGTACCAGTTGTGTAAGCTGTAGAGCTACCCTCTCCATGCTTTGTCCAAATTAGGTAATTCTCCATAAATCCTCGACACACGAGATGAGAAAATATTGCTTTCGTGTCATCAAATACGATAACATTCTTGCAGTCTATGCATGGACAATATATGTGCTTCGTATTTGACCTCCAAGCATGAATCTTAGCGGCATCGATAAACCTCTGCACCTCAGGTATGTATGATGGATCAACTCATGATAAATTGTACATCCAGAATGACCTCTCCATCATTAACTGTAAAAATATAATGAGTTTATTATGACCAATGCAAAATAAAAATGATTGTTTATCGATATTATTTAATTAATGAACCTTTTTTCTAGCAACCTTGTTCGAAGAAATACAGATGAAAACCATTCACTTGAGAATTGTTGAATTTGTAGACCTTTGGAACCTTAGTTCACTAAAATTTAGAAGAATAATGTGTGTTAAGACTCATTCTCAGTGTCAAAGATTAAATATTTTGTAAATAATAAAGATAATTTATAATATAGACACCCAATTAAATAGAAGAATAATGTGTTCCAACAAAGGATTGAATATAGACACCCAATTAAAAAAAATAGAAAAAACTAAAAAAAACTAGCTCTCCCTACATGAATACACAAGAGTACACACCATTCATGGAAAAAACTAATATAACCTAAATTAAGAAGTAATTATGAAAATGGAGAGAAGAGATACACTATCTAACCATCATAAACAACCTAATTTGAATAAATAAAGACAATAACCTGGCAATCATTCTCTCTAACTCATGGGAAACCCTAGATCCAAAAAGTGACTTAAATTGAGCAAAGTAGATTAAACAGAGGCAAAAGATACATAAACTAACCTTTCTTAGCAACCTCCTCCAAAGAAATGAAGAAGAAAACCTCCCCCTTATATTTTGGCAGATCCGGACCTGCATAAATGCTTCCAATGGCGGCTGGCTGCGAGTAAGTGTTCGGTCGGGGGAAGAAGAAGGGGTATTTATAGCAGATTTCACACTGGCGGTTGGCCTAACGAGCCGCCAGTGAAAATCAATTAACACTGGCGGTTTTCTTAAGCCAACCGCCAGTGAAAATAGTACCTTAACACTGGCGGTTGGCTTAACTCAACCGCCAGTGTAAATGGTGTTTACACTGGCGGTTTTGTTAAGCCAACTGCCAGTGAAAATAGTACCTTAACACTGGCGGTTGGTTTAGCTCAACCGCCAGTGTACCCTTAAGCCAACCGCCAGTGTTAAGTTATGATTTTCATTAGCCGTTGGTTTAAGAAAACCACCAGTGTTAATTAGTTTTCACTTGTGGTTCTTAATTCTGGCCCTCCATTTTATTTGCACTAGCGGCCGGTGAATGAAACCGCCGGTAAAAAAAATATCCGGCGCCACTATAGAGCTCCTGTGTACTAGTGGTACTTCCAAACTCTTCATCTGTCCAATCATTCCTTCTTGAAATATAACCTCCGAACCAATATACAGATGTGTCAGTCGTTGAAGCTTCACGATTGTTGTTGGCAACTCTTGAATCATGGTACCTCGTATGTCCAAGGTTTCTAAGTATTGCAGTTCTCCAATATTTCCAGGGAGATAAGTTATTGAATGTGAGCTCAGACATAAGTACTTCAGGTGAAACAGTTTTTCAATATTTGAAAGGTGTTCATTTTTTAATTCCCAACAATTTTCTAGGTCCAATACGCGAAGAGCAGTGAAAGCCAACAAAGAAGTTTGCACAGGATGTCCAAATATAGTAAGTGATCGAACTTTAGAAAGAATCAAGTTCGATGCCGTGGAATCTGTAACGATATCCAATAATGGCCAGCTCGCAAAAACTGAAAGCCTGCGGAACTGGTAATCTGAAAAATTTCCATGCCTTACAGTATCTAATGAACTGATAAAATTCTCTTCAGTAGCCTTGCATGTGATGAAGTCAAGAATGATGTCATGAACTTGGCATGCCTGTGCATTGTCATATTTTACAGCAACAGGTTGGATCAAGCTTCGGTTGATGAGATCATTAAAATAACGCTCACCGATGTCATATGCACTTAGGCCTTGTTTTTCCTGAATAAATCCTTCGGCAGCCCATCTGTTTATTAAACGTTGTTTGCCAATCTTATGATCTTCTGGGAATGCACTTAAGTATAACAAACAAGTTTTAAGATGGTGAGGAAGATCAAAGTAACTCATAGATAATATAGTTGTCATATTCTCAGCACCTGATTCTTAGCAAGTGCGGAACCAATAGCATTTAGAACCCTATCCCATTCATCTCTTGTGTGCTGATCAGTTAACATGCTGGATATAGTAATAACTGCCAATGGTAGACCGCCACATTTTCTTAAAATCTGATCTGGAACATCTCCCAGATGAGGACAGTAGAAATTCTCATGACCAAACGCTCTTCTAAAACACGACCTTTTGGAGTCATCAAAACTGAGTGGCTGCATTTGATAAATATAACAACCTCCAGAAGAACAACGTGAAGCAACTGTAACATTTCGTGATGTAGTGATTATCCTACTGCCACAATTATTATTCACTAAAGCAAGCTTGATGATTTCCCATGCCTTTTCATCCCATATATCATCAATTACAACAAAGTATCTGCTAGATGATTTCAACACAGACTGAATTAGTACCAAAAGCCTTCACCGTCAGTAACGAACTAACGATACATTTTCTAGGTAACAAAACAGTAAGAGATTGTTGCAAGATGACATGAACCTCACTATGTAAACAAACTAAACTTTTAGCAATCGAATATTTATTACTTCTTAGATCGTCTTTCACATATTTGGTTAGATTGTTGATGTTTTTCACTGAAACAAGATCCTTTGGAACTGTGTAAAATTGTACTCTTATATCTCTAACAGGTCCAATTTAAAACCGCTAAAGATGAGCACTGCGGTTATGAAACATGACAGATATTCAGTTAAACAACTGATAGAAACCTAAATACCTGACAGAACCATGAACAATGTTTATTAAGGCAAAGCAACCAACATTCCTGCAGATCAATATAATGGGCCAACAGATGTCCATTCTCCTTTGCATCAAGAAGCAACACTTCATCGCCACCAATATAAGCAGTACAATAGAGGAGGGAGACAGGTTTACCTTTCCTGCTGGAGGTGCCCTCTGAGTATCCTGATGAGTTGATGCTCATCATCATCCAATATGTAATCAGTGATACCCAGTCCTTTAGCTATGTCTCTTAAAATCGTTTTCATATTTGGATTTCGAGAAACCGGACACAAGAGCTGCCCACTTGAACCTACATTTAACAGCGTGGTAAACTTGGTTTGCGTGAGTAGTCTTACCAAGACCGCCACAACCAACAATGGATACCACTCTCAGCTTTGCAGAAGAAGAATCCTCGTCCTGGGCAAATAACCGCTCGATGATATGATTCTTGGGGCTATTAATGCCTACAAGTCTGTCAACCTCCTCATAGAGCGCCGGTAACCGGGGGTCAATGCCAGAAGTACTATAGCTGTGCGTGCCCTGGAAAAAATTGTACCTCTTGTGCCTGTCGCTTACCTCTGCTGCACGAGCCTTCAGTTCTTGGATTTCCTTGCAAATCTTATGGCGAGCTTTCAGTTTGTTGAGCTACCGAAGGAGGTTGAATCCCATAGGTCTGCGGTGCTCATGTTCGACCTTGGCCATGAAGGCGTCGATGCAGTCCTCGATGTCGTAGGCCAGCTCGCGTACCTTGTCCCTCCAGTCTCACATCTGGGGGTTGAGCTCCTCTGCATCTGCAAGCATCTCGAGTGTGGCGCTCATCGTGCTCAGCTCGTCTCTCAAGAACTTGATCTGCCTTCGCACCCACTTGAGCTTGACGTACTTGTCACTCAGCAGTTTGGTGAGCTTGGACAGGAGCGGCTTCAACACCCCCGTGGAGGCGCTCACCAGAGCAGCCTCCATTGCTCTGCTTCGAGATGCCGTGTGCTGTGATTTGTAAGACCAAGCAGGAGAGAGAGAGAGAGAGAGAGAGAGAGAGAGAGAGAGCGCAAAGGCGCCACGCAATCCGGAGAAGACACGGCAGATTATACGCGTGGGGCGGGGGGAGATAGACATTGAGTCATTGACCATGTATACGCGTTTTTGGACGCGTTTTATCTATTTTTCTTTGCCATAACACTAATCCAAGAACTCTTTATATTCTTCCTAATTGGTAGGAGCAAAGAATACCCTCTAACAGTCTGTTTAAACAGAACTCTAATATATACATTCTCTATTCCAGATTTCTCATTAGCAATGATGGAAGCGAAAATGAATGCACGCAAGATATAAAAAAAGCTATTAGATAAACGATTTTACTTAAATGACTCTCCAAATGATGATTTAAAAAGTATATTTTTAAAAACTATATATTAGAATTACACGCCAAGGTTCTGGGATTCGGCCCAAGGAGATGTTCGGCCAAGTTGCGACGGCTGCCACAGTGGCGGAACTTTGGGCCGCCATTCAAGACCTTCATGCTTCACAGTCGAGGGCGTGCGTAATGTCCACGCGCATGGCCCTGACCATGGCGTCCAAGGGGACGTCATCTATTGCTGAGTTCTTCGTGAAGATGAAAGGCCTTGCCGACGACATGGCTTCGGCAGGCCGCAAGCTGGAGGATGAGGAACTTGTCTCTTTCATCCTCACCGGCTTTGGCAAGGACTTTGAGTCCATCGTGACCGCCATGGCCTCTCGAGTGGAAACGGTCTCCGTCAAGGAGCTGTATGCTCAACTCATCGCCTGTGAACAGCGCAAGGAGGTTCACAGTGGCGGGTCACAATCCTCCGCTAATCTGGCCACCAAGGGTGGCCGTGGGGGGAACTCTCCCAACTCCAACTCCAACCAGTCTCGCGGTCGCAGTGATGGTGACCGTGGAGGTTTTCGTAGTGGCGGCGGTGGCCGTGGCAATGGTGGCCGCAGCAACAGTGGTGGCAACGGCAGTGGCCGCAACTTTCTTCAAGGTGTCTTCTGCCAGCTGTGTGGCAAGGAGGGGCACACGGTGGTGCGCTGCTTCAAGCGATTTACTTCACCGGCCCACCACAAAAGAGTGCTTCTTCTGCAAGCATGGCGCCCTATGGGCCAGACACCAACTGGTGTATGTTGATTCTGGCGCAACCGATCACATAACCAGTGAACTGGAGAAGCTTTCCATCCGCGACAGATGCCGCAGAGGAGAACAAGTGCTTACAGCGAATGGGGCAGGTATGCCAATTAATCACATTGTTCATAGTACTTTGTGTTTCCCTGTTCGTGATATCCAGTTAAACAATGCTCTTCATGTTCCAAGTGCAAATAAAAATCTTGTTTCTGCTCATCGTCTTGTTAAAGACAACAATGCATTCCTTGAACTTCACCCACGATATTTTTCTCTTAAGGAACAGGTGACGAGGAAGACACTCCTAGAAGGGCGATGTGAAGGAGGTCTTTATCCATTGAAGCCACACCCACAGAATCAATCTTCACCGAATAAACAAGTCATTGGTGCCTTCAAGCCCTCCACCTCCTTGTGGCATAGTCGCCTAGGTCATGCTTCGTCACCCATCATTCAGAGGATTCTTAGGCGTCATAAGCTGTCTTTTTCTAGTGATTCGAATAAAAGTGCGATTTGTGATGCGTGTCAGATGGGGAAAAGCCATCAATTACAGCGTCCCTTGAGCTTGTGTTTAATTGGATGAGCTTGTGTTCTCTGATGTATGGGAACCGACACCAACCTCAATGGGTCGGCATTCTTATTATGTCAGTTTTATCGATGATTTTAGCAAATTCACTTGGGTCTATTTGTTGCGTCATAAGTCTGTAGTTTTCCAATGCTTGAAGCGTATCACAAGAGTGTAGGATACACGATTTAGACAAGTTCAGTCCGCCTTGAAGCGTAAAACCCTACATCCTGTGTTATGTGGGTTGTATTGCTATGAGATGAGTTGTTTTGAGAGGATCCCCTGCTTGGCTTATATAGTCCGGGGAGCAGAGTTACAAGTCGGTTTGTTGTCAAGTATAGCCGATTACATAATCTGTCAGATAAGGTAACTAATCAGCGAGATATTAGTAAAGCTATTTTCTTAGGCTGTCAAGGCTTCCTCTGATCGGCGGGATACGCACGATCCTCTGGTGAGGGCGTAGTCGATGCGATATCCTAGCCACCAAGCAGTCGGTGCTCCCTTAGCAGCTTGGGCCTGATCAGTTGATGTGGCCCATGTAGCGCCATGCAAGTCTACGGGTCTATACCCCCCACTGTTCGGCTAAACGGCTCTTTAGTCCGTTTAAACACCCGTTTAGATGGTAAATAGAAGCCACCCATGTCGTTTAGGCCTTAAACGGTGAATTAAACGTTGGGCCGTTTAAACCAGTTTAAAGCCGTTTGAACCGTTTAATCCTGTCTAAATGGTCTAAACAAAATCACATTAAACATGATTAAAAAAGCTAAACAACCATTTAATCCATAATTTAGTCAATTAGAGGACTATGACTAGACACAATTAACACGAAACTAACTAATAATGTAATTATATGAAGTGATGTGGGATTCATATTTCTTAAAAAAAATATTTGGTAGAATATTTGAATTTTAATGTGTAAATATGTAAGGTTTCTTGCATATTTAATTTTTACATACACAAATATGCATATTTTATTATTATTTTATAAAACCGTTTAGACCGTTTAACTCTATTTAAACATCGTTTAAACGGTCTAAACGCTATACAGAGAGTGATCGACTGTTTACCGTTTAGCGTTGAGGCGGTTGGCCAACCGCCACAATTAATGCCATTAACCGTTGTATGGCAAACACAAGTGTTAAAAAATATTATATAGAGAACACTAGTAATGTAAGACGTGTATTGTCACTTACTATCGCAGACAGTGTTCGAAATCCTTCTACCATTCTTTGTTCGATTTCCGCAAGTAGTCAAATATGACGGTCTTTTCATCCTGAGAATAGATTACAAATGCAATCAAGTGGTCGCTGACTCCTAGGCTATACCATTGAATCAATATAGATCTCAAATGCTTAAGGCAAAATAGTCATTTTCATTCCTAAACTATTGCCTGAAGCTCAATTTGGTTCCTGAACTTTCAAAATGTCCACTTTAGTCTTTAAATAATGGATTTGCATCTCAATCTTGTCCACCCCGCTTCATGGCTCGCCACATGGCCAAAAGTAGATGTGAAATGTCGATCATGCCCCTCGCTCCCTCATCCTTTACCCTGCTGGCCAAGCTGACGCTGATTTCCTCCCATATTTTTATTAGACAAAAAAATACTTTAATAACGTTGTTATAAGAAACACCATTACTATAGCACCCAGATGTTTACTAATTTAAATATTTCCTCTTATTTCACTTTATTTATTTTATTTTAATGACACTAACCTGATATGTATTGAATAACGATAAATCTAATTTAGACAAACATTCAACTTACTTATTATGCAATACTGACAGGTTAGTATCATCAAAATAAAATAAATAAATAAATAAAGTGCAACGAGGAGAAATAGTAAAATCAATATACTCCACGAGAGAGAGAAATGTCAATAGCCTGGCCTATAAAGGAGAGAATGAGGGATATGAGCGACATTTCGCATCTATTGTTGGCCACATGGCGAGCCATGAAGCGGGGTGGACGAGATTGAGCTACAAATCTATTGTTTAAGGACTAAAGTGGACTATTTGAAAGTTTAGATACTAAACTGAGCCTTAGGCAATAGTTTATGGATGAAAATGACTATTTCGCCAATGTTGAAATTTGAAGAGTGCTGGTGACCTAGAAGTTATTGTACGTATCGTTTTGACTCACTTGAACTGATGGACGGCCAAGATACACCCATTTTTCGGGATCTTCGTGGCATGTAATATGTACTGTCCCTTTCTGTACTTGATCTTTCCTATCAATTTCGCACGGACTACCGCTTTCTGCATCCGTCCAAGTTCGTCGGTTTAGGATGCTTGTCTGGTATTCTGTGACCATTTATTGCCCTCTAGCTAATATGCATAGAAGATAGGATAGGTTTCCTAGTTTCTTGCATGCATATGCTTACATCCTGCAAGCAGAAGTCATCGCCATGGTATTGCTAGTTTGATCGTACGTAATTAACATGCCTACAGTGATTTAAAGATATGATAACTAGTTTTTTAACAAATTTATAATGAGATACAGATGTTGCGCATATTTTCTACTAATCAAATCAAAGTTACGACACATACACCAATAATGATAAAACACATACACCAATAATGACAAATAACAAGGACGGAGGTAGTACACTTAAACTGTACGTCAAATAAAGATGACACATTTTTAAAAACATTGCAACATAGGTAATATATTCGATCTCATTTTACAACATGTAGATAAGGAAATAACAAATATATAAATGTTAAAAAATAAAGGGTAATAAAAAATGGAAGAAAAAAGAATAACGAAAAAACGAAACAGAAAAAACGAAAGAAAAGGAAATGAAAAAACGAAAAAAAAAAACGCACATGCAGGGGCCGGGCGGGACTCGGGCCATTATCGATTTCAAATACCCTGTAAACACTGTTCATCACGTTTGTTTACTGTTCACGCAATTAAACAAAGCGCGCGGCAAAGCGCATACACAACAGAGCAGGCGACCCCTGAGTAGCACTATCTAGAGCCCAGATGTTCCAAATTTGCTACCGTTGCTTTCTTGCTGCGCCTGCCCCACCTTTGTAGAATTCATTGCTCTCATCCTGTTTGAAGGATAACAAAACGGAAATGAAAATGAGATGGCTGATGAAAGGGGGAAAAAAGAATTACAGGGAACAGAAAGTTGTTCGAAAGAGAACGAAGAACTGCCTATAGGCCTCAAGTCAAGTGCGACCTTTTGTACCTCTCGTGCCTCTCTTTACACAGGTGCTTCTTGCACTGTCTGCTCCTACTCATCACGCCAGACTTTGATCCACCTGTCGAGTACCCCATCCATCGCTTGTGCGGGCTGCCAACGGACCTGTAGAAAAATGAAAACGCAACACGAGCATACTAGGTGCCAGAAGAATAAAATCATCTGATTAAGAGTATAGTCCTACTTGGCCCGCTAATTTGCCACTGAATAAATAAATAAAAAAACACTCTCAAACTCAAATAACGAACAATTTACTCTCTTTAACTTTTAAAAAAGAAACGTATCCATGAGATAGTTTAGATTGGTTCAATAGTAGTTTTAGCATGTGGGCCCCATATGTCTGAGTTTTTTTATCATGCCATATTTTATTTAATATGTAGGCTCCTAAAAGGTCTTAAATGAGAAAAAAATATATCAACTAGCAAGGTTTAGATCTCTTCAAGCAGTACAAATTTAATATAGACCATTTCTCATTCCGGTGTCATTTGAAAAAAATTAAAAATTCAACTTTGTATCTAGAGAACTTAAAATGAATATTTTTTTTTACCTCTAAACGGTCTCAAATTGAAAAGGTTTTCAACATAATGCTATATATCACATTGATATCTATAACTTTGGCACAGACCATGTCAATGTGCAAGGTTATTTATAAAATTTTTAGTACTATTAAAACCAATATTTGGACCTCTAGATGATCTCATATAAAAAATATCAACTGCAAAGTTGTAGATCCCATTTGAGCTATAACTTCAGTACAGATTAGGGCAATGTCTGAGATCCTTTGGAAAAAAAAAATTAAAAAAATGAATTTAAAAGTGCAAGATATTAAAAGTAATATTTGGATCTCTAAATGAACTTATATAAAAAGTGTCAACTACAGAGTTGTATATCACATTTAGAACTACAACTTTGGAATATGTCAATATCCTTAGAAAATAAAAAAATGAATTTCAAAATCTAAGAACTTTAAAATTAATATTTTGACATCTAAATAGTCTCATTTGAAAAACACATATGAAAGATCTTAATGAAAAGGTTTCTATGTAAAAAATGTGGATTGCATCAATCTCTACAACTTCCATATAAAGTCCGTATATGTTTTTTTTTTTTTGGTATAGGAGAAAGAGAGATCATATGACATTTTTGCCCCACCACCCTGTTAGCAAAACCACCCATGAAACTGCTTTAGTTTGAAATGATCAGGGTGTATTTTATCCGTCCAGTATTCGAGTTCGGGGGACTATTGCTAAACGTATGTAAATCGGACATTAATCTTTAATTAAACAGGCAGTATGCGCTCCATAGAAGAAAGAGTTAAGCAATAGCCATAGATGAGAGCGCGATTGAAACATATATAAATGAAATTCTCGAAGAAAACTTACGTATTCGAATTTGTAGTGTTTACAGTAGTTGTAATCAGCCTCTGTGTTGAATGTGATGGTTGGACGGTTGGGAAGTGTCCCAACGGCGGTCTTAATGGCGCTGACAACATATTTGATGGCACACTCACTCAAATTTTCTGCACGATTATTGTAGTCACTGCCTTTGTTACATCTGCTTCTAATCTTCACCTCAATCTTGCTTAGAGTGGAAAGGTGCTGGATGCCTAAATTAGCAGCTCCATTATTCAAGCACTCCATCTTGTTAACAAGCAAACCAAGCTTGAGGTGCTCAGCTTTTGGCAGTGATCCTGGTTCAAAGTCCAATGAGGTCCCACAATCGTAGATGGATAAGGATAAACACTTGAGATTTCTGAACCCATTGTCGCTATGGATGAGGATCTTTCCATTGGTACCTTCCATAGTGCCTATTTTTAGAAAAAGCAAACTGGGTATTGCCCCTAGAGTATTAATATCTTCCGGTCTCACACAACTGACCTGCAGTTCCAATACCTGGAGATTTTGAAGCGATCCAATCCAATTAGGCACCTCTTTGACGACACAGTTTTTGATCTGAAGCTTCTGGAGGTTACAGGGAGCAGTAAGATGCCATGAATCCAGCGACAGTGGGTAATGCCAAGAAACACCACAGCAGCCAAGGGACAGTGGGTAATGCCAACCGTCGCCAGAGCAGTCCAAGATACATAGGTAGTGAAGGTTGCATAAAGACAATAAAGGTCCCACATAACTAAGAATTTCCTTGGCTTGGTTTATCTTTTCTGAGTCCCTTATCCAATTATACTTCCATCTAACTTTTAATATTCTCAACTTGTTTAACACACTAAATTCTTGCAGGGATTTCCTTTGTTCATTGGATTGGACTCCATACTGAAACAGCTCTTCCAAACCATGCATCTGTCCAATCACTCCATTTGGAAATGTAGTGGTCCAATCAACATATAGATAAGCCAGCTGTTGAAGATTTGCAATAGATGGTGGCAGTTCTTTAATGCTGCTACCCCGAACATCTAAGGTCTGTAGACATTTCAGTGCTCCGATTTTCTCTGGAAGCTTAGTTATTGAATATGAGCTGAGACGCAAATACTTAAGATAAAACAACTTATCAATGCCTGCAAGATGATGGTCTTTCATGCCACCGCAGTTTACTAGGTCCAACACACGAAGAGTTTTGAATGATGACAAAGAAGTCTGTGCAAGATGTCCAGATATAGTGATTGATCTTACATGAGAAAGATTCAGGCCTTCCCATATGTCAACGTCTTTTTTGTTGTTGTCATTGACACAAAGCCTGCGAACCCTGTATTCTGAAGTGTATCCATACTCTGAAGCGTCTAATGGGGTCACAAAATTCACTTCAGCAGCCTTGCATTTGATGTAGTCAAGAATGACGTCATGAACTTGGCATGCCCTCGCCTGATCATACTTTACATTCACAGGCTGGATTATGTTTCTATTGATGAGATCATTAAAATAACACTCACCGATCTCGTATGCAGTCTGCCCATTTTCTCTTTGAATGAATCCTTCAGCAATCCATCTATTTATCAGGCATTGTTTCTCTATCACATAATTTCCTGGGAAGACACTAAGGTATAATAAACAAGTTTTTAGCTGGTAAGGAAGATCAAGGAAACTCAGTGAGAATATCTTTGTCATGTTCTCTGCATTAGGATCCCTTGCAAGTGAAGAACCAATAGCATTCAGTACCCTGTCCCATTGAGCTTTTGTGTGCTGATCAGCTAAAAGGCTAGCTATAGTAATGATTGCCAATGGTAGACCACCACATTTTCTTAAAATTTCATCCAGAACATATTCCAAGTGAGGATGTTGTGAGCTCTCGGAACCAAATGCTCTTTTTGAAAACAACCTTTTTGAGTCACTAAAACCAAGAGGCTTCATTTCATATACATAACTGGCAGGATAAGAACAGTGCGATGCCACTCTAACACTGCGTGTTGTGATGATTATTCGGCTCGCACACATATTGCGTGGAAATGCATGTTTGATAATTTCCCAAGCATTCGCATCCCATACATCATCAACAACAACAAAATACCTGTCACGACATTTTTTTTAAAAGTGTTATTACGGTTGAATGCTTCAAAGGTTGCAATTGTTTGTGGCAGTAATATTAATTATATATAATGGAGAGCTTAGAAAACCATAAAAGTTCGATGCATGATGAATGAAACTTAAAATTTGAAATGACATGATAACCTTTCTGTAATAAATAAGAACAGTAAGAACAGTAATTTAATCAGTAAAATGGGACTCTAAATATACTTGGATGGTCCAAGTGAGATGTATGGCATTGCAGACTGCAGAGTGTCTTTTTTGTGGCATCTTGCTATCAATAATTAGAGGCCGAAGCCTACAAGTTAATTCTAACTAGATGCACTAGGGAAAAACATAAATGCTAGAATTTTTCAAATTAATCAGTAACATCTGGCCATCAATCGGAAGACTGCACCTATCTATATCCATTGGTCTATTTTTTTGTTTTAAATTAATCACCTCCGTCATTATAGATAGGAAATAGGCTAAATCTTTTTCCCCCAAAACAAACTTCACACGCACGGGCAAACGAAGAAGAAACACGTCTTCCATATCAATTTTTGGCCCTGAGTCCCCTATTCTAGGGTTTTGTTTCCTCTGGCGGTGACGTCGGAGTCCACCAAATATCGCACCGCGATCATCGTGTTTTCTCCATCGAGACATCTCGCCCTATGCCTTGCCCTACTTTTGCTAAGGGGGTGGAGTCACCGGCGAGCCTGCATGGCAGATCAAGCGAAGGAGAAGGGGAAGGGAGTGCAAACTGAGGAAGATGAAAATGGGGTGCCGAGCCTGGAGGAGCGACTGGAGGGGTTAAAGCTCCAAGGTGAGGAGGAGGATGATCTCGACTTCTTGGGGGAATACGTGGAATTGGTGAAGGAGATCCGTTGGCTAGCCCTATTTAGGGTTCATACGATGAAGCCCTTCAGTCACGTGGCTTTATTTAGCGCTCTACGAAACGCATAGGCAGGCAAAGGAGGTGACATTCAAGGTCTTAGGGCCGAATCTATTCTTAGTCCAACTCCATTGTCTTGGAGTTTGGTCGAGAGTGATGGAAGGAAGTCCATGGCTGTTCAGAGGAGCGGCGATCGTCTTGGAGTTATATGATGGCTTCTCTCCTGTCAACTCATACAAGCTGGACAGGGTGCCAGTTTGGACAAGGATCAAAGGGGTGCTGGAGGGTTAATGAAGGAGGAGTTAGCGGAGAAAGTAGTGAAGAAGGTAGGTGATCCGATTGTGGTACTGGTGAATGAGGGGGGGATTAACCCTACACCATACTTGCGTGCTAAGGTTTGGCTTGACCTCAAGAAACCTTTGGCACATGTGGTGTCTATCACCCTTAAGGAGCGTATGAAGTACTTAGTGCAGTATGAAAAACTGCCAGCTTTCTGCTTTTTCTGCGGTTGTTTGGGGCATGAGGTTACAGAATGTGGAGATGGTACTCATAGTAAGGAGATCTGTGAATGGGGGGACTGGTTGCGGGCTCCTTTTTTACCTGCATTACTGGGCAGGGAGGAGGCTCGGGGAGGTAGAGGAAGAGGGCGTGGTAGAATTCGAGGAAAGGGAAGTGGAAGGGGAGATGGATTTGTTGAGGAAGCGATGGACATGGATATCTATAAGGGGGATGAGGATGATCTGAATATCAATTTGGCTATTAGGCCGGAGAACTTAGGAGGTGATGGGGCAAGTAGGGTTGCCATGCAAGTGAGCTTGACTGAAAACCCGGCTCAGAAGGGTGCAACTATAAGTCCGATAAAAAGAACAGGAGAATAAGAGGCCAAGGAGGAATGATGGAGGGGAGGAGGAAGCAGTACCAACCACAAATATAAGATCGGAGCTCTCCTTCGAGGAGAGTGACCGGGCACAATGAAAATCCTAGCATGGAACTGCCGCGGGCTTAAAAGTGCCCGGGCAGTGCGTGCGCTTCTGGATATCTAGAAGCATGAGAGTCCGGATGTGTTTTTTCTGTCTGAAACACATTTGGGCAAAGTAAAGGCAGAATATTTGAAGAGGAAGTTGTTCTGTGATCACTACATCATTGTGGAGGGTGATGGCAGGAGTGGAGGGCTGTTGATGTTGTGGAGGAACAATACGTCAATAAAGCTTCAAGAAGTTTCAGAATATTTTATTGATGTGTTAGTCGATGATGGGAAAGAATGGATGCTCACAGGTATATATGGTGAACCAAAGTGGGATGAAAATGAGAAAATGTGGGAAGCATTAAGGACATTACATAGTCACATGTGTATACCGTGGGTGGTCCTGGGTGATTTTAATGATATATTGTACCACTTTGAGAAAGAGGGAGGGTGACCTAGAGCTCAACGATACCTTCATGCCTTCGGTGATGCTCTGAACCATTGTAATCTCACAGATATGGGCTATAATGGTGATATATTCACATGGCAGCGAGGCAGGATTAGGGAAAGACTAGACCGGGGAGTGTCTAATGCTCTCTGGAATAATCTTTTTCCTGAAGCTTAGTTAACTAATGGAGAGATGACCGAGTTAGACCATCGGCCAATAGTAGTGGATATTGAGGGATCTTCAGTGTCTGTCATTCCTGGAGAGCGAGGGGTTTGAAGGTTTGAGGCCAGATGGCTGAAAGAAGACATGGTAGAAGAGATGGTGCAAACGGCCTGGGCACGGGCAGCTGCGCATGGTGAAGGGCCGTCTTTAATGGAAAAAAAACTAAATATGTGCATGAGGTACTAAATATGTACTTGGGATCATAAGGTGCTAAAAGGCCCGGTGAATACAATTAAGAAGTTACAAAGGGAGCTTGAACAGATCCGAAGAGGCCCTCTAACAGATGACAATAATGCTGCTCAGAAGGAAATTCTAGTAAAGCTGGAATTATTGATGAAACAAGAAGAATTAACATGGATCCAAAGGGCCCGGGCAAACTGGTTGAAACATGGAGATCGTTCGTAACACCATTTTTTTCATCATTATGCATCTAGTAGGAAGAAGAGGAATACAATTAAAGGGCTGGTAGATGATAATGGGGTGCATCATGAAGACAGCAGTACCATGTGCATGATGGTACAAAATTATTTTGATCAGTTGTTTCAGACGAAGTCCCAGGGCGTCAGTGAAGCTGTGCTGGATATGGTCCAACCGAAGGTGGCTCAGGAGATGAATCAAGGCCTCTTAAACCCTTTTACTCATGAGGAGGTGAAGAATGCCCTATTTAGCATAGGGGATTTGAAAGCGCCAGGACCAGATGGACTGCATGCTATTTTTTATAAGAGGTTTTGGCACTTACTGGGAGATGATTTAGTTCATGAGGTCCTGCAGCCAGTCAACTAAAAAACCATCCCTGAAGGATGGAATAATACCAATATCGTGATGATTCCTAAAGTGGATAATGCAGAAAAGGTATCCCAATTTCGGCCAATTAGCCTCTGCAGTGTTGTGTATAAAGTGATTTCTAAAATGATTGCTAAGAGGATGAAAAATATTCTCCCTGATGTCATTAGTGGCAACCAAAGTGGCTTTGTTCCAGGTCGGCTGATAACAGATAACATTATGGTTTCTTATGAATGTATCCATGCCATCAAGCGAAAGAAGGGAAAGAAAGGATTATGTGCAATCAAACTAGATATGCACAAAGCTTACGACAGAGTGGAGTAACAGAGTGGAGTGGAGATTTTTAGAGAAAATGATGATTAAAATCAGCTTCGATGAAAAATGGGTGAAGCTGATTATGGCTTCTATCGTCTATGAGGTATACAGTCCATTTCAACTCGATGGAAACAGATATAATATCACCTACAAGAGGGATTCGGCAAGGGGACCCTTTATCATCATATTTATTCTTAATTGTGGCAGAAGGTCTTTCGAGCTTGATCCAACATAAAGAAGATAGAGGAGAGTTGGAAGGAATTAAAGTATGCAGAGAGGCGCCGGTGGTGTCTCATCTTCTATTTGCGGATGACTCTCTCATACTTATACATGTAGATAAAAAGAATGTTGATTGTCTCAGGGGTATTCTGGATAGCTACTATTAGAGCTCAGGACAGATGTTGAGTGCAGCTAAATCCAGCATCTTATTTTCCAGTAATACAGACACGGCGTTAAAGACAGAGGTATGTAAATCATTGAATATTATGATGGAGTCCCTGAACGATAAATATTTGGGTTTGCCTGCTATGGTGGGAGCTGATAGGAGTGACTGTTTTAGACACCTTATTGATAGAATTAATTTGCATATCAATGGGTGGAAAGAAAAGATCTTAAGTATGGGGGGTAAGGAGATTCTGATTAAATCAATCGCCCAAGCCGTGCCAACTTATGCAATGATGGTTTTCAAAATCCCGATTAATATCTGCAAAGGGATGACGGATGCCATATCGCAGTTTTGGTGGGGTGACGACGATGATAAGAATAAGATCCACTGGCAAGCTTGGTGGAAGCTGTGTCTCCCAAAGTTCAAAGGTGGAATTGGGTTTAGGGACTTCCATAGTTTCAATTTAGCTATGCTAGCAAAACAAGTCTGGAGACTTTTATAGGATCCAGATTCGTTATGTGCATGGGTATTGTGAGCTAAATACTATCCTGATGGGAAGCTTCTCCAAGCAAAGTTGAAAAGTGGAAGCTCCTTCATTTGCCAAAGTGTTTTGCCTAGGCTCGAATGTTTTAAGAAAGGGTATATTTGGCGAGTAGGAGATGGCAGCCAGATAAATATATGGGAGGACAATTGGATTCCGGGAAGTCATAATCTGAAAGTGCAGACTCGAAGAGGTAATATACTTCTCTCAACTGTGGATGAGCTCATTAATCCGGCTGACGGAAGATGGGATGAAGCGCTGATCAGGTCTCTGTTCTAGCCGATTGACGTGAATCGGATTCTCCAAATTCCTATTCACTTTGGTCGTGAAGATTTAATTGCGTGGCATTATAACTCTAATGGCCTTTTCTCAGTTAAATCGGCATATCACTGTCAATGGACGCACAAGTATGGCTCCCGAAATTTCCCAATGGTAGCTGGTGGACAAGGATCTGATGCAGTATGGAGGAAATTGTGGAAAATAGCTATCCCGAATAAAATCAAATTTTTTGGGTGGAGCTTTGCATGGGTGTATGTCCTGGCAAATAGGCATATCATGAACACAGCTAATTGTCTGATTTGTCTGACGGAAGCAGAAGATATAAGATATATCCTGTTTGATTGTAGCCGGGCAAAAGTGATCTGGAAAGCTTTGGGGGTTGAGCAATATATTGAATCGTTAACAAGATTGGACAGATCAGGATCGGTCCTAATCCAGGAGATCATTAGAGCTGGAGGTGAAGTTAATGAGCTAAAACTTGGGAGACCAGAGCTAATCCTCACTGGATGTTGGTCTGCAGAACAGCAAGCCCAGGCTAGTGATGGTGATGTGTTGGCTGTTAAGAAACCAGTTATAGTGCTTACTAAAAATGAGAAGGCACCAAAGGGGACGGCACAATGGAAGGCTAATAAATCATCTACTCATACTGACGCTGGCACAAAGAAATCTGGAACCGCTATAGATGGGACAGTGTCGCCTTCAAGAACCAGCAAGAGAAATTCAGGAATGGCGGATCAAGATTCGCTGGAGAGGGCTTCTAAATTGAAGGCAAGAAAGAATCTAGATTCTCCTGCAAGCAAAGGTAAAGAGCTTCAATCCAATCCGTCTACTTCTATTGATGTTTCTTCGGTTATGCATACTATAAATTCAGGTGGGGGTGGTGCTGGGAAAGAATAACCATGAGGTCTCTCGGTCTTTAAATTTTTTAAAAGATGTGTGTTCGGCACCTAAGGTTAGTAATGATGTTGCTGTGCAAAAGAATTCTATTTGTAGCGATGATACTTCGTCTGTTTGTTCATTAGAGGAGAAAATGGACTTAGACGCTTTGAATTTAGTTTGCTCTGAAATTGCTGAGGACCTTGGTGATGGGGGTTGTGACTCTACCTTTTTGCTCACCCCTGTATCACGTAATAAGGTCTCAAGAAATAGGAATGGCATTAATTTAAAAAGAGTGTCAACATGAGAGGAGTTTTTGGAATTGCAACGGGTTCGCCGACCCTAAGAAATATAGATTTTTATCAGATCTAACGAAAGAAAAAAAACTTGGACTTTATTGCCTTATCGGAAACCGGTAGAGCTAACTTCCCGCTAATCGACTTTGAATAATATCTGCAAAGGCAAAGATTTTCTTTGGCATTGCATGGCTCCACGTGGTCGATCCGGTGGCATGATTCTAGGGGTTAATCTATCAACTTTTGATATTGGGGAAATTGAAGAAGGAGATTTCCTAATACGCTTTAAGCTGCGCATTAAGGCAGATGACTTTAAATTTAATCTCATTTCAGTGTATGGGCCAGCCCAGGAGGAGCATAAAACTGTGTTCCTATCTGAGGTCGTACGGATGTGTACTAAAGAGACTCTACCTATAATAATAGGTGGTGATTTTAACATTATCCGTAGACCGGAGGATAAAAATAATGATAATTTTAATGGGAGGTGGCCTTTCTTATTTAACGCTGTCATCGATTCACTAAACCTAAGGGAGTTAGATCTGTCAGGGAGGAATTTTACATGGGCTAATCACCTACAGGCTCAAACTTTCGAAAAACTAGACAGAGTTCTTGTTTGTACGGAGTTTGAATCCAAATATCCAAAAACCACGGTACAGGCTTTGTCCAGAGAAATATCAGGAGTTTGAATCCAAATATCCAAAAACCACGGTACAGGCTTTGTCCAGAGAAATATCGAACCACGCCCCGTTGTTTTGCTGTACAAATGTCTCCTCCACAGCTTACCAACCTCAGTTTAAGTTTGAATTGGGTTGGTTGCTGAGAGAAGGCTTTTGTGATATGGTACGTGATGTTTGGCAAAGTGTGATAGTCGAGGGTACCTCACTGGATAGATGGCAAGCTAAGATTAGAAGACTTCGCCAATATCTCCGAGGTTGGGCGAAAAATATTAGTGGGATGTATAAGAAAGAAAAAAGGTTCTTTTGGATAAACTTGATGAGCTGGACAAGAAAGCAGAGTTGCACTCGTTGGATGAGGTAGAATTAAATTTAAAACACGTTTTGAATGATAGACTAGCTGAACTTCTTAGAGAAGAGGAACTTAAGTGGTACCAAAGGGCTAAGGTAAAGCACCTGCTGGAGGGTGATGCAAACACCAAATCTTACCACTTATTGGCAAATGGAAGACATAGGAAAACTCGTATTTTCCAGCTAGAGGATGGGAACAATATAATAAGCGGTGATGCTCAACTAAAAAAGCATATTACCAATTATTATAAATCTCTGTTTGGTCCTCCTCAGAATACTCATATCTCTTTGGAGGAGTCACAAATAGGGGATATTCTCCAGGTCTCGCAGCTGGAGAATGAGTTCTTGACAGATGTCTTTCTAGAATCTGAGGTGAGGGATGCCATTTTCCAAATGGAACATAATAAGGCTCCAGGTCCGGATGGATTTCCAGCAGAGTTTTATCAGGTCTTTTGGGAAGTCATAAAAGAAGACCTAATGGCTCTGTTTACAGACTTCCACCAAGGTACACTGCATTTAAATAGCTTAAATTTCGGTAATATAATTTTGCTACCAAAAAAAGTGATGCGAAAGTAATTCAACAATACAGACCAATATGTTTGTTGAATGTTTTTTTCAAAATCTTTACCAAAGTGGCAACTAATAGACTTTCCACCTTAGCTCAGAAGGTTATTAGACCAGCTCAAACAGCATTCATACCAGGAAGAAATATAATGGAGGGAATTGTAATTCTCCATGAAACGATACATGAACTTCACTCAAAATAACAAGATGGGATAATTTTTAAAATTGATTTTGAGAAAGCGTATGACAAGATAAAGTGAGATTTCCTGCAACAAACCTTGCAGATGAAAGGTTTCTCAAATAAGTGGTGCAAGTGGGTGGAACAATTTACACAAGGCGGTAACGTGAATTTAAAGGTCAACGACCAACTAGGTTCCTACTTCCAAACAAAGAAAGGATTACGACAGGGTGACCCCATGTCGCCAATACTATTTAATATAGTGGCAGACATGTTGGCCATACTCATTGCCAGAGCTAAGGAAGCAGGGCAAATAGAAGGGGTAATACCTCATCTGATCCATGATGGTCTCTCCATTCTCCAATATGCGGATGACACCGTAATTTTTATGAGTCATGATGTTGCTAAGGTGACGAATATGAAGCAAATTCTGAGCACCTTTGAGCAATTATCTAGGCTTAAAATAAATTTCCATAAAAGTAAAATTCTTTGCTTTGGCAAAGCAAAACAGCATGAGGTGCTTTATTCACAGCTATTGGGTTGCGAAATTAGAAAATACCCTTTCAAATATCTTGGCTTACCCATGAACACTACGAAATTGAATAATAAAGATTGGGATGTAATTTTAAACAGAATTGAGAAAAGACTTAGCGGGTGGAAAGGAAAATTGTTAACGGTAGGTGGCCGACTAGTCCTAATAAATTCGGTCCTTTTCAGCCTACCATTATTTATGATGTCGTTCTTTGAACTACCGAAAGGGGTGCTCCAACGCATTGACTATTTCAGATCAAGGTTTTTTTGGCAAAACGATCAGCACAAACGCAGATATAGACTGGCTAAGTGGGACATTCTGTGCCAACCGAAATCACAAGGAGGGTTAGGCATACCGAATCTAAAAATTAAGAATAAATGTTTGCTTAGTAAATGGCTATTCAAGCTGCTAAATGAGGATGGTTTGTGGTAGGAACTATTAAAAAATAAATACATCAAAGATAAAACTCTTGGAAGCTGTGTTAAAAGTACGAATCAGTCTCATTTCTGGAGAAGTCTGATGGGTGTTAAAGATACTTTTTTGGGTTTTGGGTCTTTCAAAGTGAATGATGGATCACAAACCCGCTTTTGGGAAAAGTGGTTAGGAAATCAACCACTCAGTGTCAAATTTCCGTCACTGTTCAATATTGTGAGGAAAAAATAAGATTCTGTGGCAAAAGTGCTCAGTACAATACCCTTAAATGTCTCTTTTCGACGTAACTTAGTGGGTAATAACCTGAGAAATTGGCATAGAATTGTTGCTTCTTTACATAATATGAATTTAGTTGAGGGAAAAGACACCTTTGCCTGGTCTTTACTTTCATCAGGAAAATTCTCAGTAAAATCCATGTATGTTGCGTTAATTAATAATGGGATAAGTGTGCCACAGGATATTTGGAGGATTAGAGTACCATCAAAGATAAAGGTTTTTTTGTGGTTCTTCAAAAAAGAGGTGATCTTAACTAAAGATAATCTAGCACGGCGTAACTGGAATGGTGATACGAGGTGCAGCTTTTGTCATTCGACAAAAACTATATATCATCTCTTTTTTTGAATGTTTTTATGACATATTCCTTTGGCGCGCTGTACATTTATTGTTGGGCTTACCACCTCCTCGTAATGTTATGGACTTTTTCAATAATTGGTATAAGAGGGGTGGTAGCAAACATAATTTATTATTGTTAACAGCAGCATCTGCCTTGTGTTGGGCAGTTTGGATAACGCGAAACGAAATGGTTTTTGACAAGTGTCCACCGAAGTCTTTTTTGCAGGTACTTTTCAGGGGAACTTACTGGCTCCGTCAATGGGCAAAATTACAATGGCGTGAAGACTCTAGAGACCAACTGATTTCTGTTGGCCAATTCTTAGAGACTGCGGCGCTGCACTTTTTTAGTTCCAATGGATGGCTGTCATCTAGGCTTGTCGGTCATACTTAGTCCAGACTTTCTTGGTTCCAAGTTTGTTCGTTTTTTGTTGGTTGTGTGTGGGCTGCTTTCTGAACTGTTTGCCCCCTAGTACTTTGTAATAAGTGGTCTGATTCTACCGTTTGGTAGATGAAACCGGATAGTTTCCATTCTTTATTAAAAAAATATATATGGTGGTAAAGAAGATGGCTGGTCCATGGAGAGGAAATCCAAAACCCTCCAAGATCAGCAATGTCGATTGCTGCTATTACGACTGTAGAGAAACACCGCACACCCTAATCAGGGGGGTGACCTTCATTATATAGCCTAATAGGCTAGAGTTACAATGTACAAGGCCAATGGGCCGTACGCCCAATATGGGCTGTTACAATATATTCTAACACCCTCCCTCAGTCTAAGCGAGAGTGTCACGAACACAAAGACTGGACCTAAAGTCAGTGAACAACTATACAGGTAACCCTTTGGTCATAATGTCCGCTAACTGATGAGATGATGGAACATGGAGCACCCGAACCTGTCCCAAAGCAACCTTCTCACGGACGAAGTGAATATCTATCTCAATATGCTTCGTGCGACGATGATGAACTGGATTGGCGGTCATGTAGACAGCACTGACATTGTCGCAGTAGACAATCATCGCCGAAGAGATGGGTGCGTGGAGCTCCTGGAGTAACTGACGAAGCCAACAAGTCTCAGCCATAGCGTGCGCAACAGCACGATACTCAGCCTCCGCACTCGAACGAGAAACCGTAGTTTGTCGTTTGGAGGACCAAGAGACTAAGTTGTCGCCGAGGAAGACACAGTAGCCTGAAGTGGAGCGCCGAGAGTCGGGACAACCAGCCCAATCAGCATCGGAGTAGGCGGTCAAGCTGGTGATGCTGCCTGTGCCGATGTGAAGCCCAGTGGAGAGAGTGCCCTTAACATACCGCAAGACACGCTTGAGCATCGCAAGATGAGGCTCGCGTGGGTCGTGCATGAAGAGGCAAACCTGCTGAACTGCATAAGCGAGGTCCGGACGAGTCAGCGTGAGATACTGTAGCGCACCGGCGAGGCTGCGGTGCTGAGTGGCATCCGCCACCGGTGCGCCGTTTGTAGCAGAGAGCTTGGCATGAGTGTCAACAGGAGTCGCCGTTGAATGACACTCAGCCATGCCGGCGCGCTGGAGCAGATCCACAGCGTACTGGCGCTGCGACAGGAAGAGACCACCAGCAGAACGCGTGACAGAGATCCCGAGGAAGTGATGAAGGTCCCCGAGATCTGTCATAGCGAACTCGGAATGAAGGAGCTCGGTGATGCGACGAAGAAGCGGAGTCGACGAGGCTGTCAGAATGATGTCGTCAACGTAGAGCAGCAAGTAGGCGATGTCGGCACCTGCTTTGTAAACAAAGAGGGACGTGTCGGAGGTCGAAGCAGTGAAGCCGGACCGCTGAATGAAGCCGGAGAACCGCTGGTGCCACGCCCTGGGTGCCTGCTTGAGTCCGTACAAGGACTTTTGCAGGAGACAGACGTGGTCGGGAGCCGCCGGGTCGACGAAGCCGGGCGGCTGCTGGCAGTAGACGGTCTTGTTCAGATGGCCGTGAAGAAAAGCGTTCTTCACGTCCAGCTGATGTATCGGCCAGGAGCGAGAGACGGCGATGCTGAGGACGACCCGGATGGCGGCCGGTTTGACAACCGGGCTGAACATCTCGTCGTAGTCGATGCCGTACCGCTGCGAGAAGCCACGAACAACCCATCTGGCTTTATGGCGAGCCAGAGAGCCGTCAGCATTATACTTGTGCTTGAATACCCACTTGCCGGTGATGATGTTGGCACGAGGCGGTCGAGGAACAAGACGCCAGGTGCCATTGTCCACAAGCGCCTTGTATTCTTCGGTCATTGCCGCGCGCCAATTAGCATCTGCGAGCGCGGCACGAGTGTTGCCTGGCAGCGGAGAAGCCAGGTTGGAGGTCGAGGCGTTGAAGCCATACCGCTGCATGGGCGGCGGCAGTGAACCCGTCCGGGAACGAGTCTCCCGCACAGGAGGCTCTGGAGGCGGGACTGCTGCTGCCTGCGGCGCTGGGGCCGAGGGCACCTCCGGCTGCTGCTGCGCCGTCGGCGCCTCCGGCTGCGGCTGAGGAGTCGGTGGCGGACGCGGACGACGAGTGTAGTGGACGCCGAACCGCTGCCGATCAGCTGCAACGGCGGGGGCACTTGCCGGTGTAGGAGAAGCCGAGGGTGCAGGCGTGTCCGGCCGGAGCGCCTGGGGCAGCCTGTAGGCAGCACCATGCCACAGGATGGCAGGGTCCAGCCTGATGGGGTCGCCGGCATCGTCTGTGGCAGCCGAGGCAGGCGCAGCTGAGACCCGTGAGTGCCGAACGTCTGAGGTAGACGGGGCAGGCGCGGGAAGTATATCCTGTATCAAAAAATCAAGAGAATCCGGTCGGGGCTTGGAAGCCGCAAACGGAAAGTGAGTCCCATCAAAAACAACGTGGCGAGAGATGATGATCTTGCGAGTAGAAAGATCAAGACACCGGTAGCCCTTCTGGGAAGGAGGGTAACCGAGGAAGACACACGCTGCTGAGCGAGGAGATAATTTATGGGGAGTCGTGGCACTAAGGTTCGGATAGCACAGGCAACCGAAAACTCGGAGGATGGAGTAGTCTGGCATTTTACGGTGAAGGAGATGTTAGGGAATACCATTATGTATGGACGATGATGGCTGCCGGTTGTTCAGAAACACAGCAGTGGAAAGAGCTTCGACCCAGTAGGATGGAGGCATGGCGGCATGAAACAGAAGCGTGCGAACAGCGTTGTTCAGTGTGCGAAGCATCCGCTCAGCTTTGCCGTTCTGGGCGGATGTGTAGGGGCACGAGGTGCGAAGTAGGATGCCGCGGCTAGCTAGGAAGGTAGCGGTGGCATTGTTGATGAACTCGGTGCCATTATCCGCCTGAAAACAGCGCACAGGAAAACTGAACTGTGTGTGAGCGTAAGCAACAAACTGGACAATATGTGCATGAACTTCTGATTTATGGCGAAGAGGAAACATCCAACAATAATGTGTATAATCATCAACTATGACAAGATAAAATTTATAGCCAGAAATACTCAAAACTGGAGAGGTCCAGACATCACAGTGAACAAGTTCAAAGGGAGCTGATGTACTAGAAACCGAACTAGCGAATGGCAGCCTAACGTGCTTGCCAAGCTGGCAGGCATGACAAATATGGCGAGCTGCTTTATTACACTGGATAGCTGATAGCTTATTTAGAGTGTTGACGACGGCGGGTGTAGGATGCCCAAGGCGGGAGTGCCATAACTCTGGGGAGACGACGGCGACATGGCAGCGAGGTGGCATGTGATGTGGAATGGTGTAGAGATCCCCATTGCTATTGCACCGAAGGAGGACCGTCTTGGTCTGCAGATCCTTAACAGAAAAATTATATGCGTCAAACTCAATGGAACAGTTATTGTCGCGAGTAAGCTGTCGAACAGATAACAGATTACGAGTGAGTTGGGGAGCGACAAGAACATTATCAAGACGAAAAGGACGATCAACTATTTGAATAACAGAAGTGCCACGACTATGAATGGGAATTGATTGACCGTTGCCGACCATAATGGAGGACGGTGGCGACGGGAGATAGGAAAGTAAAATACCGTCATTGGAGGACATGTGAGATATCGCTCCGCTGTCCATGACCCAGGGTGCAGCCCCACCCTGGATTGCCATCTGGTTGAGGGCAGCAATCAAGCTTGCCGAGTCCCAGCTGCCCGGAGGCCCGTATGCCGGGGGACCGCCGGCAGTGGAGAACTGCGGAGACGCGAAGGCGGTGTGTGCCTGTGGAGGAGGCACAGGTGGCGCACCCCACTGCTGCTGCTGCTGCTGGGGAGGCCACGGAGCAGCCCAAGGGTTGTAGCAAACCCAGGGGCCGGCCGGCTGACGCCCGTCGAAACTGCCGCCTTGCTGCTGGTTGCGGCCACCGCCGCTAGTGCCACCTTGCTGCTGGTGGCGCCCACCGCCGCCATTGCCACTGCCGCCGTTGCCACCACGGCCGCCCTTGCCCTTGCCACCACCCCCACGAGTGGTGGGTGCAGAGGGAGTGGACGGGCAGGACGGTGAAGAACAAGAGGAGGTGGTGGAGGCGGCAAGAGCTGAAGCTGAGGACTCTTTGCCCTCAGTGCCAAGGCGGAGTTCCTTGACGCGGAGCATGTTGACGGCAGACTTGAAGTCGGGAAGTGGCGATGTGTTGGAGATGATGTCGGCGGTGTTGGCGAAGCGGGAGTTGAGACCGCGCAGCAAGTTGAGCACGAGCTGCGCGGGGGAGACGGTGTGACCGACCTCCCGAAGGGCATCAGCGGTGCGCTTCATCTGCTGGGCGTAGGCGTCGATGGATAGGTCGCCCTGGGACAGGTTGTGGAACTCCTGCTCAAGGACGACGGCGCGCGACTCCTTGTTCGCCTGGAACAGGGCCTCGATGGAGACGTACAGAGCGCGTGCATCCTGATCGGGCTCCATAGCGAGGTCGAGGACGGCGTCATCGACGGAGCCGTACATCCAGCCGCGGATGCATGCGTCAGGCTGAGACCACAAGGGGTCAGCCGGGCGCGCGGCCTCCGTGCCATCGATGTGGCCGAGCAGCCCGTACTTGCCGCAGAGGGCGGTGAAGAACACCTTCCACTTGGAGTAGTTTGGGCGCTCGAGGCTGAGCGCGATGGGGACGTGCTGCTTCACGTTGACGGAGGCATAGGCGGCGAAGAAGGGGGCGGCAAGAGAATCCCCCATGGTGCCGGACGACTGGGAGCCGATGGCGCGGGTTGTGGAGGAGGAACTCGACGACGACGTCATGATCGTGGTACAGGGCGGCGGCACGATCCGCGCGGTGGCCCGGAGCGGCGATCGCACGCGCGGCCTTGGAGGCGGCGCGAGGCGGGGCGGCGGCGCGAGAGAAGTCGCGCGGCGGCCTGGGGCGGTGGCCTGCAGCGCGCGGCCAAGGAGGCGGAGCGGCTTACGAAGGCGGCGGCGCGACTGCACGCGGCCTGGTTGCGGCTGAAGGTGGCGACGGCGGCGCGGCCTGACTGAAGGCAGGGGCGCGGCGGCTTGGTGGTGCGGTGGCGCACGCGCTAGGGCAGGGCGCACGGGCAGAGGAGAAGCGAAAGCGAAAAAAAAAGGAAACCCCAGAAATTAGGGCCCCGGGACTCGTGATACCGTGTAGAGAAACACCGCACACCCTAATCAGGGGGGTGACCTTCATTATATAGCCTAATAGGTTAGGGTTACAATGTACAAGGCCAATGGGCCGTACGTCCAATATGGGCTGTTACAATATATTCTAACAACGACAAACTATTTTATGGCGAGGAAAAAATAAGCTGTGATCAACAAGGGATGGCGAAAGCCTGTAGAAGGATTCTTAATGCTGAATATTGATGGGGCATTCAACAAAGTTAGAGGATCGGGAAGCACTGGGGCCGTGATTAGAGATTCTAGAGGTTCTTTCATAGCAGCATCTCATAGTTTCATAGAGCATGTACTGGATGCGCAGTCAGCTGAAGCCGCGCTCAGGGATGGCCTCCTCCTTGCTCAGCCAATCGACTGTACTAAACTGGAGATTCAATCGGACTGTTTGGAGGTGGTCCAAACAATGCAAGACGGTAGTTTCTCGGCTACGGCAGCAGCTGCAATTTTTGATGACATAGTTCAATTATGGCAGGATTTTAGTCATATTTCTGTTAGCCACTGTAATAGATCTTATAACTCAATTGCCGATGAGTTAGAGAGGAAAACTTTAGCTCAAGGAAATTCTCAGGTTTGGGTAGATGATCCTCCATCTTCTATCTTGAACCTGCTTATCAGTGATGTAACTGTTTTCGGGAATCAATAAAGTCTTGCCAGAGTTTCAAAAAAGAAAAACTTCACACGAACGGGAAAAATCTTGACTGGCCGCTGGTTAATAAAATAAAATAAGATCTGATATGTACTACCGTGTCCATGGCGTTTGCTAATGTTGGTTAATCTTTTATTGAAATAATCGATTAAAAGGTTAATATATCATTCACGTTGGTTTAACATACCAATGAAATAAGATCGGCCATGTTCAAGACGATTAATGTTGGTTAATCTTTTAATCAAAGAACCGAATACAAGAGGTTAATTTTTAATAAACATTATATAAAGTCAATCAAACCTACAAAATAAGATATTGCTGAATTATAGATAAAATAAGATAATTTTCATCACCAAAGCAATCCATCTGTTCGATGTCTACGTTGGTATTTTCATCCTTCATCAATTGAAATATAACTCAAAGCAACCTCTTAATTTATGCCTAATAAATTAACCAGCTTTGCCATTATCAAAGAAAATTCGAAATATCCCCTAAATTTATAACCTAACCTATCAACCTTGGCCAATAGGAAAGATAATTTTAATAAACCCTACAATATTTTCCATAGATAACACATCTATGTAATTATGAACTATAATGCTATGTAACGCCTATGCTTGCATTCGAATTATCCATATATTCTATTATGAAAAGTAAAATAAACTAAGTTATTAGCCACAACCATCACAAAAATAAATAAAAATATCTCTAAAATGTACATTTAATAATAAATTATTATGAAATACAATAAAAAATCATAGAGTACAATATACATAATTCCCAACCACACTCTCTACCACTATTAAGTAAAAAGTAAGCATAATGCTATGTTCCACCATATAGACTAGGTAAAGATGTATGTGTTTGAAACAAACATTAATTTGAATAGTTTATTAAATGTACAAAAATGTTTCTTTAACAAAACCATGTAGCAAGGACACTGATAAGTCGCTTTATGTTAAAACTCAATGAAAAGAAATTTTGTAACCTTAAGCTTATAGACTTTGACATAGCATTATATCAAATATTCATTGTTTAATTTTAAATAGTCTATATTTTAGAAAAGAATGCTAACACACTTATAACTGTTTGATATAATAAATTCAATATCTTGAATGTTGTGGTGAAGCTAAATATTTTTGAGCGCTCAATATTTTTTAATAACATAGAAAATTAAATTTGAACAAAAATATAATAACCACTAGACTTTCAATTTAACATGTGGACAAACAATTAGGAGCCCTAAGTTAGAAGCTAAAATTACAGTGATGATGTGTAGAAGAATTTAAATAACTTAAGATTAGGGTTGAACTAAATATGCATCATACTAAAAAAGGATAATTTCTGGAAATTCTAACTTGAAATCCTTTTTGAGCCTTCGCATTAATCCTCATGACATCCATTAGAAGAAGAAAAAAATACAAATCGATTGATCATAGGACTTCTGACAAAAAATATAATCCATTGATAATAATTGCTAATGAATATATTCTTTTACAAAATTACCAACCACTGGTATTATATAAAATAACGTAAAGTAACCCGTGAACCTATTGCTTAGTTATCCTCATATCCCAATCCCATTAAGAGATGATCTAAAGGAAACTTAAATTTACCTCTAATATCTATGTGCTACTATGATAGATAATGTACGCAGCAATATTAAATCTGCATCTAAATTACGACTTTTGTCAATATTCAGAAAACTAAAATCCTCTCAAATATATAACTGAATAGGAACCGGGTATTGTGTAAAATAATGTAAAGTAACCCGTGAACCTATTGCTTAGTTATCCTCATGTCCCAATCCCATTAAGAGACATGATCTAAAGGGAACTTAAATTTACCTCTAATATCTATGTGCTACTATGATAGATAACGTACGCAGCAATATTAAATCTGCATCTAAAATACGACTTTTGTCAATATTCAGAAAACTAAAATCCTCTCAAATATATAACTGAATAGGAACTACATAGTATTCATTGTGTTTATTGTGTTAGAAAATAAAAATGTAAAAAACATGCAATTTAATATAAGTAATATTTATTTAAATAAGACTAATGGTTATGCCTCATAAGATCAGTGTTATCCTAAACGTTGAACGGTAAACAGTCGGTCACTTGTCGTTAACTATTATTTAGGGAAAATGGGCGTTAAAACGGTCAAAACGATCGTTAAGCGGTTAAAATGACTGATTCAATGGAAGCGGTGTGCCATTATGTGGCACTTAAATGTGTGTAAATGGGCTAAACGGCCGTTAACCGAATAGTGCAAAAGACTCTATCCCGCGCAGAAGCAAGGGTTGTGTGACTAGTTTTCTCTAATAATTATTGGGGCCGCATTACAATGTAAAAGACGACGTTGCATTTTCATCATATAGTTGCTGGACTTTTTGCTATATAACATCGATTTTATCAGCACAAATTTGACCAGTCGTTAATTACAAGGCAGGCATCATAGAGTATCTAATAAAGATGATCAGACTCACCGTTCATTGTCGAGGTGGCGTCTCAGTTGGTCAATAAGTTGCCGTTCATCATCATCAACATTTACAGAGACCCTCATTTCTTGAGCAATGTCTCTTAGAACCTTCTTCAAAATCGGATTTCGAGAAACCGACACAAAAGCCGAAGACGACGGGAACTCAGCTTTGATGGCGTGATAGACTTGGTTTGCAAGAGTAGTCTTCCCAAGACCACCACAACCAACAATTGAGAGCACTCTAAGGTCCATGTAATACGTGGCTCTCGTTATCCACTCAATGATGTGCTTCTTGGGATCATCGATGCCCACAAGCCTATCTGGACCCTCGTATAGCGCTACCAGCCGAGGGTCAACAGCAGAAGCCCTACTAGAGCTGGATGATGAGTGATCAGCAAAAGAGAAATTATACCTCTTGTGCCTGTCGCTTGCCTGTATTGCTCGAGCCTTCAGTTCATTTATCTCCTTGGCAATCTCATGTCGAGCTATCAGTTTCTTGAACTTGAGAAATAATCCCTCCAATCTCGCCGGCGGGGGCGCATCATCATGATCATGGTCGACACGAGCTATGAAGGAATCAATACAGTCTTCGATGTCATAGCCCAGCTCGCGCAATTTGTCCCTCCAGTCTTTCATGACAGGGTTGAGCTCCTCTGCGTCCCCGAGCACCTGGAGTGCGGCATCCATGGAGCTGAGCTCGTCTACCAGGAACTTGATGTGCTTCCGCACTCCTTTGAGATTCACGTACTCATCCGCCAGCAGCTTGGTGAGCCTGGACAGGAGCGGCCGCATCACCCCGGTGAAGGCGCTCACAAGAGCAGCCTCCATCGCTTCGCTACCGATCGAGGAGCAGCACTCTGCAAGCAGGGTTTTGATTATCGGTAATAAAAATTTATCGAGGGTCATGGATAAATAAGATAAACAGGATAAAAAAAATCATACAATTTGACTTGAAACTATTGCTAAGCTATTAAACATCACTTATTCACAGATAAAAACAAGAATAAAACATTTAGTGCAAGATTGTACAAGAAGCAAGATTGTCGCGCATGTAAATTTAGACCGTCTGTGTACAGGAAGCAAAAACAGGAAAAATTTAGTCAATATCTAATCTAATTTTATTGAAACCTTACGCCGATAAAGAAAACCCTGCTCTGCAACGAGATCTGACCTTGTAGCTTGGATGTGTGCTCAGGAAGCGCTACTCTGTACGCTCACGGTGCGATTGGGGAGAATTCAGCGCGAAACCATCGAAGCGTGGATGATCTCGCTGCTTTCTGTTCTGCGGACAGGGAGCCGGCAGCTGCCTGCTGGTGGGACGGAATGCGGTTGACGCCCAACTGCATGCCCAAGTGGGAAGAAATAGATTGTGAATAGAGCCGGTGATGGGTTCGAGATATATATAATGCTAATGCAGAACCTGCACATGCAAACAACGACCGATACAAGCTAAGGTGATATATATATAAGGAGGGGCAAAGTGTGAGGGACTATGAAATGTGGGGCCCTGAGGGTGCAGTTTTTCAAATCGATGAATGGGAGCGCTAAAGACGACAGTACCATATTTACGTGTGAAACCAGCTCATCTTACCTCGGCATATCTAATGTCAAGGTCGTCACGAATTTTTAGAGAGCTCTGCGTGGTGTGGCCCATTCCGCCTTGATCTCTTATTGGATGTCAATGCGTTGACGTAGAGCCTCGTGAACGTGATACCCTTCTTCGATGTCATCTTGGCTTAATATGTCAAAATGACATAGTGCAAGTTAAGCTCCATCAATCAATTCCTAGTCCAAGGGCATGTTTGGATCTGTTAAGAGTAAAAAATAGCTAGCTAATAGGTAATAGCTAATAGCTAGTAGGAGAGTGTTTTTTTTTTATCTACCTGCTAAGAGCTACTAATAGCTGGTTGGATATATAGTGCATATAGACTATATTAGCACGTCTAATAATTAGTAGATTATTAACAGGTCTGTTTAGATTTTATTAATACTAATTTTAGCTGCTGATTTTTAGTGCTAAACTGCTAATGTGTCCAACAGGAACTTAGTCGTTGTCATTATTGGTGATGAATGGGCCATGGGCGGGGGCACAATTTTTTAATGCTTTAATGTACTAATTACAGAACGACGGGGGCACAATTTTTGAATGCTTTAATGTACTAATTACAGAACGAGAGGGACTGAGGGAGTATTCGGTTGCTAATCATATAAAATTATGGTTTGCGGTAGTCACTGCTTCACAAAGGCTCTGTAGAGGCGACGGGGATGCATCTATAGAGACGGTTCGCCCAGCTGTCAATAATGCTTTTCCGCCTCTAGTGGAGAGGCAGTTCTCAAGCCACCTCAAAAAAATTTCTAGAGGTGGCTAGGAACAAGAGCTTGCTTTTGAAATGGATTTCTAGAGACGGCTCATTATTCTGAATCACAAATTGGAACAAAAACTAGCCAAAAAAATTAATTTAGGAAGACCCTGCTAGGCAGCAATTTTGTGGACACGGGGGAGTTTTCGGAGAAATCACAAATTTCAAAAGTCTCAAATTACATGGCTTTTCATAGAAAACACACGCTTCTAGGTCACCGGATCAAACCCGTGATCTTAGGCCTCCCGTGTTTGTCTCTTAACCACTCCAATCATAATTATATTCAACCTGTTTTTAAATAAGTATATAGAACCCTAAATGATGAAAAAGTTATGAACTGCAACGTTATATAACTTTTTTATATCTACAACTTCGGTTTTGGTCTTTTCTCCATCGTGGTCTATTGAAATATTTAAATTTCAAAGGTAAGAAATTGAAACGTAGATTTTTCATGCATAGATGACTTTTAGATGAAAATTTTGTCAACTACAAAGTTCTATAACTTTTCGAGATCTACAACTTTGGTTTTGTTCTTTTCTCCACCCGAGGTTTCATATATGATTTAAAGTGAAAAAGTTTTCAACTACAAAGTTTAATCACTTTTCGAGATCTACAACTTTTGTTTAGGTCTTTTCACCATCTGAGGCCATTTGAAGTATTTGAACTTCAAATGTGAGAAATGCAAACGTTGGTATGTCATGCATAGATAATTTCAAATGAAAAGAATTGTCAGCTACAAAGTTGTATAACTTTTTGAGATCTGTAACTTTTGTTTTGGTTATTTCTCTATCTGAGAATGCTTGTAAATTAAAATTTGAATTTCAAATGTGGAAGATTCAAACATAGATTTTCATGCATAGATGATTTCAAATAAAAACGTTCTTAACTATAAAATTGTGTAACTTTTCAAGTTCTACAAACTTTTTTTTTGTTTATTTCTCCGACCGAGATTAGTTGAAAAATTCTAATTTCAAATATGAGATATTCAAGCTTAATTTTTTTGTGCATAGATGGTTTCAATGAAAAAGATGTCAACTATAAAGTTATATAAGTTTTCGAGATCTATAACTTTTATTTAGTTATTTTCTGTCCGGGTTTGTTTGAAAATTTTAAATTTACTATGCAGTTTCTATTTTTAGAAACGACTCTTAAAAATCGATTTTTAAAGGAGGCTGAAAATAGAGACACCACTAAAAAAAGCATTTGCAGAGATGGCTCGGAACAATAGCTACCTCTATAAATGTATTTTTAGAGGCAGCTCGGTGTAAAAGCCGCTGTTGATGCCGTTGTAAATTGACCCACCTCTAGTGAAAAGCTCCTGTTGCTAAAAATTAACCCGCCTCTAAAGAAATGCTCCCTTTGCTAAAAATCAATTGTGTAGCAGTGGGTTTTACTCCAATTGCCATAGATCTATTTCTTATCCAAAGCATGTGTAAAGTGTAATGAACAAATCGTTAGTGAGACCTCAGATAAATTAAAGTTTGTAAAAAGGGTGGTAAAGTTTTTGCCACCAGGTTGTACAGTGACATTCGTCCACAAAGCAATATTCTGGCTTGATGATTAGGTAACATATATATTTTCTTAAAGCAAATACGTGTTTTGTTTCCTCTACATGCAGACAAACGTAAGCATCTTCGCTACTACAGTTGTGTTTTTAAAAAGAGCTGACCAAGTTAAGCTGCATAGACTGCTATACCTACCGCGCAAGGTATATATGCTTGGCCAACTACTACTGTTTAATCGGTCAAATACGATGCTGTAAGCATATTTCTTTTGTTTACGTTCGCAATTTTCTGTTAATTTATGGGTGGGGTCGATGCGTGACTAATCGTGCGGTTGGGAAACCAATATATTGTTGGTAATTGGAGTTAACCAATCAGAAAGGCGCTAACCAGTGCAAACTCTGCCATGAACACCTATCAGAACATATGATGCGTTCCAACTAATCATATGACCCAGCGACTTGTCAGCTAGCTAATTAACGAATCGAATGGTATGGACTTATCTTTCTTCAAAACAGTATGAGCTATTATATTTCCTTACACACAAGAGGCCACATTCACGAAGCTTCCTGGAAATGACATAAAGAGCGTTGATTTTGACCAGTAAATAAACTACTCCAGTTTAAATGGTCAAAGATGCAGAGGAAGATAATACTTTTTTTGGTTTGTAGTTTTCTGTGGATTTATTATGATGCAATTGGAAGTTTGTTTAGTGCATGGCTTCTCCAAAGGCAACATATGGTTCAGAGGCCATAGTGCACGACTCAAACTGCAAAGCAGAATAGAAAACGACATGCTAACCTCTGAGTAGGGAATACGCAATTATGCTTTGCATTATCAAAGAAAATTCAAAATAACCCTCTAGTTATAACCTAAGCTATCAACCTTGGCCAACACTAAGCCATATTTAAACATCACTGCCAGTTCAAAACACCCCTTGACTGCCGGTTTTTGAACCGACACAACCAACTCGACAGTGATGTGTCCCCCTCATCACTGCCAAGGTCACCAGAAAATCCATAAAATTGCCCCAAAATAGCAAAAATATTTTTTAAATGTGTCCCAAGTCACAAGTCAGGCACAACCAACTCGGCAGTGACGTGCCCCCTCATCACTCCCAAGGACACCAGAAAACCCAAAAAATGACCCCAAAAATAGCAAAAATATTTTTAAAAATGCGCCCCAAGTCACAAGTCATGAGATTTTTCGCGCGAAAAACATGCACTTCGCGGCCACTGGCGCTCGAACCCTCCTGCTCCGCGCATCCTCCCCTAACCACTGGATCTGTAAGACACTCTGTGTCCCAATTGAGATATTCGTCCACCTCATTCTATTTTTATTCGGTTTTTAAATTGAGTATTTGGGATCCTAAACGAATTTAAATGAAAAGGTTGTCAACTATAAAGTTGCATAACTTTTCGAGATCTACAACTTTTATTTTGCTAGTTTCTCCATCCAAGATCATTTGAAAGTTTTGAATTTCAAATGTAAGAAAATTCAGCCATAATTTTCATAGGATAAATGATTTCAAATGAAAAAGTTGTCAACTATAAAGTTTCATAACTTTTCGAGATTTACAACTTTTATGTTGATAGTTTTTCCATCCGAGATCATTTGAAATATTCAAATTTTCAAACTTTTTTAATAAACATAATTTTCGTTGGATAGATGATTCCCAATGAAAATGTTGTCAACTAAAAAGTTATAGATCTCAAAAAATACTATAACTTTGATATAAAGTTCATCTTCATCCGACACCATATGAGAAAGTTATGAATTTTTTTCGTGCAGCCTATCAGTGTCGGTTTGAACCATGAACCGACAGTGATAGTATCAGTGACGGTTCGTGGCTTCAACCGGTAGTGATGCCCATTTTCAGTGGCGGTTCATGGATAGAACTGGCAGTGATGTGAACCGGCAGTGAAAATTTAAATATCACTGTCAGTTCATCTTATCACTATCGATTCGTGGTTAAAACCGACAGTAATGTGTCGAAAAGTATTATCACTGTCGGTTTTAAAAAATCCGACAGTGATGGGTCGGTAGTGATGTTCGAATCTATAGTAGTACAATAGGAAAGATATTCAAAGTAAACCTATAATATTTTCCATAGATTACACGTCTATGTAATTATGAAGTATAATGGTATGTAACCCTTATGTTTGCATTCAAATTACCCATATATGCTATTATAAAAAATAAAATAAACTAAATTATCAGCCTCAAACATCAAAAATGAAATAAAAATATCTCTAAAGTATACATTTAATAACAAATATTCATTTCATAAAGTACGATATATATATAGTATTTCTAGATACGGGTAGTGAATAATATTCGCTACCCGAGCCAATCAGCCAACCAACGCGCCCTGGTCCGTCCGCAGCCGTATGTCAGGTTTTTGGCCCGGCCCACTCACTATCGAGCTCCACTGTATTTCTACGTACACCACGCACCCACGATTGAGCGGTTCCTGCTCGATTTGCCTCGTGCTACCTCCCAAAAGCGTCGTGCGCTCGCGCCGTCCCGTGCCGCCGTCGCCAAGCGCTCGCGCCGCCCTCGCCGTGCCCTCGCAGCACCGGTTTCGTGGCGTCGTCGCGAGCAGCCGTTCCGCGCCGCCGTCTGCTTGCGCCGCCCTCGCCGTGCCCTCACACCACCGCCGCCGTGTCCCTGCACTCGCGCCGCCTCTTGCCGTCGTCGGGTGCGGGCGTCGACTAATCCCTTTCGTGGTTCTACAGCGGTGGAGGTTACGACGTCTGGCCTCATCAATCTGGCGCTCCGCGCCCCGCCGTGACACCGCGACCCCACATCCTGCCTCGTTGCGCCGTCGCGCTGCGCCCCATTGTTCCGGCGCTCGGTCATCATCGTTTTCCATGCAGTCTTCCGGTCCATCAGGTTTGCTTTCTTTTTTTTTAAATAATTTTGGATGATGTGATGAGGAAAATGGAGCTGGGCAAATTGTAGGTGACTTTTCAAGTTGTTTAGATTGTGAAACAGAATGAGATCAAATAGTTATATTCAATTAGTATTCCCTTTTTGCCTAAATAGCATCTTGTCATTCCTGCTTAGTAAAGTGACATTTTTCATGTACTAAACCATTAGTAACAGAAGCAAATTTTGGGACACAATTCAATCCTAGGGAGCAGGACATGATTCAACATCACCTCTTCCAATTCCTTAATTTGTTTTCATTTTGTTTGAAGATCTTTCATCTCGTAAATAAATTTTGAATATTTATGTTCTCCTTCTTTAACATCAGCTCTAAGCTAATTTCCTTCTTGTCAATCTGAAATTGCAGCCCAAATTACAAAATCAATTCATAACATGGTAATGACTTACACATTCCAAAAAAAATCTGATAGTTTCTTTACTAATTTTGGAACACTGACAATATTTTGGACAGTAAGGACATATCTGTTACTAATATTGTGTCAGGATTTGATTGCTTACGTTTGGTTATTGTTTAAGTATACCGATTAGTTATTTTTTTCATGTATTTGCAGATAATGCCCATGCTGGAAAAGGCGATGGTTCCTCCACTAAAAGGTTCTTTGTTTCATATAGACATTTTTTTCACTCATTTCATTTTACACATGTACATTGAGCCATCATTTCAAATATTTTTTTCCTATAAATCGAGGTTGTCAATTTAAGTTATATATCATATCAGTGCTGTATTCTAAATAGACTATTACTCTATGTCTTCAGAATCTTTGTTGAGCTGGTTGATAAGATGCCTGAGAACCCCAAATTGCTTGTATTTGAGAGCACTCAACAGCGGTCGGTACATAGAATAAAATTGTTCTCATTTTTTCATGTGTTCTAATTGCTCTTCGTTTTATCATGATCTTGTGATTATTGGCCAATTAGGTGTGAGATACCTCTTCGTCAAGACGAGACCTTACCCTCCAGACTGGTTTCCACTCCTGCTCCGTCTCCACAGCCTAGAGGTGCAAATGGTAAGTTCTATACTATATTGTTATTCAGTTTTTCTATGGTGTTAGTATCACTAAACTTACTTTACAAATTAGATAGATTTATTCACAGCATATCTAGTCCTTTATTTTTTTAAAATATATATCTATATCATCTCATGCATCGACACATAATTATATTACATTTCATTATCTTGCTTTTTAAACCTATCAGTTATCTTGCATTGCTCTCTGGTTTTTCCCCTTTTCTCAGTTCACACTTTCCATATTATTCTGACACATCTTAAGATTTTTCAATCTTTAATTTTATCAACTTTTTTTCCACCGCCAATAATACCTTTTTTTATTTATTTTATCGTTGTCTCTTCATTTTGGTATGCAGATGCAAGGCATTCCCTTTCTATGAACCGTATTGTTGATAGGGTGCCAAAAAACCTAAAGAGGGTGGTTAATCTATATCACATAATTTTGCTGACCAGATCTATTATCTTGACAACATTGACCATCCCTTATCCCTGTTGGACCGGTCTTCTACTCCTCGCATTACATTATATGATAATTCTCCCATAGAGCGTTTAGCTGCTGCTGATACTATTATAACTAGTGGCGGATCAAAGTCTTTTGGAAAACAATCTGTGAGTCAGCTATCTTCTCCACTATACTATTCACTTGTCAGTCATGGCCTTACCAATAAAATTAACGTGTTTCTTAATTTGACTCTATCTCATACAGTTCAAGAGCTGGAATACGACTTGCTATGCAGCTGCAGATGTGCATGCTGATTCCCTCCTACACACTAATGTTTCCAGCCGAGGAATCCCACACTTTGACATCCCACGCCTCCAGGATTTGTTGTCTCAGCCGTTACATGCCCTTTCTGGACCCAGTAACGAGAGATTACAGGGTTTGTTTGCCCAATATGATGTAACGGTCTCTCAGAATACCAGGTCCATTGAGCAATCTCTTGCCAACATTGTTACTGCCCAGTCTAAGCTTGCTGAACAATGCTGCACCATTTTACATGATCACGTTGCATCACAAACTGGTAATACTTCCACACTTAGGCATGCACACAATGTTCACGATACATGTGACTCTGTCCACCGTTCGACGTCATCATCTCCATGTAATCTCTTGTTCCTTTTTTAATTACGCCATCTCACCTGTGAGCTCATATTTTTCTTTTCTTCTGCCTTCTTAAGAAATGGATGGTTATGTATTAGATTCACTTGCTCGATCACCACTGATATGTCTTTCTTGTTTTCATCTAAAATCCTTCTTAGCTTCATCTTGGCCATGCAGTGCGTCTTTTTGGTAGTATTGTTCCTAACACGCTGATCTTCATCTTCCTTAAAGTACCCCCGGCCCCCCCTCATTTTTGCAACTTATAATATATGAAGTCGGTTTCTTGTTTCCATAGCTCAATCCGAAACCAACTTTTTCTGCATACACATTATAGAATCTCCTGGCCTCTGCTCGGTTATTGAATGACATGCCAGGTCTAGGGATGATGGCAGGATCAATGCCTTCTTCCTGCATACATCATAAATGCCATTACATATTTTTGTAATGACACTAAGATGAAAATCATTCCTTAATTCCGGAGATTTATGTATTTTTAAATTTGTATCATGCTATATGGATCTTTCCTTACTTTGGTATTTTTTAAATCCATGTTACTTTCTTTTTCATACATCACTTTTCTTATCAAATTTGGTATACATCATTAGGTGCAAGATCATTTTCATATTCATATACCACAAACAAGGCACTCACATGGGTGTACTCTTCATCTTCTGGTGTTGCCATCTCGCGTGCCGTCACAGTTGGCATCGGCGACATCATGCATTTGCTAGCCGATGATCCCGCTTTTGATAATCCAGCCACAACATCCTCGTTTCGTCCTGGTGTGCACGACGATGTTCCCGCCACTAAAATGCCTCTTGATAAGCCATCGCCACTTTGTCCTCCTCTTGAATCTGTTAGGGCCACTTCATCCGTGCGTGTTGACCTTGATGCTGATGATTCAGGCACAACCCCTTCATAATCGCTCTCTTCCCCAAACAACTGCTTTCGGCAAGCCATTTACACTGTCGGTCTCTCGCTTCGATCTCATATGCACTGACGATCATCATGTCAAAATATATAACAATTACTGTAGGTATTATACGTCTCAAGAACACGAAGTACATTATGGTCACCCTGTATTTACCAATTCGTTTGCCTACTCCGAGCTCCCACCATGAAGGATACGAAATTGTGAGAAAACTGCTACGTGCGCAGCTACGAAGGAAGAACGCTTAAGGCTAACGGGGGAGGGGATTGGTATTTTGGAACCTGATCATCACCGACGGCCAGCGCCCTGTATGGACGTAGGGTGCGTCCCGCTCCGCCGCGCCGGCCACGGCGACGCTTGCCCCTTCCTTCTGCAGTCACGTACGGGACAGCAGTGGTGGCGGCGTCCGGTTCGTTGACTGCGATCTGCTCGTTGCTCAGCTACAGCGGCGGCGGTGTGGCTGCAGCGGCCTGCTCGCTTGCGTCAGGAAGTTGCGACTTCCTTGCGCTAGCGGCAGGACAGCGGGCGGACGTGCGTTCCCAGGGATCGTGCGGTTTCTTTTTGCCGCGGACGTGCGCTAGCGGCAGGAGTCGGGCATGGCCTTCGGTTGTGCGAGGGATTCTTAGAGCCGGGTAGTGAATAATAATCACTATCCTGGGTAGTAATTAGCAATATATATATATATATATATATATATATATATATATATATATATATATATATATATATATAACTCTACTGATCAGAGCGTTAGACTCTGACTAATAATCAGAGCGCTCGCCGTAGATAAGGACGTAGATTTTAGTGGGTCGATCCAGTGACCCATTGCCTAAAATACAAACTATAGTGTAAATACCCAATAATTTGGCCCACTAAATTTTGGTTCCAAGTAGTGCCGATTTGGCTGGGTCCGCTGGGTAACCCAATCCATCCTAGCCGCGCAGCCTCCTACTCGTGATGCTGGCAGCGTATTCGATCTCTGTCGCCGGCCCGCCGCCGTACCAACGTGCGTCGGCATAGTCGCCTCTCCATGGTGGCCATACAGACGGCCCGTAGAAGCAGTCGTCGTTGCCGCGACAGTGGATGAGGCGGACGCACTGCAGAAGCTTCTGCTCGCAATAATGGCGCCGCACGAGCGGGGTCCCGCGCTCGCCGGTCGGGCCGCCGGCGCTGCGGCCTGGTTTGTGCCTGCTCGTACGTGCCTGCGCTCGCGCCCCCGGATTGTAGCGGCGGCGGCGGCGGCGGCCGGCGCCGGGGTCAGGCGTGCTCGCTCACGGCGGCGGCCGGCCGAGCCAGCTCGTCGGCGCGGCTCCTTACCTGCTTCTTGAACGGCTACTTCCTTGTGCTCGAAAAGAACACGGCGAACCCGCAGAAGATGAGTAGATGCCGTGATGCTATGCAGATGCTACTTCCATGATGCTGTGCAGATGCCGTAACCCCTACGGCGGCCGACATTGGCTCCGTTTAGATCCCAGTTACAGTTGCAATTCTGCACTGTAGCACGTTCGTTTGTATTTGACAACTTTTGTCCAATCATGGCCTAAGTAGGCTTAAAAGATTCGTCTCGTGATGTACATGCAAAAAGTACAAACATGCAAACATTTCGTCTACATTTAATGCTCCATGCATGTGCCGCAACATTGATGTGACTAGTTACAGTTGCAATTTGCACTGGATCTAAACAGAGCCATTGTCCACGTGCACCAGCACCATGACGGCCATCAGCACGCCTATGCTGACGAAGAAGTAGAAGCAGTCGAAGCGTGGCCTGTGCTAGTCTTCTGCATCGCAGCGGTTTTGGTGTTTTCAGGTGGCACTGAACCTCAAGCATGAAATGGGTTGGGTTGACCCAAAACCCAAAAAAATATAACTGGGTAGAATGGGTTAGTGTTGGGGTCAGTAAACTGTGACCCACTTTCATTCTGAGCCGTAGACCAGCGACGCACTCGCCGAACAGCGACCTCCTTTTTTTTAATTGTCGGTGTCACTGGTGGAGTAATTTCTAATGCACAATAATTGCATTCAATCCTGCGCCATTAAAGGAGTGCATCTGTGCTTACATAGATGGTAGGCAACATTGATTGCACCGTAATCAAGGGAGCATTTGGTTCTCGGCCAAACCACGCCACGCCACACTCTATGGCTGCCACAGCTATGGAGGCTCATGTTTGGTTGGTGATTTATGTTCGGCGGCCACAACATTTTACAGAGCAATTTCTGCCAAAGGTGCGGCGGCCAAAAACACCGCCACAAAAGTGTGGCGCCGCCACAGTTGGCGTGGCTGAGTGCAGCTGCAATCCAAACATCCCCCAAATCCTGCATCTGGGTAAGGCTGACGTGGAAGAGCTCCTAAAATTTGGCAATCAAAGCCTGCATGTAATCAGTAGTTTTGTATTTTGAAACTATTGATCTGGTGAACCCCGGATGTAGTAAAAAAATGCAAAGCTGACCCGTGATGGGATAAAAATCTATTAGTCTTACTCCACAGGATCTTTTTTTTAAGAAATAAGTAGTAATAAAAATGATAACATGAGCAATAAAAGTTCCATAGTGTGGAGACCTAGTTAGGCTATCTTTTATTACTAATATTATTATTTGGACGTATTAATTACGTCTACACATAGTCACTCACCCGTTTAGTATTTGGGTGGCTATTTTTATTACTAGTATTATCGTCTGGGCCTCTAAATAATTCCGTCAGCACTCGCGAGCAGTAATTTTGCTTGTGATAATCAACGTGGCTCCCAATATCTGGATAAGGTAATTTTTATTATTCATGTGTCAATTGAGCCTATAAATAATTCTATCTGGATTTGTACATAGTAAAATTTACTATAATAATCATCGGCATGTCTGTCATACTTTATTTTATTACTAAGAGTTTTATTTTTGCCTATAAATAATTCTATCATAACCTGTGAGTAATCAAATTGGCTGCTGTATTGACCGAGGTGTCCAGTCTTCGATCATACTATTTTTAATACTAATATTATTTGGGTTTATAAATAATTCCACGTGGATCTGTGAGCAGTAAAAATTTGCCTATTATAATTAACATGGCGTTTGGTATCCAGACATGATAATTTTTATTACTAATGTTATTATTTTGGTATGTAAATCACTCCATCATGACATGTGAGCAGTAAAACTGGTAGGTAATTTTGATTAGTAATAATATCATTTTAGTGCCGCAGAGGAGGAGTTTTTTAGCACCAACATCATTTTTGTTGCTGCAAGATAGCATTGACGCCTTTTTAATTCTGGCAAGGCCTCGCCTCGTGTTTTTTATTGCTAGAAGCATCATATGGCTAGTAAAAATTACTACCTCGGGCATTATAGTTCATTTTTATTGCTAGATCCATCTGTGACAGTATTTAGTCTTTTATAGTACTTTTTTCCTGCAACCTTAATTAATTTGATTTGTAGTAATTGTTTCAAATGAAGTAGTACTATACTTTATTACAAAAAAATATAAGTGGTAAATTTGATTCGACAAAATAATTCCAGGCTGGTTTATGTGTAGTAAATTGGTTGTGCTACTTTTACCGAGGTGTCCAATCTTTGAGTAAATTATATTACGAGACAACGCTTTAAACCATAGTAAACCTAAATTATTAGTACTGCAAAGCAAGGAGTAAATTTCTATCTATTCGAATATTGTACTGAACACTTGGGATCCAAACTAAAGACCAAATGCGTAGTAGTAATTCAGTGTTATTTAAATCATATGCATGAAAATCTGGAAAAAAAAAAAGAAACATTCACGAATGTATACATCATCCTTCACATCCAACAAACCTCTATAAAAAAAATCATCGAATCCAAGCAATTCCTGTAGAGCATGCAAACAGAGTCACGGTGGGAAGGGGATCACTGCCGCCGCATATCTCCAACAGGCAGCAGCTCGAGCTCGACGGCAACCACACCCGTAGATCTCCAGCAGACAGCAGTGCTCCTCTTGCATGCATCGGAAAAACAATGTATCAGGAAAATTAGAACAAAAAGTATAAAATCGGATCAAAATCTCGTTAGGATGCTCACCAGTTTCGGAATCTCTTCGGGACAAGTACGCGTGGTAGGGGAAAGAAGCACAACTGCATCACCATGGGGGAGGGAGAGGGACACCAGGATTCGGAGCCATAGAACGCGACCATCTTGCCGGACCCAGGTTGTGCTCATACATGAACCACGGGCTCAAACACGAGGAAGATGACGAGCCCGAGAGCACGGCGACTTCTGGACCACTCCATGCGAGGCGAGGTGCCGCTGCCGATTGATGTGGGGAAGACAGATGGAGGCGCCGTTTACACAGTGCACGATGACGCATGGCCGCTGGTCCGCACGCACTGATCCATTTGTTGGGGGAGCTTCATCAGCCATCGTCAGGGAACATGCTGGAGGTTGCCGCTCGCATCCGTGAGCCAATCATCCAAATGGGTGAGGAGAGAATTAAGGAGAGAAAATTATATGCTAGGAAAGTGGGTACAGTTTTCTTTTATAGGGCAGGGTCACGGGGAGGTAATTATGAGCGACAATTAAGATGGAGATTTTTTACCGCTTCATCTTGTGGAGGAGTAAACTAGGGACAGGCTTTTTCTCCATCGGAATGGGTGGCCGCTCCGGTAAGGGCGCTGATCAGTAATCAGAGCCTAAGACTTTGACTACTGTGTGTGTCTCTATATATATATATATATATATATATATATATATATATATATATATATATATATATATATATATATATATAGCAATAAGGTGTAATTTATATAGCAAATACACAGACCCTGCAAACAGCACCAATTGCAACAGAGTGTGTTTCGTGTTTGCAACTATGGCTATGCTCTGGTTGCAATAGGTATGTGTGTACACGGGATGTCTTAAATGGCAAGTAAGAATTCAAAAAAAAAAGAAGCTTCTGGACATAATAAATGACAAACACCTGAGAATTATAACTAGAACATGAAGTTAGTTGCAACAGTAGTTATAGTTCAGTTGAAATTCATATGATGCAATTAGAACACCCTACCAGTTACAACTAAGATAATAACCAATTGAAAGCGACAGGAAGAAATGGGTGTGGGGAAGGTCGGCGGAGCAGAAGCGCAACGCGCGCACCTGTTCGCCAAAAATCACGGAGGCGCAGCGGCGAATCAAGGGCGAGCTGGATGGGGGAGTGCGAGAGGAAGTGGAGATGAACAGTGCATAAGATTCTACCCCATGCGGAAGCACGGGTTGAGTGACTAGTTTTCTCTAAGGGGCCATTTGAATTCTTGCATTTAGAGGAATTGAAATCTACGTAACAACTTAGGCTATTTCATTTGAAATGTGGCATTCCACCACTTTTCAAAGTTTACATATTAGCCTACCTCAAATTCATAAGATAAGATGGAATTTGATTCTATATATTACCATGCTATATTTCTATTTTGTAATTTATAGCATGCTCTTCAACTCGCTCCTACACGATAAAAATACAACAAATACGTCCCTCTCATATAGACAACAATAATATACAAATATAATCTATATACAGCCATATTAATTGATAGGTTTGTAAATTATGATTTTTAAAATTAATTCAATTCCCAAACAGGGCCAATAAGCATTCTAATGTAAAAAAACGACGTTGCATTTTCAGCATAGAGTTGCTGGATTTTTTTGCCATGGAACATCGATTTTATCAGCACAAGTTGGACCCGTCGTTAATTACAAATTTGACCGAGCAACTTGTCAGTTAGCTAATTAACGAATCGAACGGTACGAACTAATCTTTCTTTCTTCAAAACAGTATGAGCTATTATATTTCCTTACACACAAGAGGCCACATTCACGAAGCTTCGTAGAAAAAATGACACAAAAGAGCGTTGATTTTGATCGGTAAATAAACTACTTCAGTTTAAATGGTCAGAGATGCTAGAAGTGGAAGATAATACTTTTTTGTCCGGACGCCCGAATCTGTTGGCTGTGGTGGCATACACGCACCTACGCCTCGTGATGTTGTATGCGATGCGTGGTACTGCTGTCAGTGGTAAACCAGGCTCAAGACAAAAATTCTGAATGAATAGACATCATCAAATATCTTATGATTTTTGAAGTTAAAATAGTTATAGCTCTTAAACCAAATATTCTAATTAAAATCCGATTCCACTATCGTATTTGTTGTAATAAACTCTTCAAAACAAAACCCCTCATAAATATATTTTGTTTTTTTTGCAACATATACAATTTCCCGATTTATTTTTGCAACTTCCAACGAAACACCAGCAATATACTTCTGAAACTACTGAATAGGTACGCAACATGCATGTTTCGCCCCTTCTTCTAGATGACACAGAGTAGAGGAGGGGAACAGCCGGTTCCGGCCAGCCGGTGACAAAGGAGGTAGACGATGGAGGATGGCAACTATGAAGCACGGAAGGAGGCAAGGAAGATAAGCTTGCGGACAGAGAGACGATGACAGTTGCTGGCAAGATGTGAGGTCGCTCCAGCTGAGGCGAAGAAGGGTCGTTGCCGGTGGCGGGCCTCCCGATTTGGCCAATGAGCATGAAACATGCGTTTAGAACACTAGCTATAACACCAAATCTACTGTTAAAACATCCATATGAAACACTTACAACATATTTACAAAACCACTAAAACACTCGAAACATGCGTATGAAACAATTGGAAAAAAATACTTGAAAACACTTGGAAACCATTTACAACCACACGCATTATTCAAATAAACCATTTCCAACAAGACACTATTTGACAACATATGCAACTAACACTTGTAAACATTAATTTAGAAAACAAGATAAAACATTAGAAACATACATTTAAAATAAATGTCGAAAAAAGATGAAATATTTTGAACAACGTTTGCAACATATGCAACATCTACGATCTACTTTTACAACATATATATAAAAAAATAAAAAAAATATATAAATGTTTAAAAATAAAAAGATAAGAAAAAATGAAAATGAAAAAGTGAAAAAATGAAAAAGGAAAATAAAAGGGAAAAAAGAATGAAAAAGAAAAGGAAATGAAAAAATGAAACAAAAAAAGAAAAAAAACGTGGGGGGCAAGCGGCACGCAGCCCACAGCGCTGGGAGTTGTGTCCGTGGGAGTCACGTCCATCCGTGTCGGACGCCCTAGCAAGTTGTTTGTTGAACAAGTTAGAAAAGAAAATCGACCAAACACTCATTTGAACAATATGGGCTATACTGTCATAAACTGAGGTGAATGAAAGGGTTTTTTCAGTTGACTGGTATCATTTTGACAAAAAAAAAATCCAACTTAAAAAAATAAGTGGGATAAATTGAGGGCTGATTTGTGTGACGGAACCGTCTTAATCATAGGGCCCACGTGCTCCGTCATCGTCTTTAAGGACCTTTGACTAGTCTGCACGAGTTCCCTTTGACTTAGGTGGCCCGTCGGGTCTCATAGGAAACCCTAATTTCTCCGAGGATCTCATTGTAAAGACCTTATAAGTATTACAACAGTTTACACAAATGTGATAAATCAGAGTAAAGAGTGCGGAAGAGTTACATTGATATAGATTTACAGATCTAGTTTACATTATCCCAAACCAGAGTTTCGTAGTGGAGTAGCGATATACAACTAAACACCCTGCCCAAGGGTCTCATTATATACACATCTTCATCCCTGCACGATCCGCTGACCGGCACGGTCCCACGCAGAACTGCACACTCAGTTTACCTGCAACAGGGGTTAACAAACCCTGAGTACATGGGGTATTCCGCAAGACTTACCCGACTAAATGTGTAAAATTAGACTCAGGAATGCAAGCTGACGGTAAGGCTTAGCAAGAGTCAAAGGATTTTGCAGAAAAGCAATACTAATCCTATTTTCAGTATTTTATCTCGATAATATTATTAATCATTAACCATATCTCCAAGTTCCTTCTCATATATCAACATTCTTTCATTTACTTCGTCCATTCAAAAACATCCTAGTTCCGAACCACTCTTCGCTGTAGGGGTGAGGATCATGTCTCCATTAACCGAGGAGCAACGTCGATTCGAATCCAGAAGTACCCAGCTGGGGATCCCTATCCACACTGCATATGTAGCACTTAAGCTTGCATATGCCAACCCCGTCTACCACGGCTTTTCATACCCCGGAACCGGTCATGCGCCACCCGAGAGCACAGTACCCCTCTAGTCTCCAGGCACGACGGCCACGAGGGTACACGCTACTCTCGCCATCTCTCCACTCCCAGTGCGTGGTTGTCGGTTCCAGCAGTAGAGCCACCGGAGTCAGAGGCTTTTCGTAGTATGTGGCTAGTTGCAAAGTCATGATCACAGCAGGCCGACAACGAATGGTCCCTAAATATTTTTCCGTTGGACACCATGCATTGGGACTCTAACCCAAGTACACTGGTGACCACCCGGTTTTCGCATCCCTTTTCCGATGGCGAGGATCGTTGGGACTCTAACCCAAACAGATGGTCAACCAAACGGAAAACCCATCCACGTTGATGATAATGGACTGGCCAAGTACACCATCACCAAACGAGGACAATACCATTCCCATAAAATGATTCATTTATTTCATATCATCACAGTTTTCAAAATAACATTTTTGCAACTCTATCATTAAGCATGACTAAGCATTTTTCAATACTTTAAATAAATCAGGGTCTCAGGTATAATATGTGGTCAAGGAAAGGTAATGCATCAATAGGTTATCACTCAACTCCTATTAACCTAATGCAGTAGATTAACTCAAGTGATAAATATTTTTAAATAACAAGGAGGGGGCAAATGCACCGGGGCTTGCCTGTTGCTTGAAGTAGACGAAACCCTGTCGTCAATCACCGAGAAGGATCCACGTCCACCGAGTGAAGACCTTACTCAGGACACGCTTCAGATAATAATCACCACGCGTTTACTACACGAAATAATAATACAACACTTATATGATGACATGTATGCCATGTTGCAGGAGATGCACAAAATCACCGATCAATAGTAAGTAAACTTAATTTGAAAGTTGAGTACAACTTTCCTTCACGATAAAGTTGTAAGTCAACAAAACTAATTACTATCGAGTATTAACTACTTTGGTTTATTGATCGTTTTAATAGTCGTTGAAAGTCGGATTAGTTCTCCCCCTAAAACACTATCAACCCTTTGCTTAAGCAAATTATTTAAACCCAATCATCATATGTGAATAACATAAATTATTAGTGTTCTAAATCAACAATTTAATTAAAAACCCCAAACACTAATTAAGGTGCCAAAGATCATCTCAAGTTAATGACTCAGGGACATCCAAAAGTCATACCCAATTCCAAGTTTTAAATATTGATATTGCTTTTATTATTTATTACTTAGAGTTTTATTCAATCATGCATGGTGATTATAATTACAATAAATCAATCATTTCATGCCATGGGACAGCAAGGGTTAAGTGCCTCATGGTCTTCAACAAATTCCCAAAAGTAATCAAAGACTAAACTAATTGTCTTCCTAATTCATGTTATCCTTCATTAAATATTCTAAATCCCTAATTCAAGTTTGAATTAATTATTTAAGTAAAATTTATCCAAATAGATCCAAACTTTTTCTACAGATAGCTCTGAGTTCCAAATAGTACCCAATCTAATCCCATGATTTTTGGATAATTAATGTGGCCTACAAAATTCTTGGAATCCACATTTATGAATTAAAAGAGGCATTTTTATCCCATACAGAAAGCACCAAAAATATTTATTTTATATTTTTTTATGTATCCAGTATATCACAAAGAAGCTACACAAAAAATTTCATAATTGTTGGAGCAATATTTATATTCCTACAAAAACAACAAGGCACAACACTATTCAATTTATCAAGAAATAGAAAACACCAATTAATTCGCATGGAAAAATGGAAAACCGCAATTCGGCCCAATGCCAGCCTGCAAGCCCATGCAGCCCAGCTCCCTCTCCTCCTTTCACCCTGTGCCTTTGCGCCCACTGGGCCGACCCAGAGCGGCCTGCAACACAGCACAACGGCCCAGCGCGGCCTCTCCCCTCTTCTTCTACCTCATCCCAACCGGTAAACAGAGCAGAGCACGGCAAAGCAGGCAAGCCGGCTCGGCTCGGGTCCGCCGCCGGCGGTTCCTCCGGCGAGGGAAAATCCACCGACGAGCTCGCCACACTTCAGCACATTATCCTAGGACCTAATTTCGCCGCTCAGAGCTCGGGAGTCCACGAGATACCGGCTATGGCAGACCGGCGGAGCAGCAGGTGGCGGCGCGTGGTGCTCCGGTCACCACGGCCCAGTAGGGTTCAAACAGAGGGGTCTCAGGTCATTGGTACCTCACCTTGAACCCCGTGCTCGCGTCGGTCAGGCTGGAGAGAGGTCGGAGGCTCGTGATGACGCAAAAGGTGTTCTCGGCGGCGCGTTCCGATGACGACGATGTCGTTCCGGTGTCCACAGAGCTCCAAAGGAGAAACGGTCGGTTTCGTGAGCTCCAGGAAGGTAGATAGAATCTAAAACGCGCAGCCTTGAGGGAAGAAACTCACCGTGGAGCATTAGCCTCGTTGAACCGAGCACGGCGGCGCCCCACCGGCAATGGAGAGGAAGCACGACGTTCTCGGGCCACAGGCAATTAACAGAGCGTGATAGCTGGCTTAATCGACGCGCAAGGAAGAGGTGGTTCTAGCTGCGAGATGGATTGGACGATGGCTGACTGTGCACGACGAATTCCATCGTCGCATCGAAGCTCGACGGCGGCGGCCGTGGAGAAGGAAAGGAAAAGAACGGCGGCTTCGAAGCTTTATAGATGGGAAGGGCTGGCGCAGCGCGTGGCCGGGACCCCCGCGACCCCGACACGTCGGCGCCCGGACCCGGCCGGCCCCGGGCGGCGCCGGCGTGCGGCGCGCGCACGCGCGGCCCTGCCGCGCAGAGCAGAGCAGACCGGACCCCCCCTGCCGAGTTACTGTAGCAGTCTACACCCCTATCCCCTTTTTACAAAATTACCCCTTATTTTGTATACAAACTTGAAAAATATCCTTAATAAAAGTTGTAGCAAATTAAATTTAGAACAACTTTGGTTTTTGAACCAAATTCAAATTTTGAATGGATTTTTGGTAATTCAAAAAGGGGTAAATGTGGGTTTTGAAATTAAATTCTAATCCATTCAATTTCTCAAGATTCTTCTGTATAAGTTGAAAATATACAAAAATAAAAGTTGTTCTACTTGACCAACCCTACAACCTTTATTAAGGGAGTTTTGTCAAATTCTAAATAATTTTTGAAAGACCATTTCAAATTTGAATTCATAAACACCAATTTGAGTTTTATTTGAAATTTTATCCAATAACTTGAAAATCCCCAAATACAAAAGTTGTTAAACTTAAAAAGCTTTACAACTTTCATTAAAGTAGTTTGCCCCAATTCTCGATAGTTTTTGAAATGGCATTTTAATTTTAATTAAGCAAACACTAATTGGGTTTACATTTAAATTGCCACTGGTAAACTTTAAAATCTCCAAACATGAAAGTTGTTCCATTTTGAAAGTGCTAAAACTTTCATTAAAAGACCATTACCATATTCCCACTAGTTTTTTTTTTAAATTTGAATTTCTAATTTAGATTTTTAAACATAGATTCAGGTTTTATTCCAAATTGTATTTAATAACTTCAAAATTGTCCAAAATAGAAGTTACTCAAATTCAAAAGATTTACAACTTTTGTTTAAGGCCCAACACTTAATTATGCTTAGTTTTTGAGTTAAGGTTTTAGGTCTGATTTAGGGTTTATAAATGATTCCTTTTAATTTTTTTTTTGAATTTAAAGGCATACACACAAACAAATATTCAAATCATAAAGTCACTCAAAGATACCTAAGTACAATCATACGTGAAAATAAAACTTATTTTAATTAGTACAGTGATCAAGTTTAATGCGGGATGATTAGCAACTAAGAATGATGACATGGCAAGTTTTAATTAACCGTAACACCAGGGGTATTACAATTTGAGTGCATGGAAACTGGTACTGGTTGGAACTAGGACAAGGGAACTATCAACATGAACCCCAAGTGGTGGAAAAAAAACCAAACAAGTGAGCACTTCTCATGTGTTCTTATGTGTTTTTCTATAGATTCTATTAGTTTTGTTTAAATTGTTACATTTTTTGAAATATTTACAAAATTCCAGGAGTGGAAAAATTTAAGAGTAGGCCTCTCCAAAATGAAGATGAGTTGAAGGTGATGTACATCAGTAGTGAAGAGCAAGATCATTTGAATCGCATGACTACCAACCCCATCATACCCCGTAGCCAAGATGCACAAAATGATGTTGATGATGATAATGAGATGCTTCCTGCCAATGGCGTAGACAATAGTGATGAGATCCAGGAGGTATCTCCTGGCATAGGCAGTGCTAAGAAAAAATCCCATGTGACCCTTGACAAATCTAACAAGAAAGCTAAGACAAGCACAACACTTGTCATACAAGAACACATCTCCTTTGATATCAGAAAGTGCTAAATCTTTTGTAGAGTAGGCAAGGTGGGATCACTATTGAAGCAATGGGCCATATTGTCTCATGTGGGGATACGTATGGTAGTGATCAGCATTTTGTGGCTACTGAGCTGTTCGTCAAGAAAGAACATAGGGAAATTTTCATGACTATGTCCACCAAGAATGCTAGGTTGAGTTGGATTAAGAGAAAAATATGATATCAAAATAATTTTAATTGTTTCTTTAGTAAGGTCATATGTGACATCAAAATATTTTTTGCTTTAACTATTTGTAGGTAAATACTATGTCGTCGGGGTATCCTAATTGGCCAGGTTACCTAGCTCCATACAAAGGTGAGAGATATCATATGTCAGAATGGCACAGAGGTATGGAACCAAAAACCCCAAAGGAAAAAGTCAATCACATCCATTCATCTATTCGAAAAGCAATTGAGTGATCTTTTGGCGTATTGAAAATGAAGTGGCAAATTATATACAAGATACCAAATTACCCGATGTAGAAGCAAAAGATGGTAATTGTTGCTTGTATGGTCCTTCGTAATTTCATCGGTGAGCATAATAGTGAGGATTCAGACTTTGCTCGGTTTGATCATGGATTCATGGTCCTAATTTTGTCTCCACATTCCCACAACGGTACAATCGATTTGCGGTTCCATCAGACGGTTCGACTTCGGAAGGCAATGTGACTACTATGGATATTTTTCATAATGAGCTGGCCACCAATCTTACTCTTTGCTTGGAACTAGCATGTAATGGAGGACTAGTCAACTTTTAAATTTATTTTCTATGTAAACACAATTCAAAAATGTTGAGATAATGTCATGAACAAGGTCAATTATATAGTTTAATTAATTTTATACATATCAATGCCATTGACGTGAACATAATGAAAAATCTGGCAAATCAGCAAATGATGACGTGCCTCATGCCATTGACGTACAGGTTCATGCAAACGTAATTTTATAAAAAAAGTTTAAAAAACAAAGGGTATAAGTGGACAATCCAACCAAATCCACTGTTTTAGATTTGGAGTGTTGTCTCAGCCAGACATAATTTCTCAACTCCACAGCGGGAGAATAGATCCACACTGGAGTTGCTGTATGGTGAAGCTAGTGCTCTAGATCTATTTTCTCAGAGCTAAAGCTCTGTCAAACAGGCCCTAGGTATTATAAACTGAACTGGTAAAACAGTGGGACGTCGATGTAGGCATAGGTTTCAAGCTGTAGGCATAGAAAGGCAAGTGTAAAACTGCCTCTTTGGGCTCCAAAACAGTACAATGACAGAGCTGAGCGCCTCAGGCAATAGGAACAACCACTACTAAGATAGTGGACTTCTCCTAGTGCTTTTAGTTAGTAATAAAACATTACCACCGGTTATAGCACATAGGAATCTCACCAAGTTTAGTAGGAAAATTTTATATTAAATTTTGAATGGCATAACACTAGGAGAAGACCACCCCACTAGAAGAAATTTAAATTTCTAGTGCGAACGTCAATAGAGCAATTCAAGAATGCAGGCTATGTTCTCAAACATCCTACACCGGTTTTCTTTTCTTTTTGATAAGATGCTTGGGAGGAGAGAAATCCCCACCTCCAAATATATTGCTTCTGTGGCCCTGCTGGCCTAGCAAATTGGAAAGTTACTCCTTCCGTTCCAAATTATAAGTAATTAGTCTATCAACCCGTGCTCTCGCACGGATTAGAATTTTTTAAGACATATATTGTGTATGTAATACATCTAATTAATAAAAAAATTTATATTAAATTGAATGTTTTCATCTTTGTTTATTTTTAGACATAATAGATATTTTATATAGTTTAATCCAATTCACAGAAACTTATGAAGTCATGAATCTCAATTTATTTTTTTCAAATTTTATTCTTTGTTGGCTACTATATTTTTTTGCCATGAAACTGAAAATTTTCTGATTATTGTATTTTTTATTTACTTTATGTTTTGCTTGTTAATAATAAGGGTTTTTGGTCTTACGGTATGTTCTGAAATACTACAATAGCAAAAACAATCATTAAAAACATGCACCATGTTATTTAAGATAAGTGATAGAGGTTGAAGTAAGATCTCAGAAGGGGTAGTAGTGCTAAATTCAAGAGAATTTTAATACTTATAATGATCAAGTTTAATCTTAAAGGGTTGGAAAAATATATCCACCAATAGACTCTCATACTTCATGTCAAATATTTAGTTTTTTCTCTATAGGTTATTTTAATATTTTTAATAAAAGATATTTGTAATTTTTGACGTAGGTTTTAGAGGATATTTATTTTTAAGAAAAGATAAAGATTGGGTTAATAAATTATCTTTCACAATAAGAGTACACAGGTAAATAGATCCAAATTTAGATATACATTAGATCGTGTTTCTTAATGGCATACATGGTAGTTTGAATATAAAGTCATGTGTTGCCTTATATTGTTTTACGCAGTAGCAGAGGTGCTTAATTATTTTTAGAATGGATCTAATAAATATTATTATCAATTGTAATTAGACTATACCAAATTTTTAGTCAAATGTTTTCGATTTTTGTGTGAATTTGAAAGATCTATTGTTTCGTGAGGATTAACATTTCTCATGAGAATTAACATGGATGGTCCATTATTAATATTTGAATATATGAACTCTAGTTGCATATTTTTCTATGAGTTTATAAATCATAGTTTAGCATTTGACTTTCAATTAAGTTGTGTAATTTTTTTGCATGTTAGGTATTTAAAAACTATTTATTGTTAAAAGAGTTTAAGTCCTTGTAGGATTGTTCCTCCAAATATTAATTAAGTTAAATTCATATTGTACCTTAGCATTAAACTTGTTGAATTTTGTGTATCACATACCTATATGTGTCTAGTATTGTTTTCTATATCATAGAGTGCTCAAAATTTAATTTCTAATATGACATAATGTTTTAATTAAAATATTTAAACTTATGTAGAATAGAAACTTATCAATTTCATGGTTGTAGAAGTTTATGATTTAGAATATGTACTTGAACTTTATGAATATCAATTTATTTTTTGTAGTATCACACAATACTTTATATTCTTTCTTCGTATAGATACGAGTAATCCAGATACAAAATTAGTCAGTTATATTTTAAGTTATCTCTTATAATGATATATGTGGGTAAATAATGATAGATGTGAGTAATATAGATACAAAATTAGTGGGTTATATTTTAAGTTATCTCTCGTAATGACAGATGTGGGTAATATAGATACAAAGTTAAATGGTTATTTTAATTATCATCCATAATGAAAATAGTGGGTAATTTAGATGCAATGTGAGGGTAATATTTTTTGTTAAAAGATTTTAAGTCCTAGTAGGATTGTTTCTCCACATATTAATTAAGTTAAAATTTTTATTGAACCTTAGTACCGAACTTGTTGAATTTGTTATATCACATACCTATATGTGTCTAGTATTGTTTTATATATCACAGAGTGCTCGAATTTAATTTTCAATGACATAATGTTTTAATTAAAATATTTAAAATTATTTAGAATAGCAACTTATTGAATTTCATGGTTGTAGAAGTTTATGATTTAGAATATGTACTCGAACTTTATGAATATCAATTTATTTTTTTGTAGTAGCACACAATACTATTTACATATATATTTAAGATTTTTTATCTTATAATAACAAGCATATACAAATATAAAGCTAATATTGTATATTCTTTCATAACAACATATGCATATGTAGGTTTAATGTAAAAATAATTATTATTTATTTAAATTATCTTTCTTGATGATATGTGTGAATAATCTAGATACAAAATTAGTGAGTTATATTTTAAGTTATCTCTTATAATGATATATGTGGGTAATCTAGATACAAATGTATTTCAAATCATATTTTATAATGATAGATGTGAGTAATCTAGATATAGAATTAGTGGGTTATATTTTAAATTATCTCTCGTAATAACAAATGTAGGTAATATAGAGACAAAGTTAAATGGTTATTTTAATTATCATCCATAACGGAATAGTGGGTAATTTAGATGCAATATGAGGGTGTTGTTTTGAATTATGTTTCATAATGACAGATGTGGCTAATTTATAGGGGGTTATTATGAATTATCTTTCATAATGACAATGGTGGGTAATTTATTTGCAAAATTTGGGGGTTAGTTTATGTATTTTTCATAATGGCAGAGGTGGGTAATTTTTTATTCAAATAACAATAGATCCAATTGTTTCTATTGATGATGATGATGATGATTAGAGTCTACCAAATTAAAGGCTAGATGTTTCTGATTATTGTGAGAATTTTCAGGATTTATCTTTTTTCTTAGCGCGTCTGTTGAGAATTAACATGGTGCTTCCATTGAGGCCTCTAATTAGTAATAGTAAGATTTTAAAAATATTGAAGAGTCAAAGCATCTCAAGTTTGACTAAAATTACAGTGAGAAACACAAAAAATTATGACATCAAATCAGTATATTATGAAAATATAACTAATAAAGAATCTTATTTGGTACCATAAATATAATTATCTTATTATATAAATTTGGTCAAACTTGAAAAAACGTTGACCAAGATTTTTGAAAGCTTATAATTTAGGATGGAGGGAGTACATTGTTAGGAACCAAGAGGCATTTGTTACAATCTCAAATCCTACACCAGCTTGTTTGGCCCTCTGGTAGCCATTAAAAAAACACATTGACAAATTGCATTATGTAGTTTTTTTAGAAAAAAGGAAGTTTTATATCAATCTCTACATAAGTTATGCACTCAATCGAAATTTACTACAAATCAAGTCTCTTGCTTATATAAGTGCAGCACATCACTAGCTAGATGCCTTTGATGAGTTTGTTAATCTCAAGATCAGTCAGATTTTTCCAAGATACTCCTAGTAGTAGAACGTGGTGAAAACTACCGGTCTGTTCTTTTGGCTGAAAATAAGCGCTGATTTTAACTCGTGCTGATTTGTTGTGAGAGAAAAATACTGTTTCATGGCTGAAAATAAGCGCTAATTGGTCAAAAAAACAAGCTGTACGGTATCAATGGTCGAGTGTTAGTTTTTTTTCGACTCGGGAATTTCCTATTTTCATTTCAGCAAATGGAAATACAGCGTTTAGAGATTTTAGACAAAGAAAAACAGACGAAATACAGAGTAGGGCCTGCCGGAGCTTCCGAGCTCAAAAAGTCCTACCCCAGACAGATATCACATCTAACCACACTGTAGGGAACACGCGGACAGCAACCGCCAGTAACAGAAAGAAACAACTCCCACTGAAAGCAAACAAAATACGACATAACAAAAGCAGAATCAACGCAGCAGACGGGGCACTGATGAAGCCCCAGCGTTCTGCAACTTCGTCAATCCTCAGCCTGTTCACCTGTGCTGAAAATAAACGTTGATTGTGACTTGTGCTGATTTATTGTAAGAGAAAAATACTGTTCCGTGAATGAAAATAAGCGGTTGATTGAAGAAGCGAACGGGCTGCCTGTTGAGCATTGTCGCTGTCGCCCCGCCTTGCTCCCAGAATGCCGGCGCGATCTTCAACATTGTCCGAACTCCTTTGAGCTTCTCCTAAATCTCAGAGTAAAGGTCTGCCTTAATGAGTGCTGCTGAATCACAAATTATCTCTATCGGGTTTTTCATCAGTTTCTTATCGAAACATACCTTGTTCCTGGCTTTCCAAAATAACCCAACAAATAGCTCACACCCAATGGTCGAGTGTTAGTAATTGTTCGAAACATTTTTTCAGCGCTTTTTTTCATTTCATCTCAATCAAAAAATCAAAGTATCCTTACCACTGGCACTAGTTTAGAAAGAGTTGACCACTACATACACTGCACACAGTTGCATGAATGCCACTGCCAGTTGTCGAGTTGTCTAGTAAGAGTTGACCGTTGCATACGCACATTGCCATGAACAGCTACAATTAACGTTAGTAGAGAACTGCTACGATATTGCGCATTATAACGCCATTGTCGGTGCTACACGGGAATTAGCAGCCACTACTCCCTCCGTCTCTTAAAAAGTATCATTTTCGCTTCCCGAGAAACTCATTTAACTAAATATATATTAAAATTTATTATTTTTTATGATACATAATTAGTATCGTTAGAAAGATCTTTTAATGTAGTTTTTTAATAAATTTATTTAGAGATATAAATGGTGTGCATATTTTCTACAAATCGAGTTAAACTTGTGACACGCACATCAACGGCGATATTATTTTAGGGAGGGAGAGAGTAGTCCATAAACGTCGTACTATTTTCCTGGCTACAAATAGCCTCGTCTGCATACCCGTCCCTGATGCACGATGCGTGGAGCCGTGGACTATCTTTGAATGCGTCTGAAACATCCTACTCCAGCTTCTTTGGTCCTCTGCTAGTAATCACAGAGAAAAACATGCCACGCATAACTTAACAGGAAGTATTATACAAATGTCTGCATAACTTATGCATCAATCAAAAATTATTATAAATCAAGTCTCTGGCTTATAAAAACAACTCAAAAAGCTCCTGAACAAATTAAAAAGACAAAGCAGCCTAAGCAGTAAGCTTATCCGAAGATGGCCATCCATGTTTGGCGAACATCTCTATTGCTACTGTCTTCAGAATACGACTCACCGCTGCCATCATTCCTCTCTTGCTTTCAGATTCATTTCCTAATCCTGTTTGCAGTAGAAACTAAATAAATGAAAATGGTGACGAGGGTGTGGTAGAGAAATTGAGTTACAGAGAGCAGCATATTGTTTGGATGAGAATGAGTAACGTACCAGCACCTCTTGTTATGTCCTTCTAATCATCAAAAGATAAAATCTCTCCAGCTGCTTGTTTGCTCTGTCATCTCTGCTTCAATTTCCCACAGCTTGAGCCACTCGGTCAGCACCCCATACTTTTGATTGATCCTCCTCAAAACCTAGAACCAGAAGTGAAAACAAAACCAAAAGAAGAGAGTGTCACGTGTAAGGAAATATATTCAGTTCAGGAGCCAAGTATGGAAGAAAGATCTATGGAGCAGCCAGAGAGAGAGAGAGAGAGAGAGAGAGAGAGAGAGAGAGAGAGAGAGAGAGAGAGAGAGTACTTACGGATTTGAATTGTTCACAGCCATCGTTGTACTCTGTTTCAAATCTGATAATAGGGTGCTTGGGAAGTGTCTCGACAGCATTTTTAATGGCATATGCAATGCAATTGACGATGCCATGATCCAGAACATCCACTGGAACGTGGTTAATGTCATTGTCACAGTGTCCAACAATTTTGATTTCAACCTTACTGAGGGCAGAAAGGTGCTGGATACCCAAATTGAAAGCACTACTAATGCATGCCAGGTTGTGCACAGGAAACTCAAGATTGAGGTGCTCAACCTTTGGCATTGATCCTTCTTCAAACTCCAGGGAGGTCCCACAAGCACCAGTAATGAACAGAGAGAAATATTTTAAACTTCTGAATCTGTTGCTTCCATGGACAATGATCTTCCCATTGGTTCCTCCTACAGTGACTAGGTTGAGAAACTGTAAACTGGGTATTGCTCCAAGAATCTCAACATCTTCTGATCTCACGAAGAAGGTATTCAGTTCCAGTACCCTGAGATTTCCAAGAGAGGCCATCCAATTGGGCACTGCATAGACCATGCATTGCTTGAGCTGGAGGATTTGGAGGATACAAGGAGCAGTAGGACGCCACATATCCAATGACAATGGGTAGTGCACATTAGAGGCATCCACAATATACAGACTGTGAAGGCTGCATGAAGATAATAAAGTTCCGACACAGCTGTAAAAGCTTTCAGCCTGACTTATTCCTTCTAAGCCATCTGGCCAATCAAAACACCATTTAAGTGTTAATCGCCTCAGCTTGGTTAGCTTACTGAAATCTTGCAGTGCCTTCCCTTGTTCACAGGATTTGACTCCGTATGTCATTAGCTCTTCTAGGCTATGCATCTTCCCAATCATGCCTTCTGGAAATGTAATGTTCCCATCGACATATAGATGGGCTAATCTCTGAAGCTTTGCCATAGTTGATGGCAGTTCTACGATAGCAGTACCACGTATGTCCAGTGTTTCTAAGTATTGCAGTTCTTCAATTTTCCTTGGGAGATTAGTGACTGAATATGATCTGATATGCAAGTACTTAAGATAAAATAAATTTTCAATATTTTCAAGGTGCTGATCTTTCAAGTACCAGGCATCTAGGATCAACACACGAAGAGTCTCTAAAGGAGTCAAGAAAGTTTGCATGGGAAGTCCAGAACCAAGAGCATGTAGTACCCTCTCCAATTTAGCTTTTGTGTGATGATCAGCTAAAACATTAGATACAATGATGGTTGCCAACGGTAGACCGCCATATTTTCCTAATATGTCATCAGGAACATATTCCAAACGAGGGTAGTATGTACCCTCGGAACAAAATGCTCTTCTGAAAAACAGCCTTTTTGAGTCTGTGAAATCAAGATGCTCCTTGTGGTAAACATAACCGCCTTCACAAGAACAGCATGACACAACTGCGACACTATGTGTCGTTGTGATTATTCTGTTCATTGTACTTATTATTCAATAATTCCAACATGATAGTTTCCCATGCTTTGGTGTCCCATAAATCATGAATTACAATGAAGTATCTATAAAAAATTATAACAAAGATGAAGTTAGTGATGAAAAATTAAAGTTCATAACTGTATATATGCATCGTATTAAAATTCTCTCGATCATGTTATTTTTTATAAAATCAGTCAAACTTAGGAAAAGTTTACGACAACTCTAGGAATTGATTTATTCAGAAACGTAGAGAGTAGATGTTTGGGGCTACCTTTTATTCGTGAGGCTGCTCATGGAGTTTACTGATTAGCTGCTTATCATCTTCCGCTGTATCAGTGATCCCCACTTCTCGAACAATGTCTCTTAGAATCTCCATCATGTTAGCACTTGGAGAAACCGCAAAAGCTTCACTTGGAAACTGGCTTGTAATGGCATTATAGACTTGATTTTCATAAGTAGTCTTACCAAGACCCTCAGAACTAACAATGGAGGCCACTCTAAGCTTGTCAGGAAGCCGCTCCTCTCCATGGTTATCCATTCAGCGATGCAGTAGTTGAATGTCAACTCTCAGCTCAACAGAATTATGCCCTCTGTGCGACTGTGCCTCGGACGCCTACTTCAGTAGCATGTTTCTTCAGTTCCTTAATCTCTTTGGCATATATATAGCCTGTTTCGGATTAAGAGTAGGTACCTTGCTGTTAGCAGTGGTGTAATTTATTTTGTTCGTTTCCTCGAGATCTACGCAATATAAAGTGTGATTACACTCTGGTAAAAGCTTGACTTGTTCAAAGTCACCCCTGCAATTAGTAGCTACCACTGCATACTGCCATGAACACTTGCCTATAAGGTATCCGTTTCCTACTTATATAATGTGATCATCGAGCAACTTGTTGATAAGTCAACAACGCAATGTGGTCAAGTCTACTCATCGAAGAAGTTCGGCTCATAATGTACGTTAGGTGTTCTGAGTTTGCACTGCTGGCCCCTGGCCAGGAAGTGCGGCTTGTATTATACGTTGAAAATTTCTCTCCTCTCTTAATGAAATACGGGTATATGGGCCGCTTGCGAAAAAAAAACTCATCGAGGAAGTATGGATTAATATCTAATTATCGGGAAACTATATGAGCTAATCTCTTGTGTATGAAGGTCGCAGAAGGATGGTCTCTGAACCGTTCGATCCATGTGTACCAGCACTAGTAAGCTTTGTACTCCCTCCATTCTCTTTTATGAGGCGCGCACACAGGTCAAGATTCAAAGTTTAAAATCTCTAAAAAATAATTTGGCTAATATTTTAAATTATTATAATTATAAACGTGATACGCTTATATTTATAATCATTGTTATCCATCCTTGCTCTTTCGAGCCACCGTAGATAATGATGTATGCCCGTACCACATCCAACCAAAAAACAGTTGCATAGCTGAAATAAAAGGGAAATCCACTGCTTATCTAGAACTAACATATGTCGATACAAGACTTTATAGTTCATATGAGCCTGTACAGACTGGTAAGGAAGAAGGACGATACGGTGGCTAAGGTCCTAAGGACGATACCACTAAATGTTTCCTTCAGAAGAGGACTGGTCAATGGTAACCTGGAATCGTGGATCGATTTGGTTTCTAAGGTAGTGCCGATTTGTTTGACGAACAGTAAAGATGACTTTCATTGGGGTGCTAAGTCAGAAAGAAAAATTTTCGGTAGGATCCATATATAATCTTATGATTAGTCGCGACATACTACCCGAAACAAATGAGTTGTGGAGGCTAAAGATTCTTTTGAAAATAAAAATTTTCTTCTGGTTCCTAATAAAGGGGATAACGCTTTGAAAGATCCTAAATGGCTAGAGGGGGGTGAATAACCTATAAAAACTTCTACAAACAACACTTCAGCAAAGTGATTAGATAATTAAAACGGCGATCGAATTTTACGCTAGCCTACTAAAAAAGTAAGCCACCTAACCGTTCTAAACTATTGTCTCTAGATTTCACACCAACAAAGCTATGTCACTAATTTACTCTACTTCTAGATAAACAACTACACTAGAGAGCTACACAAGAGTAAATACAAGAAAGTAAAGAGTGGAGAGTGATTTTTATACCGCCGGTGAAGGGAAGATGAACCAATCAAAGAAGTCAATCACAATAAGCAATAGAAATCCTCGGTAGAGAGATGACACAAGATTTTTTTTAACGAGGTTCACTTGCTTGTCGGCAAGCTACTCCTCGTTGTAGCGATACACCCACTTGGAGGTTCACGCGCTAATTGACATCACACGCCAAACCCTTCTCAAGGGTACCGCACAACCAACACAAGATGGGGATCCACCATGCTACGAGCAATTCACTAGAGTAGCCTTTCGCGATCTCCCGCGGGGAAGGCTCAAGAATCCCTCACAAATCACCGATCGGAGGCGGAGACAATCACCAACTCCCCTCAACGATCCACGCAGCTCCAAGCCGTCTAGGAGTCAGCAAACTCTAAGAGTAACAAGAGAATCCGCTGCGAAAAACACTCACCAAGTGCCTCTAGATGAACACACTCATGCAACGCACTTGATGCTCTCCAATCTCACCAAATGATGATCTCAATCAAGTAGGATGAGTGAGAGTAGAGTGAAGAGGCTCACTAGTTAGTAGGAGTGATGAGAATGGCCAAGAGAGAGAGATCAAACATCAGCCAACCTCTATTTATAAGCCCCTCACATAACCATAGCCATTAGACTCCCTGACAGGGCATCGAACCTGACCGTCGGACGCCCGAGTCGGGGGCGTCGGACCAAAGTCCACAGCCGACGTACTGGATGCGTGCCACGTGTCAGTAGCCGTTTGAAGTCGAACGTTAGATCACAACGGCTAAGTCTTGCGCCAAACTACCCATCATCGGACGGTGATCGTCGGACTTGAACAGTCCGACCGTCGGACTAATGCTCACAAGCGTCCGACACTTCCAGAGAGGTTCCAGAGTGCTAAAAATGCGTCGTCGTACTCTGTCCGACGCTCACTGTTGGACCAAGCACTACGTCCGACGCCTCTTGGCTTGCCACGCATCGCTCTGCCGTTGCTCTGCTGCTGCGCTGCACCGTCGGACTGAGAAGATTTAGTCCGACGCTCGACAAACTAGTGTCCGATGCTCAAAGACCTAGCAAAAAAAGGGTTAGGCATCGGACACAAGACAATGGTCCGACGCTACGCTTTCACCAGCGTCCAACGCTCTGAAAACTAGGTTTTTCACCTCAACTTCTCACCCTTTGTTCCCAAGTGCTATCACCAAGTGTTCTTCACTTTTGAGCATGAGTTAGCATTTTTCAAAGAGTTTTCCAAAGGGTTTGTTAGTGACACTAGCATCTACATGCATATGCAATGAACATGATCAACTAGTGGCACTTGATAACCGTATTTCACGAACGATTTCTCCCCTCTTGATAGTACGGCTATCTATTCTAAATGTGATCACTCTCTCTATAGAGTCTTGATCACCAAAAGCAAAAGAGCTCCTATTGGTTATACCTTTGCCTTTAGCTCCTAGCTTTTCACCATCTTCCTGCTCTTCTCTTGATGAAGCTTGCGGATACCTTTTGATGATGGACTTATACCATTTGCATGGATGCCGTCATTAGGGCTTTCTCCTCTTGTTGATGGACTTACAACAATTGCATAGATGCCGTCATTGCCCTTCACTAGTGGCCTCCACCGACCCGGTCCTTTGCTCCATCTTGTTATTTGCTAATTAATCTCATGAAACACTTAGAGCAAACATTAACAAACTAGGTTTCATCAATTACCCAAAACCAAACATGAGCTTTCATGCTCACAAAGGATAACTTAGCTAAATGGAATTGGCAAGGAGATGTTCGATGTTGTTTCTGCAATAAGGTTGAAACCATCCAGCACCTCTTTTTGGATTGCCACCTTGCTCGTTTCATTTGGAACACAGTCTATATCACATTTGGAATTCAATCACCTTATAGTATCCCAGATTTGTTCGGTCCATGGCTAATTGGTGCAGGTACCAAGGTCAAAAACCGAATTCTGCTAGGAGCAGCAGCTATCTGCTGGTGTTTATGGTTGAATAGAAATGATGTGGTTTTTAATAAAGTTAAGTCTAAAACTTTCGTACAGGTAATCTTCAGGATGACATTTTGGATCAGGTCATGCTACATGACGAATTGATGAGAAGGAGAGAATGCTGCTCAGAATCGGTTGCAAAAGGCTGGAAGTTTTCGTAATGGAGGCCTTCGCAAAATTTGGGTGGAGCTTGCGGAATCGACTTGAAGTCTAATTTGCTAGTGTTTGTTTGTCTGAGGCAGTCTACTTTTGTATCTCTGGACTTGTAGTCGTTTGGTTTTGTCTTATGGCAGTGTACTGTGGTGTTTGTATCGTGGTTGTGTACCATCCCCGGATGGTAAACTTTGTTCCCTTATTAAAAAAAGAGACTTTGCATCAATTTATTATATTTTTCCAAAAAAATAGTAGTAATTTTTCTCTTTAAATCATTTAGAACATCTAATAGGACAACCGGCTAGTGCAGGCAAAAAGGGCTCAATCAGGCTCCATAGCATCTGCAAACTCGTTCCTAAAAAGTTATTACCGAAATGACAAAATTTAGATGCATGTGTAGTAGAAGGCAAAACTATGGAAGACAAACTACATCTATAGATGCACAATGGATTTTGCCATATTTCATTTTCTTTAACTTCTAAGTATGCATTTTAAGTAGTTTTTACGCCAAGAAGTGACTGTGCCCCATATTTTCCCAAGAAGCTCATTTTCAAGATTGCTTTGATTGCCAACAGCATTTTGGCTGATATAAGGTTCTTCGCGTGCTGCCAAGCTGAGCATTCATATGAAATCAAAATTCACTAGCATAACAAAAAGGACTGATTGAGGGTCTCGCGTCCATCAATAAAAACCTGATGGTGTTGTTTATCTGTGCATTGACATTGCAATGCACATACTAGCTTGCAAGGAAGAAACAGGAGTGAAAGAACCCATTTATGTGTATTGAATCGCTTTACAGCATTCATGACTGACAAGTGACAACACACGCCACAAGGTGCAGTAACAGAACTGAACCGCTATAAGTTTGAGGTATACTACTGACTAGTTTGATAGTTACGGAATGGATTTCAGCCTTCGACAAAAAACTGATTCATCAAATCGATTTAACAATAAAAGTTTGACTCGATAGCGACAAGTTTTTTGAAAAGCTCAATAGCTAATCAGCTAGGATGGCGGTTTCGCCATATGAACAGTGGCATCACATCACCTGCTTTAGCTAGATAATGTTAAAAAATTTAACAGGTATTGGTGTGGGTTACTATTGGTATTAATCTGCTGCAGCACATTGATGGGCATCTGATGACGAAACAGGTGGACTCTGTATATAACAATCTGCTAGGAGAATAGATGTAGAATATAGGCCATACTTGCAGCCACCACGCCTGATGTAACCATCTCGCTCACTCGCTCAACGGTCCTACGAATTGGACTGTGCAATGTGCTCCGCGTGCATCTTCGCCAGGAGATCGGTTAGCTGCACTTCCAGGTCTTCCTCCTTGCTGCTCCTCCTCACGGTCGTTCTCCCGCTGCTTGCGACCATCACTACTACATCTTTGTAGTTTGCGAGTTCATTTGCCACCACGACGTTCATACCGTACTTTTTCAGAGCCATTTCTGCCTTCTGTAGGAGAATATTAGGATCTGTTTCCAGCTGCAGCGTCAAGGTATTATGAATGATTGCTATGTCAGATTTGGACACAGGAAAGGTAACACGTACTAAAGAATATAGAGCTAACCTTGAAGGATACACAAAATGCAGAAGGAGCCCACTTTTTTCGGAGAATGAAAAGCATCTTAGGGACTTGGTTGAGTTGCATGTTCAAAGGGCCACCTGCTGACTCAATTTTATGTTTAGCCTGCAGAAACATTTGTCAGCGAGGAATGTGGAATGGTAGCAGGATGTTTAATTGAAGTTCATCAAGAGGCTCTACATAACCACTGAGAACTAAATACATACAGGGCACCACCACTGGTACATAGTGTGCCCATGTTCTTGCAGCTACTATTATTGTGAAGGATGTGACTTTCAAAACTCGAAAGCATCTTGGAAAAAAACAGAGAAATCTGTAGGAATTCTGTTAACAGAAGAAAACATATTATTGTTATTGTTGCTGGATTTCACGTTTTCCTTGTTAGACACAAGCTTAACATGAGGGACGTAGGAGGGACACAATCTATTACAGAAGATCAGGCAACATCACAGCATATACTACTCTTCTTTTTCTTTTGGAAGGTCGGCTGTGCATAGCATTAACTACATATAACTAAGAAATAGCACCATTTCTGAATTCCAACAAGCTGCTTTCAAATAATTTCCTCTACATAAAAAAGTTTGTTTCTATGAATCAAGTGACTGATATTCCTTCTATTGATGAGGAAGCCATAAACAGCCATGGATAACTACCTATAATGTGGAATAAAAATACTGACAAAATGATGAAGTGATATGCAATAATAACTGCTTAAGTATGCAGTTGCTTGGTTTGCTCAAATATGATAAATGCATGAAGACAATTACTGAAGACAGAACTTACCATACTTTCCCATGGAACATAGAAGTCAGAAACTGCAGCAGCAAGATAAAACATTCCACGGTGACCCAAGCAATTCATAGAAGTAGCTACCATTTGTAGTAACTGTCAGCAACAGGAAAGAATAGGCATTTCAGATTCCGAATTAGTATAGCTCTAACATCTTTCACCAGGTTCAACTATCATGCACCAGAACAAACCTTTTAGTATCTAAAATAGTACTATATGTATGATAGTTTCAAATGAATGACAGGTGAGAATGTTTGTCAGTTTGTAATAATTGCTACAGGCTGGCCAGGTCTTAACATCAAAGTAACCTGACAAAAGGTTCTGGTGTCAAATTACTGTTAAATTTTGAACTATGTCAAAGAACATATAGATAATATTCTGGCGTCCAAAACAGCAGGGCACAAAATGTAATATGGACAGTAATGTTAGACATGTGACACTGACACTATGAGCAAACATTAATGTTTTCAATATATACTAGTAGGAAACAGGGGTGCAATACCTGAAGGTACTCAAAAATCGTTGTGAAAGGGAGTTTGAGAAGAAGGCCTTCATCAATTGCCTGTGATAGTGAATACAAGACAGCCATAGTACCATATAAATCAGATTGCAGCTAATGCTTCACAAGAGAAAGCCAACATATAAGAGGCCCATATATATACCTTCCGGTAATTGCTAATTGCTGCCTTGACAACCGAGGAATGAGACTGTGGAACTGAGATGCACAACAAAGATACAAACAGATGTTTCAAAAGTATAATCCATATGCTCATTTGAACATTATTACATGAAATTACTGTAAAGGAATGAGTGTGAAGGTTGAACATTCAAAGCAAGGAGAGAAACTAAGAAGGCAAGCAACATATAACAAAACAAAACCAAAAAGTAAGGAGCCAGCAGACCAGACAGATTTTGGGTCAGTTTGCATGACATACATAATTCAGGATTACAATCACCAAACCTTGGATCTCCGAGTCTTCACCAAGCTCAAAAATATCGAGAAAGGAATCCTCTGGAAGAAACCTACAGTAAGGCTGCTTGCTCCCACTGCAAAGAGGTCGTTGTCATTCACAACTTGGCTTATTTGGGCATTCAGAACTGAACAAAAAACAACTTGCAGCTAACTACACCGAACATCCTGTGACATTAGGCTCTGAGGGCTTCACAAGCCGAGCCTAGCTACACTAAACAGAACTACACCGGCAATTTCAGTCAAAATGAGCATGCAACTAGTTCAGTTCCACCCCAGCTAGGCAGCTACTTTGAACAAAAATTGCCTGGTTCGAAGGACTCACCGGCGATGGATGAAGATGACAGAGTAGCCGGCCTTGAGAAAATACCTGCATTGAACCGATCTCCATTGAACCAAAAGATGAAGGGACCAGCTCCATAGTAGCATGAGCGAGCAGAGCAGTAAAAAACTAGAAGAGTGTGTGATTTGTCTGCGTACTCGGTGGAGGCGGCACCGCGCTGACCGGAGCTAAAATTGTCGATGTAGCGCACGCAACGCTGCTCCAGGGGCACCGTAGTACCACCGGAGGTGACGCACACCACTCTGCCGCTCCCTGCATGCAGCACGCCATCGGAGGGGACAGGAGCAGCGCATCAGAAATCTGAACTCGGTTTCCTTTCAGCCACACAACCCGGAGCCGGACAGAAGTGAGAGCGGGGAGGGAGAGAAACGGGGGGATCGCCGGATCGGGGATCACTTGCCGGCAGCGTGGCGGGCGACGAAATCGGCGAGGCTGGCGGCAAGGCGGTCGCGGTCGCGGAGCGGCGGCGCGGCGCGGAAGAAGGCCTCCGCCGCCTCCTCGCTCCGGCGCGCCGCGGCCTCCGCCTGCGCCGCGACGCTTGGATCCACCGCCATGACTTCCGCGCTCTCCTCTCTCTGAACCTGGGCTTATTTTTTCTGCCCCACCGAGAATTTTTCGTGTGGAAATTTAACGAGGAAAATGAGTGTGAGCGCGACGGGACTGCATTACAATTAGCGGCAGGACGAAAGCATTTTGGAATCCACATTCGTGTTGGGGGCGGCGGAGATTCTTGAGCTGGTGAAACGTGATCACAATCGATGGATCAAAGTGACCTGAACTTGGAAAGAAGAAAAAAAAATACTCTCTCTCTTCCGAATTGCAAGTGGTTCCAAGAATAATCATGAAAAGTCAAATTATCTTAACTTTAACTAAAATTAAAGAGAAAAATATGAAAAATTATGACACCAAATAAGTGTACCATGAAAATATATGGTGGAATAGTCAAATTCGTCCTTGAATTATCGCCGAAACCTCAGTTTACTCCCTGAACTATAAAAACGGCCGTTTTAGTTCTCAAACTTTCACAGCCGGCTCAATTTCGTCCCTAAACTATGAAAACGACCGTTCTCGTCCTCAAACTTTCGCAGCCGGGTCAATTTCGTCTCTGATCCGATGTGGAGCGCCACGCTGGCTTGTCTCGTCATCATCCAGTCAGCTGAAATCAGTTTTCGAAAGCCTGTAACTGATTTATTCTTATTCCAACTTGTCGCAACTAGTTGTAACTCTTTAATACAAAATGGGATGAAGATGGTTTTTTTCATCAAAATTGTAGATCTCGATAAGATCTACAACTTTCTAGTTTTAATGTTTTTTATTTGAGGACATTAAGATACTCAAAAAGTTCATATTATGGTGCTAAAATTTTATATTAACTTTTATATTAATTACAAGCAGCAGTAGGTAATTATTATGGTGCTAAAATTTTATATTAACTTTTTGAGCATCTTAACATCCTTAAATAAAAAAAATTAAAAATAAAAATCTGTAGATTTTATTGAGATCTACAATTAAAAATCATCTTTATCAATGTTGTATTGAAGAGTTACAACTAGTTACAACCAGTTGGAATAAGAATAAATCAGTTACAGACTTTCAAAAACTGATTCTAACTAACCAGGCGATGACGAGACGAGCCAGTGTGGCGCTCCACATCGGACCAGAGACGAAATTGAGCCGGCTGCGAAAGTTTGAGGACGAGAACAGTCGTTTTCATAGTTTAAGGACGAAATTGAGCCGGCTGCGAAAGTTTGAGGACGAGAACGGTCGTTTTCGTAGTTTAGAGACGAAATTGAGCCGGCTGTGAAAGTTTGAGGACTAAAACAACTGTTTTTATAGTTCAGGGACTAAACTGAGCTTTCGGTGATAATTTAAGGACGAATTTGACTATTTCGCCAAAATATATTTGATGAAGAATCTAATAATACTTAATTGATATTGTAAATATTATTATCTTATTATATAAATTTGGTTAAAGTTGAGAAAGTTTAACTCTCCAAGATTCTTATGATGACTTATAGTTTGGGATGGAGGGAGTATTTGAAATCGTAAGTAAAGAAGAAGTTTAGGTAGTTGGAAAGGAAAAATCTTGGCAACTGGGGGTAGGTAGGTCCATTTGTTCGTGCTCTTTTTTCTACGACATTTTGACGAGGTCATAAGAAAATAAGGTAGTGAGATTCTTCTTTGACCTTACGTCTTATTCAGCCATTTTACTTAAATAATAAAATATTTTAAAATAAGTTATTATAAAATAAATAATAATTACAGAAAACTTTTAAATAAGACAAACGGTCAAATAGTTAAACAAGAAATTTAAAAAGTCAAAAATGTTATTTTTTTTAGACAAAAGGAGAACTGGCCCTTATAGTTAGCAGTATGTTAGTTATTGGGAATGCCCTATTTTTTCCACATAGGAGATCGAGACGTAGCCTTAAGCCTATGGACAGGAGATCTTTTGTAGGAAATACTTTTTTTTTTGTTGCTAGTGTGACTTCTATAATGAAAATTTGGACTCTTCTATATGGTCTTCACAACATTTTTACGGTCCGATCTATATATAGTTATCTCACTAATGAAGGTGTTAAGGTCACACAAGAAATATGACATTTGAAATTATCTCTCGAAATAAAAATATTTATGTGGTACTTTAATAGGGTCACTCTTACCAAGGATATTTGGCCAGAAGAAATTAGAGTGATAGTAAATTGTGTTGCTTTTGCACTAAGTTGGAAGGTATCAACATCTTTTCTTGGAGTGCTATTATGCCAATACCTTTGTGGTCTGTTGTACTCTTTTGTTAAGCATCAAACCTTCATATACAATATTAATCATCAGTTTAATTCTTGGTCTAAGTAATGGAGTCGAAATCTTAGATCTTTATTATTGAAAAGGAGCGGCAGCATTTGCTGGGGGATTTGGTTTGGTAGGAACAATTTTGTGTCCAATATGCCCAAACAAAAACTTTTCTTTTTGATACTCCTTTCATCCCAAACACTTCCTGGGTCAGTTTTAACTTTGACCAAATATATATCCAAAAAAATATTAATATTATAGTAAATAATTAGTATCACTAGATAGATTGTTAAATCTATTTTGATAATAAACTTACATGGAGATACAGAAGTTATGAGTAGTTTGTACAAATCTAGTTAAATTTAAGAAATTTTAACGGATACAAATACCTAACAAGGCTTATCGGAGGAACATGCTAGTTACGGATCTGGGCTATGTTACAGCACAGACCATAAGGATTGGTACTTCTAGAAAGCAGAGCAATGGAGTTTTTGTCTTCTCATGGATTACGTTTATGATTTCATATTGGTCAATAATATTGAACTTTTTTCCTACTTCAATTGTATATTGTTGGATTGATACTTTTGTTAAAGAGCTCTAAAGCTTGAACTCTTCTGTTATGTAAAAAAAGTAGGGAAGGAATTATAGAACCCGGACAAAAAGGAAAACGGACCAAAGTGGCAAAGGAATTATAGATCCTGAAAAAAGGAAAAAAAAATTGAAAACTTAAGTGACGAAGACATTTAATGAATATGAAAAAAGATTTGAAAATGTAAGTGAGGAAGAAACTGTAGAACCTTAGAGGAAAGAGGAGAAAACTATAAACGTAAGAGACGAAGGAAGGCATCCTAGAACCTGAAAGAAAAAAAAAAGAAAAAAAGCTCAAACGTATAAATGACGAAAGGGAAAAAAAAAAAAGGAAAAAAATTTCCGGATTTGGATCGGGGGTTTGAACCCGACGTGAATCGAACACGCAACCTTCTGATCTGGAGTCAGACGCGCTACCATTGCGCCACGGATCCGGTTGATGACAAGGGTTGAATCCAATCATTTATATTTGTATATAGCAGTTCTTGGAGTAGAGTAATGTTTCACACATCCTCGTGCGTCTCGGACCGGCATGTATGCCATACTAAGATGAGATGCCTAGATAAGCACCGACTATACATGTGCGTGTTCTTTGGGCAAGTTGGCTTTATGTAATTTATTTACAAGCACCGACAAAGTTACCCTAACAATGAAATTTCCTTCAAGTTGGCTTCAAGTAGTGAGTGAACTAGCTGACAAAAGTTTAGCCCTTGAGGATTTATCAACCTCGAGATCTTTACATCTTACTTTCTAGGTATGTTTCCTGCTAAGTTTTACTTTCCTGTCACCGGCCTAGTCTTGATATGATGGTGATCTCCGTTGTTATTCCTACTTCCTCCTCTTTCTTGAATCCCGACAAATCCATGATAAAATGATGTATAACATCACAATAGAGAACAAAAGTTGGCATAAATATGACATGAGTAAAGCTTTTTAAGCCCGCTTTCGTAGGGTTTTGACTGTTTGAGCTTCTTTTAAAAATGGTGAAGCTAGCAAAAAAAACTTTTTCATGGTTTCGACTTTTAAGACAAAAAAAATGACTCTTCGCTTTGGTTTGGTTCTTCTAACTTTAAAAGCTGTCGTTGTATGCGCATGTTTTTAGCTGAGCTTTTGATTAAATCATCGGCCGAGAAGTCCTGACAAAAATCCTAATAAAGAGGACTTTGTTTTGCAAAGAGTTAGACATATATCACTTTATTTTGTAATCAAGTTGTATCTAGAGTGGGAGCTGTGGAGAAGATCTACCTACCAACGTATGAATGCGTGATGTTCAGGACTCTAGCGAGGGCATGATTGGATCTCATGGACTAACAACAACTAGTGGGCAAAAGTTTAGCCCTTGAAAATTCAAACAGATAAACTAGTGAATGAACTGACAACTAATTCAAATTCTAACTAGTTGTTAGAGTTGACTAGTCCATACAACCTAACTATTTAGGGCTAACAACTATTCTAGTCTATAGTAGCACTTATTAATCCTTGGATTCAAACAAGATTGAACTAACTATTATTAGTCAGCTGACTACTAGTCAACTTTTGAACCTGTATGTACTTTTATTCGCAATTAGACCCCGTTTGGCACGGCATCGTTTCGCCAATGAAACTATTCTTTTTGGCTTCGGCTCCATGAACATCTCCATGTATGAGTGAAGGTGAAGCCGTTTTACTAAATATATAGTTTGACAAAACGTCTCTACATGTAAAGTTCCTTAAAATATGCTCTCACAAAACCACACGTAGGATCCACTAAAACTGTAAAGTTCTTTAAAACATGCTCTCACAAAACCACATGTAGGATCCACTAAAACCGGTGAAGCTACTATTTTTTACTCCAAAGGGGCTGCTTAGGTGAAGCCGTTTGGTTCTATCTTATTTGACAGAAAATAGCTCCAAAGGGCTTCCTAAAACCGGTCGAAAAGCCCTGCCAAACTCCAAACAGAGCCTAAATAAAATTCTAGTAGAAGTGTCCAACCTCTCCTGTTCCATTAAAAAAACTACTAATCCAATTAATTACTACTCCCTCCATTTCAAATTATAAGCAATTTCAAGAATCTTAGAGAGTTAAATTAATTATATAGAAAAATACAGAGATTTATGACATCAAATAAGTATACTATAGAAATATATTTGATGAAGAATCTAATGATATTTAGTTGATATTATAAACATTATTATCTTATTATATAAATTTGGTTAAAATTAAGATATTTTGACTCTCCGAGATTTTTAAAATAGCTTATAATTTAGGATAGAAGAAGGAGTTTTAGTTCATCATAACACGCCATGAGTATAGTCGAGAGTCCGGATGAGGGATGATTGACAATCATTCGCGCTATACCGAAATACGCCTCCACACTGGATGACGCGGACTCGCCGTCCAACCACGGAGACGGATTTCGTCGCTTGGCTCGGTCAGCAGGGCAGGGCAGGAGCCGCTTAAACCCTCGTTCCCCTTTCCTCCTCTCCCCCAAACCCCGCTCACCTCCCCTCCTCCGCCCCCGCCACCGCCACCGCCTCCACTCCCCCGGCCTCCACAATAATAGGCCGTTTCTCGCATCGTACCGTCGCCGTAATGCTCTCGCCGGCCTCCTCCCGCTAGGCCGCGCCACGGACGAGCGTCCCCACCACCTGCACGCTCGCCTCGCGAAGACGGCGCTCCGCTACGGCCTCGGTTTCTGCTTGTCCGGCGGCGGCGGCGCGGCGGGGAGGAAGGGAGCCGGGTCCAGCCTGAGGCGGTCCGTGGGGTCGATGGTGGTGGCGCAGGTGACGCCGGCATCGCCACTGCTGCGGCGCCACGGCTCGGCGGCGCCCCCGTGGCTGCTGTCGTCTTCGCCCTTCTTCCTGCACCGCCGCGTCCGCCGCGCCTCGCCGCCGCCGCCGCCGGTTCCCGGATGCAGGAGGTAGTCGTCTCCGTGGCGTGCGCCGAATCATTCTTATATTTCGTGTTCAGAGTCATTCGATGTTTGCTGTGGCCTTCGGAGGTCGTTCAAATTCCCTCTTCGGTCCTGCTTCGGACTATGTGACGTGGGTGTTCTCTAGGCGGTGCTTACCTGTGTGCCTGTGTCGGGTTCAGGGATGATGATGCTTATGCTCGTGCTGTTCTAGGCGGCACAGAGTGACCGGTGGATTTGCGTCTACCGGTGTTATTTAGACTGTCTCGGGAGTTTTGTTCTTTCATTTCCAGCTAAATATAACCCCATGTCTTTGGCCACTGTGAATACAATGTCTGCCAACGAACTAATCACAGGATGCTACGGTTCCTGTGTTAGGCAAGGGACCACTGTCGCATCCTATTGTCCCGTCCCGTGATTGTTCTGTTCTGACCTCTGTGCGCTGCGAGCTAATAGTGGTACACTTAAGCGTGCTGCAATCTGTTTCTGTTCACGCTCTCTGAAATGTTCCCCTTCAGGCATTTTTTCAATGACTTAGGAATTTCATGTTGCTTGGTGCTTTTCTAACTTTGACGATCATTTTGACTGACAGGCAGGACTATTCTCATGGCTCAGACATGGCAGTTCAAGGAAGCAGTGCTTTCAAGCTTCGGTTCTATCCCAACTTGAACGTGCGAAACATTTCACAGGAATGGGTTGAAGAGAGCCGGCGGCTGTTCTATCTCAGAACTGCCAACAATATCACAAATAACATATATAAGGGAAGCACTCCTGTATGGTCTGGAAATGTACAGAATGAACTCTCTGAAGATCTCAGGGGTTTGAACTACCCTTACTTGCAGGATCTGAGAGAATGTGTATCATCCAATTCAATTGTAAATAGACATGGTCATAATCGAGAACTGACCGGGCATTGGATGGTAAATCAGCCTGTGCAATCAGTGCCAGCTCCAATAAGTGTTGTTAATAATAGTGTCAAGTGTTTGAGCATGCCTAGAGCCTCTAAGGTGGAGATTCCTTGGCGTGACTATTCACCAGCGGAGGATCCTTTGCTTGATAAATCTAATACAGAGGTAATTTTAGAGATTGACGATAAAGTTCATGATGGTCATGACAAAAAGGAGAAGAAACTTGTAGTAAAAAAGGTGGTTTCACCTTTGCCAACTAAAGCAGACTTCTCCGAGGAATCTGTGAAAGCACGGAGGGCACTTGCTAGCATCTATGACAAAGTTTTGGTAGTTGACAATATCGAGTCAGCTAGAAGCATTGTTAAACTGTTGACTACAAAGTACAAGAGCTTTATTCATGCATGTGACACAGAGGTAAAAAGGAACACTGCTTGGCTGCTTGATTTATTTGCTCCTATGGAGTAGTCAGGTCGTCCATCCTTATTCATCTAGGCAAACCATTTGTTTCACAAAGACACAAAATGTTCCATTTTTTTTTTTTTGTAATTATTATGTTTAGTTGAGTGATATATTTTTACTGTGAGTTGTCATCTGTCATGACTTACTTCTGGATCTGTCAATTCCATAGTTGTCACAAGAAACTTTTGATGGTGATACATTGTAAATCCTAGGGCTCTGTATGCTGACCCATGTCTTTGTTATATTTTCCTCATTAAATTAATGTATCAAAACCTGCTATAGGCAATGCATGAGTTGAAGTCAGATATCACGAGTAATGCTAGAGGTTGTAGTCTGTATCAGCTTCACTAGTTTCATGAGCTAATATGCTCATTGTCTACTTCTATGATGGCAAGCAATGCTCAAAAGTGAACACTGTAGTTATTTGAATATAATGTTTCTGCAGGTAGCAAATATTGATGTCAAAGAAGAGACACCAGTTGGTCATGGAGAATTAATATGCTTTAGCATCTGTTCAGCAAATTCTGATGTACAGGCAGCTGATTTTGGAAATGGCAAAACTTGCATTTGGGTTGATGTTCTAGATGGTGGAAGGGGTGTCCTGATGGAGTTTGCTCCTTTCTTTGAAGATCCATCCATCAAGAAGGTGCAATATTTTTCCTGTTTGGATCAGTTTCATGGTTATTTTTCTCCCTCTATATTAGTTGAAGTTGTACTCTACACTTCTTTCCTTACTGCTCTATTTACTGTTACAAACTTGAAACAAACTGGATGTACTTCACTATTTTATCCTTGTCAGTTTCATGAGTTTGTCAACATGACAAAATTGTCGACTTTGTATTAGCAAAATAATACCTGGTTAATACCAAATGAGTCGCATGTGAACTACTTTTAGCTCTGTTTTTCTTGAATTTTCTGAAGTCATCATTCAGGTTCTCTTCATCATGTAGGTTTGGCATAACTATAGTTTTGATAGCCATGTCATTGAGAATCATGGAATCAAAGTTGCTGGGTTTCATGCTGATACAATGCATCTTGCACGCCTTTGGGATTCATCAAGGAAAATTGATGGTGGATATTCACTTGAAGGACTTACAAATGACCGCAGAGTCATGGATACTGTTCCAGAGGATTTACCTAAACCTGGAAAGGTATCAATGAAAACCATCTTTGGCAGGAAAAAAGTTAGAAAAGATGGATCTGAAGGGAAAGTTGTATCCATTGAGTCAGTCAAAAAGTTACAAAGGGAAGACAGAGAGTTATGGATTTGTTATTCTTGTCTAGATTCAATGAGCACATTGAGACTTTATGAGAGCTTAAAAAGCAAGCTTGAAACAAGGAGATGGGTCTTGGATGGTTATCCTAGGGGCACCATGTACGATTTCTATGAACATTATTGGCGTCCCTTCGGTGCCCTACTTGTGAAGATTGAAACAGACGGAATGCTTGTTGACCGTGGTTATCTTTCAGAGATAGAAAAGGCTGCTATTGCTGAACGGGAACTAGCTGCAGATAAGTTTCGGAAATGGGCATCTAAATACTGTCCTGATGCCAAGTACATGAATGTGAACAGCGATACTCAAATTCGCCAACTTCTCTTTGGTGGCATTGAAAATAGGTATTGCCGTTCACTGATTTCTTTATTAAGGTTTGAAAGCCTTCTCTGTTTTCATATACCTTTTCACTATGGTATCTTCCTCAGTGCACTTCATGTTTGGATCTTTATGAAAGGGTGCCAGTAATTATGGAAGTTGTTTGGTGTACAAGACATTAGTTTGGCACTTCATGTTTGGATCTTTATGAAAGGGTGCCAGTAATTATGGTAGTTGTTTGGTGTATAAGATATTAGTTTGGCCGCAAGTCATGGCGTCTTGCACAATGGGACACATGGCCCAAAGCCCTAAACTTGATAAGAATTTACTTTTATCTTTTATAATCAAGAGCCAAAATGGGAAATGGAAACTGAATTTTGCTTTGCCTTTTTGCCTGCTTACCATTTTGTGTATGTGATATCGTACGCAGAAGTGAATTGAATGTTCTTATGGTTTTCTTTTGTATCTTCTAGTAATTTGATTGCATATATATCCAAGGAAACTGGAAACTCAAGCTTTCTTTCAAACCGTTTCCGTACAATTCCTAAAAGAGTTAAACTTTGTTACCTTTGTAACAGACACAGATCTGGTGAAACTTGGCCCAAAAGTAAAACTTTTAAAGTGCTAAATGAAGAAAATATTGCTACAGAGGGTAAGAAGGAGTCAAAGTATCGTACTATCAAACTTTGCAGTATTGTTGAAGATCTGAAAACTGAAATGTTCACCCCGAGTGGCTGGCCATCAGCCAGCGGGGATGCATTGAGAAGTTTGGCTGGTAAAATACCTACAGAATATATTTACACAATGGATGATATCCAAGAGGATGATGAAGATACAAGTGGTTTAGAAAACCCAGTTGGAGATTCCTCTTATGGAACAGCATATGAAGCGTTCGGTGGAGGAAAGAATGGAAAAGAAGCATGCCATGCAATTGCAGCTTTATGTGAAATATGTTCTATTGATTCATTGATATCCAATTTCATTCGTCCATTGCAGGTTAGCTGCCGATCTTATTAGTTATCGTTCCTACCTTGAGGCACATGCCTGGCATTTGCTGCAATGCAAATCGGATTTTGCTGATGTGATCTATGCTCACAGCACAAAATTCTTGTGTTGTGTGCTGTGAGGATGCATCACAAAACGTGTTGATTTGGTTAGGGGCTTAGGGCTATATTTTTTATCTTTTTCTTTCTGCTTTTGTTGAGAGGAAGCATGAGGTTTGCTAAATTAGTGTCTCCCTGCACCTCAAGTTTGAGTTTTTGTTTATTTGGATTATACAGTTGCATTCAGTTCTTGTGATTGAGTGCTCCCCCCCATCCCCCACCCCACCCACCATGATCATTCATTTGTAGCGTGCCCCTCGAGATATCTTTGAGGGCTTTAAAGATGTTAGATACTTTATGCTGACATTCAAGCAAGCAATGTGAGTGACTGAGGACATTGTTACTTGTTAGGTGTTTCTACTGGGTTTTGTCAGCATACTGATTATGCTTAGCTAACTGCATTGGTCTACGAAGTATTTCCATGTGTCGTGTATCTGATAAATCCCTTACTCCATGGTAGGGAGATCATATATCATGTGCGGAGGGACGCATTCACTGTTCATTAAATATCAATACGGAGACAGGGCGCTTGTCAGCGAGAACACCAAATCTACAGGTATGCACATTCTTTTGTGTTTATGTGGTATTTCTATGGAGCTTCTTAAATCACCATCTCAGTCTTGTTATTAAGTGCATGATATATCACTGTACAAGGAGGGAAAGACAAACATGTGTAGTTACAAATGTATTTTTCAAGAAAATAATTGATGACATCGCATCTTTTGTTCTACTAGTATGTAAATGCTGCTGCTTAACAAAGTTCATCGTACAAGATGGATGTGGTTACGATTACTGTCTGCTGATTATAGCCTGATGCTTCAGCACTCATCAGTGGCACTGGATAAATATATTTAGCTTTAAAAGTGGTAAATGGTTTAACTCTAGTTGAAATACAGTTTAGATCTGATAAATAGTGCTTGCAGCTAAACTGCTAAAGTACCACCCTATTCTTTTGGTCAAGATCATTTATTCAAACTCAATACGTGTCCCTTCCAGAATCAACCTGCCCTTGAGAAGGATAGGTATAAGATTCGTCAAGCTTTTGTTGCTGCTCCAGGGAATTCTCTTATTGTTGCAGACTATGGTCAGGTGTGCGAACTAGTGCTCAATAGTCAACATTTTTGTCCTTGAATGACCTTTTCATCTTAATTTCATACTAAAGGCATGTTTTAATGTAGCTGGAGCTTAGGATCTTAGCCCACCTTACTAATTGTAAAAGCATGCTGGATGCTTTCAAGGCTGGTGGTGATTTCCATTCTAGGACAGCCATGAATATGTATCAGCATATCCGTGATGCTGTCCATGAGAAGAAAGTTCTTCTTGAGTGGCACCCTCAACCTGGTCAAGAGAAACCTCCAGTGCCGCTGCTGAAGGTACTTTCTACTAGTTTTATTTACTTACAGCTTTGGCTTTTTTTTAGTTATTTTTATTTGTTTTAACTGTTTATATACATATATTATACTTAGATGGAATTATAATCCCCTAGTGCTAGTAGTTTTTAGTTTATTCAGTTAAATTCCGTACTAAATTTTTTAGAATGATACACAGATACATGCATATCATTTTTTTGATTGTGGATTTGTGAACTTTTGAATGCTATTTCATTTGTGGAGTTGCATCGTTCGAGAATATTTATTGGATAGACCATTACATTGCACTTTTTTTTTTTTTTGAATTTCATTCTGCCACTATGGAGCCACACACCCTAACACTAGGCATTCCTCGGAGACTTGAGCTAAGAATGCCATAATTATATTGCATGCTACTATGCTATTGTTTCTGAACAACATTTGTATCACTAAATATTTTGAACTAACATTTTCAGTATTGAACCTTAAATAACAGTACTACATTGCTGTAATGGCTAGTAGCCTTGTACTATTGTACATTCCATACACAAGGGCATAATTTGTATTTTAAATAATATGCACCCATCTTTTTATCAATTGCTATTGAGCAGGAATTTTCCTGCGTGTGCTTTTAGTTCTCCAAATGCTTCATGCCTTGATGTTCATATTATACTCCCTTCTCCCTGAAATAATTGCACATCTCGCTTTTCAAGAAGTTAAACTTTTTAAAATTTGACCAAATATATACAAAAATATAGTAATATTTATGATGCCTGATAAGTACCATCGGATTAATAGTGAAATATATTTTCAGAATAAACACATTATAAGAACCAAATGTTGATAATGTTTTCTATAAATCTATTCATTTTTTAATAAGATGATTTTTTGAAAAGTGAGAAATGCAGTTATTTTGGGACTGAGGGAGTACTATATTATGTGATTATAAGGAAATATATATGCATTGATTTTACAGAATCATAAACATATATGAAATAGAAATACCAATGGTAATTATGGAGTTGAATCAAATTTGGTGTTTCCATTTTAGGATGCTTTTGGTGCTGAGAGGAGGAAGGCTAAAATGCTTAATTTTTCCATTGCTTATGGAAAGACAGCTGTTGGGCTATCCTGGGATTGGAAGGTATGAAGCTTATCGCTACCGAAGTACCAACCTAGATCTGCATTTCAAACTATGATTTTTGGGTCAGCAATGTGATCAAAGTATACAGGAATTTTGGAAGTTGACTTTAGTTATTCTCTAATCACAACCAGTGTTTATGATTTTTTGTCACACAACTGTCCCAGCAAGACAACAGTAGATGCGTGCTACGGCAATTTTCATTACTTGGTTGTGTTTGGTGGCTCTCTTGCGTGGCTCCGACTCTGCCTGCGCTAGCACTGTTTGACACTGTTTTTAACTGTGCATGGCATTGTTGAGGCTCTGGCTCCTGCCACCATAGACGAGCCTGCGGAGCTGGGTTTTGGGTGCTCTGACTGGCTCCGTCACAGTGCTCATACAGTGAAGGAGCTGGCGCCAGTCGGACTCCTCCAAACACGGCCTTGATCTGAGTCCTGCTGCTATGGAACGAGGATGCTTTGCTCCTGTAGTTTCTTTCTTTTCTTTTTTTTGCCAATTTGTGAGATACATGGCATATTAGCTCTCTAATTAAATTTCTAGCATGTTAGGTATTGGCCATTGTCAATTCAATTGTTATGCAATGTCTCTAAGGATGTCTTTCCCTTCATGTTTTGTGCTTTATACAGTACAAAAGATCTTTTGAAATAAAAAGGTGTCATGACAAGCTCCAGAGTTGTGACCCAGGTTTCTGTTAAGGAGGCAAGGGATACACTGAAGCTCTGGTATGGAGATAGAAAAGAAGTGTTAGCTTGGCAAAAAAGTCAGAAGAAGCTTGCACGCGAGAAATGCGAAGTCTACACTTTGCTTGGGCGGCTCGCGCCATTTTCCTAACTTGACTCAATTTGGTCCTGGTCAAAGAGGTCATATTGAGCGTGCTGCTATAAATGCACCAGTGCAGGTACTGATTACTAATTGTGGCTCAATGGACATGCTTTATTGCTTCTAAAACTTGACCTTCAGCTTGGTATCTCTGATCGTCAGGGAAGCGCAGCAGATGTTGCTATGTGTGCCATGCTTGAGATCGAAAGGAATGTCCGCCTTAAGGAGCTTGGTTGGAGGCTCTTGTTGCAGGTTGGTCTTATATATATACAATGCATTCTGGCTGACAACTTTATTACATCTTAAAAGATGGGCAAGCCACTGTTTGCGTGTCCTTTGATGTAAACAGAAGTGAAGCTGTCAGATAACTATTCAATAACATCATTCGGATAACATTGGTTGCAATGTTTGCTTGTCAGGTGCATGATGAAGTGATACTGGAAGGGCCTTCAGAATCTGCTGAGGTGGCCAAGGCTATAGTGGTGGAGTGTATGTCCAAACCTTTCAATGGAACCAACATCTTGAATGTCGACCTGGCTGTTGACGCCAAGTGTGCAAAGAGCTGGTTTGCTGCCAAATAGTCTGAGCGGATATTGTCACCCGAGGAATGCCTATATATATGAACACGTTTGCCTGCCACAAGGCTGATGACATCGGTGCAATCAAGACCCCACTGTTCAGATAAAAAATGGACTCTGTCACCATGGAGACTGCAGGTCCAGGATCATGAGTTTGAAGTGGTAACCCCGTTCCTGAGTCCTGGCAGGTTCAAACGCCCATTTCTTGGCTGCAACAGAACAGCGGAAGACACGGAAGACTGCTGCCAGCACCTGGAGTTGTGGATGTACACCAGTAGTGTTGTATCGCCTAGATTTCTTGGAGGGTAGGTTTCTCAGTAGATCCTATCAGACTTTGAGATGGCTTCATCTAGGGGGAAGTAGCAGTGCCAAAGCATGCTGTTTTGTTCATAATATAACTTGTTCAGCGTGCTGGTGTTTTAGGTTAGTTTACTGATTTGTTCTGTTCCAGTGAGGCCAATTATCGTCGCTGCGGTTGGTGGTGCTGTGTTTACGATTGGTCGAGGGATAACATAGTTTAGCTTTTCAGCATGAGCTATTTGTTATCTTTCTTTTCTGGAGCTTCCCTCTGCGTTATTTGGGGATAACTGGTCATTCCTAGAAGCTAAGGCTAGAGTGTTACCCACCTACCAGTAATAGCTAGAGTTAGGTACAGTAGGATGCGCACCACTGTGTGTCTAAACGGTCGTTAGTCTGTTTACATATCGTTTAAACACTACACGGTGGTACACTGTTTCCGTTTAATTGGTTGTTTGACTGTTTAAATGGCTGTTTTGCTTGTTTAAACACTTGTTTATCCGAATAATGTGCTAAACCACAAGTCATGCTGTTTACCGTTTAGTGTTTATGATGATAACACAGATGCACACAACTCCACGTGCTACACATTTGCACCATACACTCCATAATCACACCAAACATGCATGTGGAGCCATTGTTCAGCTTCTGCTGCCAAACGTGAGCAAACGGCTCTTCATGCTTGGAGTCGCACCACACACTTCACAGCTCTTGGAGCCGCTTTTCAGCTCCTGCTGCCTAACGCGATGAGAGTAGAGAGGTGGTGGGAGCTGGAAAAGGCCCTGCTTTGACCCTTAGGCACCCGCAAGCTGCTGTGGGGCCAATGCAGTATGAAGATTGAAGGTTGTGTTTGCCCATGGTGTGTAAATTTGCCCCCACCGCGCTATGCGGACGCGGGGTTGCCGACGGCCGCCGCCGTCCTTGCGCAGGATATTGGATCTCCAAGCACATGGGGTAGCTGGGGCGGGCGACAATGCTCCCAAAGCGAGGCCACTCAACGGTGGAGCTCCGAGCGAGAAGGACACACGGCTAGGGGAGGAGGAAGGGACGCGCGGCTGGGGAGGGTGTTAAGGATAAAAATTTAAGGGTATAATGGACGTTTTATCATTTTGGACTATCAAGTAAAGTTGTTTTTGCCAAATGTTCCAAAAAAAATTGCTTCGCCTCATGACTGAATCTGCTCCAACTAAAGTTGTTTTGGCTAGAGTCGAGCTCTACTAAACAACCCAAAAAAGAGATGAGAGGCTCCATATACGCGCACACGCATGTGCATTTGTACGCACATAAAACAAGATATTGGGAGGCTCCATATGTCCGTCCACGCGCACACACAGAAAGGAAGAGATTGAGAGACTCCACATATGCCTGTATGCCTGTTGGTTCCTCACCAGGCTTCTCTAATACAATTTGGATTTGTTTGGTTCCTTGTGAGGCCCTGCTAGCTAGGCTCTCACAAGCCCAATCGAGGGAGTTAGCCAGGTTTCAAGAGGTGCTTGTATCCGCGGAGCCTGACTTGGCCCGACCACATGCCACTCCACATCGACCCACGCTAGGGTTATCGCAATCACTCCATTTGTTCAATCACCGCCGCTCTCTCGTTCTCTTCTCAATCACCGCCCTCCTGCTCTCCCTATTGTCTCACTCGCCGTCGTTGAGGTTCCCTGCTCACCAGAGAAGGTCATTGCCCCTCCCCAGTTGCTCGTAGGTTAGACATTGCAGGTCGAAATCCCTGGACGCATGCTGGATCTCTCTCTGCTTCCTACTCTTGAAGGGCAAATCATTGGTTTTGGTTAGATCCAGTCGTTTGATGCCTTTTCTAATTAATACTATGACTAGATCTGTTAAGCAATGTAAGTTTTTTTTTACTATCCCGGGTTTGTTCTTCTACTCTGCTACAATTACTTACATTTTTTGCTGAGTCTCTGGGAATGGTCGATGATGTCCATGGATCTCGGTGGTGCAGCCAATCCATGTTTATATTGCAGATCAGGGTTTATTCATAGTTTTGCATCATCTGCCATACTACGTTTTATCCCCATGTTTTGCTTAGCTTTATGGAACCAGCACTTAGGTGTCGCTGGATTATTATTAGAGGACAACCATGAGTGAATATGCTCCATTGGTGAAGTCACAACTGAAATTGTTTTGGCTGGAACCAGAACTCTACCAAAAGGCCCAAAAAAAAAAAAAGATGTGGAGGCTCCACATGCGAATACATGTGTGTGCATTGTACACACACAAAAAGAAAGAGATTGGGAGGCTCCACACGCTATATGTGTCCGAAAAACAAAAAAAGAAAGGGATGCGAGGCTCCATACATGCACAGATGCGTGTGCGTCCATACACACATAAAGAACGACATTGAGAGGCTCCACAGTGCACACACACATGTGACAGAACCAAGGTTAAAAAAACGCTAGACGCTAGGTAAACGCTAGCCTCTTGAAAAGAGTAAACGTAGATTAAACGTGGTTAAACGTTTTTGTTTTTTCTTAATTTTGGTGATGCTGAGCATAAGGGACAAAGTAATACAAGTTATGGACATAAAACAACACCAGTATGGCCAATCTAATTCAATCTAAATCACTAGGATAGAGTAAAGGAGAAATCCATCAACATGAAAACATCATATAGTGATTAACACTAAAGAGACACCACACACCTGAATTAAGATATGAACATGGGGAGGGATTGAAGGACCACCTAGATTGAAGCTATGTCGAGGATGGATGTAGGGGTACACTGGTGCAGGGCTTTGTCGGTGACAATGTGAGGGGCCAGAGTGTATGAGAATATCGCGGCCTGCACCAACTGCTCCTGCACGCTGCCTACACGCCACCGTGCGTAGACGCAGCGTCTAGGTATGCCCAAAGTTTAATTGGGAGTCTAGGCCCTAAACGAGACGCTGAGCCTCCGTTTAGAGTTTAGTCGAGATTAAACGAGGTTTAAACGTGTTTTTTCGAACCTTGGACTGAACCATCCAAATCACCGGGCCCACGTGCACCATCATCGTCTCTAAGGACCTCCGGTTACGGTGCACGAGTTCCCCACAATCTAGGTGGCCTGCCGGGTTTCCTCAGAAACCCTGATTCACCCGAGGATCTCACTGTAAAGACCTTGCATATATTACAACAGTTTACACAAATAATATATATCAGAGTGAAGAGTGCGGAAGTATTACATAAACATAGGTTTACAAATATAAATTACATTATCCCGAACCGGCGCTTCGTAGTGGAGTAGCATCATACAACTAAACACCCTGTCCAAGGGTTATATCATATACATATCTTCACCCATGCGCGATCCGTCAACCGGCACGGTCCCAAGCAGAACTGTACTCTCGGCTCACCTGCAACAGGGGTTAACAAACCCTGAGTACTGGGGTACTCCGCAAGACTTACCCGACTAAGAAAAAAGGAATGAGACTCAGGGATGCAGGCTGAGGGGAGTCAAAGTAAGGCTTTAGCAAGAGTCAAAGTATTTTGCGGAAAAGCAATACTAATCTTTAATCCTACTTTCAACATTTTAACTCAGTATTATTTTAATCAATAATCATAGATCTCAGTTTTTTCACATGCATCCTTCAATTCTAATTATTTATTCATTTTCAAAAAACATTCTAGTTCTGAACCACTTTTCAATTGTAAGTCAAAGGATCGAGTCTCCATTTCCGAGGAGCAACGGTGATTCGAATCGATTAGTACCCAGCTGAGGATCCCTATCCACACTGCATATGTAGCACCTAAGCTTGCATACGCCAACCCCGTCTACCACGGCTTTTCCAAAACCTGAACCGGTTCTGCGCCACCCGAGAGCATAGTACTCCTCTCGTCTCCAGGCACGCCGGCCACGAGGGTACACGCTACTCTCGCCATCTCTCCACTCCCAGTGTGTGATTATTGGTTCGAGTAGTGGAGCCACCGGAGATAGGGCTTTCCGTAGCATGTGGTTAGTTGCAAAGTCTCGATCACAGCGGGCCTACAACGGACGGTCCCTAATTCTTTTTCCGTAGGTGACCATGCATTGGGACTCTAAACCAAGTACAAGGCAGCCAAACGGTTTTCAAAACCCTACCTGCCGATGACAAAGCATTGGGACTCTAACCCAAGTGTTCAACCGCCGAGCGGACAGTTTCCTTTTCCATCGGAGGTCAAACATTGGGACTCTAACCCAAATGATACAACCACCAAACAGAAAATCCCTTTCCGTCGGTGACAATGCACTGGCCAAGTGCACAACCGCCGAACGGAATAATTTTCATTTCCCTTTTTCCATGAATTATCAATAGTATATCACCATAGCTCAGCAAATAGCGTTTTGAGCAAAACTAAATTAGTTAAGCAGGGCTAAGCATTTTTCAAACATCTTTAATTTAAATCAGGTTTGAAGGAGAGTATTTCAATGGTCAAGGGTGGTAATGCATCAATTGGGTTATCACACAACTCCTATCAATTTAATGCAATAGATTAACTCAAGTTATAAACATTTTGTAAATCACAAAGAAGGGCCTGAATGCACCGGGGCTTGCCTGTTTTGCAGGTCTGTCACTTCCGCCAGAAAACTAGAGAAACCCACTTGACTTCTCCTGACGAATAATCCTTCCATCGGAGAGCAATCAAGAAATTATTCTGAGAACCCGATCACTACACGTAAAATAATGATGCATGCTTACATGATACGGAATGACATGAATAGAAAATATAGAACAAACATTTAATTCACAACCTTGAGTACAACTTTCCTTCACGATAAAGTTATAATCAAGATTTCACTAAACGAGGTGGTGATAACATAATTGATTTCTTGACCTTTTTAACAGTTGTAGAAAGCCGCTGCACAGCTCTACAATTACTACTAAAGCTAACTATGGGAAACTCAATCTAAAGTGCATAGGGTCATTGGGGTGCATGGCCCAAGGTCAACAACCAATCCCAAAGTCACACAAAAAACCTAATTGATTCGGGTTTTCTAGTTATTTTATAATCCTTTAATAGGGCATAAAATAATAAATGAATAAACTATCTCCAACTGGGCTCAAACTTTTTCTACAGCTAGATATTACTCTAAAAGAGTGCCAAAAATAAATTTCATAATTTTGGATCAATAGGGAATTTATTAAAATTCACCAAATTTGCATTTATTAATTAAAAGACTGATTTTTAGTTCCTGTAGAAATTGTTTAAATTCATTATTTAATATTTTTATTAAATCATACACATTTCAGAGAGCCTATGTAATTATTTTCATTATTTTTGGAACAACAAATTAGTTCTATCAAAAAGAATAATGTACTGCACTATTCTTATTCACAGAAATTGGAAAATCCGGTTTATTTAAATGAAAATCGAAAAACACCCTTGTGGCCCGGGACTGACCCAGCAAAGGGGCAGTCCGGCCCAGCACGGCCCAACTCGGCCTGCTCTAGCTCAGTGCCCGATTTCCCCCTCACAGAGACACTGACCGGTGGCCCCTGCCGGTCAGCTTTCTATTCCTTCTCCCTCAGACGCCGACCGCTAGCCTACCGGCAGCGTCGACCTGCGGCGGCCCGACGATGGCGACACCACCGACAACCAAAAGAGGACCACCGTGCTCCGCACAACCCAGTGACCCTAACTACGTGCTTGGAATGGACGGATCGAAGACCCTAGCTAGCTCTGTCGCACCTATGGTGGACGGCTACTGGCGGCGCTCGGCGTTCCAGCGGACCCAGTCCTCCCTGGGCTTAACCATCTACCTCTAGAGCATGAAGAAGCTCACCTGACCCCACGTGTGCTGTGTTGGTCGGGAACGCTCGGAGCCTGCTGTTGACGTGAAATACGTGGCGGCGGCGCGTTCACGGGGAGAATGTCCCCGTTCCGGCATTTCCTGTACAGTAAAGGTGGAACAGGAAGCGTCTAAGGGAATCAGTGAGCTATGGAAAATCTGAAACAAAAGAAGATAGGGGAAGAGGGACTTCCTAGGAAGCTGGTCATGACGAGCCTGGGCTCGGCGGCCACGGCGACCCGCCGTGAGGAATATGAACGCGCGCCACTGGGTCCGTCGATCTCATCGGGTGACATCAGGTCAGGGAGATCCGTAACTGTGTCGTGGAGTTGATGGTACAAGGAATTGGATGGTGAGGCTCTGAGCAGCACCAATTCGGCCATGGACTGAAGCTCGTTCGGCGATGGCTGATGGTGGAGAGAAAAGGAACAGGGGCGACGGCGTGCGTTCTATAGGACTGTGGTGGCATCAGCGACGTGGAGAGGACCCCCACGGACCCGGCCCCTGTCCGGTGACACGTGGCCGGCCAGCCCCGGGCATCACCGGTGGCTAGCGCGCGCATGCGGGCCTGCACACGAGCAAGGGCAGAGCCGGCCCCCCGCCCCCCCTTTGAGCACTGTAGCCGGAACCTCCTATTTTGACTTTTGGATTCAATTACTCCTCATTTCACTAAGGAAAATGAAAAATTCCCAAAATAAAAGTTGTGGGCAATTTCAAGATGAACATTTTTGCTTTTTGAACCATATTCAAATTTTGAATATTTTTGAAAATATCAGAAAGGTAGGTAAATCCCCAATTTGAATTTCAAATTCAATTCAAACAAATTCAAAAATTTTCTATATAACTTAAAAATCTATAAAAATAAAAGTTGTTCTACTTGTCGAGCTCTACAACTTTTATTAAAGAATCTTTGTCAGATTCTTGATAATTTTAGAAATGATATTTTAAATTTGAATCTCTAAACACCAATTTGAGTTTATTTAAAATTTAACTAAACAAATTAAAATTCCTCCAATTCAAAAGTTGTTCTATTTGAAAATATTTACCACTTTTATTAAAGGTGTTTGGTCAAATTCTTGATAGATATTGAATTTGCATTTCAAATTTATATATTCAAATATAGGGTAGGGTTTGGTTTGAAATTTTATTAAATAACTTCAAAATTACACAAAATAGAAGTTGTTCAACGTTTAAAGATTTACAATTTTTTGTTTAAGGCCCAACGTCTAATTACTTTTAGTTTTTGAATTAGTGTTTTGGGTCCGAATTAGGATTTATAATTGATTTTCTTTTTATTTTCAAATTGGATTACGGTAATTACACACCAATGCAAACCTTTACATAATAATTCACTCTAAATCACCTATGCACAATCAAATGCAAGAATAAAACTTATTTTAGTTAATGCATCTTAACAGGGTTAAATGCAAGATAATTTGTATGCAAATCATGATGACATGGTAGATTTAGTTATAGTAACATCAGTGGTGTTACTTTCCTTCCCCCTTAAAATAAATCTCGTCTCGAGATTTAAGATACGGCTAAAGCCTTGGTTTTAGTAATGTAAAAGAAAATATGTCAGGTAAATATTTTATAAACTTGACTATAGAGCAAGAAAGGGAGTTTACATTTTATAAGATTTGAAAGGGAATAAACTACGTTTAAAAAGAATAGCAAAGAACTTCGGAAAGCTTTCAGATAGATAACTCTCTGATTCTCGGGTAGTTTCTTCTTCTGAACACTTGATTCCATTGTACTTTGTACCGTCCTGTTGAAGTCCTTCGAGTAACACGATCTTTTCCGGTCCAGGATTCACTGGATACTCGGAGTGTGTCAGATCTGGTTCCTATTCAACTCCTACCAAGTCAATAACTCGATCTGGCACTTGAAGACACTTCTCTAGTGGTGATATATGAAATACATTATGCGTAGCTAAGCGTTCAGACGTTTGAGTTGATAAGCTACTAGCCCACACTTCTCTTCCTACCTGTTATATTGAAGATTCTTATTTGACCTAACCAGTTGTCTCTCAACACTAAAAGCGTTAACTTTTACCCTTCAAAATAAACCTTTACAAGGAACATCTTTTAAAGGTGGTTTCAGAAGAGTGGGGGCACATTGATTACGAGTTGTAATGGTTTAGGAGCAACGACTATGATACCAGTGTGTACCCTGGTAAAGTCTTATGTGGCTGTAGTCCACAGAAGATTCCAAGTTTAGACACGGCAACATAGTCACGAGTCGAGATACCATTGTAGAACGTATTTAAAGTGACCTCAGTCAAATGGGAGAAGGTATATCTATGGTGGATATGATGAAAAAAATGATCAAAGACCTCGATACGAACATAGACCCTTTCAAAACCTCATACAGTCGCGAGTTACATGAGATTATGGGTTGCTATATTATATCGCAATCGTAGATTATGATACACCACATCAAACGGAATAGAGCTTATTAGTTGTGAAGTTATAGTAAATCAGAACCTTAAACCTCGATACCTGCACGTGCCTAGCTAGAGTCTCATGTGGCCATGGCACGCAAGAGACCCTAAGTTTCGACGCGGCACCGTGGTCACAGGTCATGGCACTACTATAGGGCACAATCATAAGGACTCGGATAACATGTTGAATTCAAGAAATTGGTACGTGTCAGATCAAGGAATGACATGTATACAGATGAAAAGTCATGGTCTAGTGCTAGGTTTTTGTAATGGGTCTGTGGGTAAATTTTAAGTGCATCCTAAAATTTTCCGAAGAAGTGAATTCTCAAAATAGATTTTAAAATATTTATAAATATCCAGGAATCCATAAAACAACAGAGAATCCTCTACGGATCGCATATACCATTTCCAAGTGATTGGATTTTAGTTACCATTTCCAAATCGGTTCCCATTATTTCATCATATGAGATTAAGATAATTGTAAGGACAAAGAATTTCGGGAATTCAGAGAGATCAGTTATGAATTTTCAAGGTAGATTTGAAGATAGTTATAAATAGCAAAAGAATTTTAGAAATTCAGGGAGAAATATGGATATGAATTTATGGAAGAGATTTGAAAGAAAGTGAAAGCACATTAATTGCAGGCTAGGATCATGACCATTAACCCTGATGACAGTGAGTGTCTAGCAGTAACTTCCTATGGTCGCGAGCCATAAGAGACCCCAGGATTTCGACGTTGCATCATGGGCAGAGGATCATGATATCCCATAGACTACAATTACAATAGCTTTCGAAGGAAATAGTAGTGTCTTGAAAGGAGAAGACAAAAATGTGCACATGCATGGATTTAATAAATCAAGGATTAGCCTAAAGTTTTGTATCGGGTTGGTATAGTAAGCGAGTGCATCCAGAAGTTTCCCCAAAGACCAGGAACTTTTGGAGCAGAGATTATCAAGAGAAGGGAGTACATTAATTGTGACCTTGATGGGTTACGAGAACCGACTATGATATTAGTATGTGCCCTGAGAAAACTTACGTGTTTACAAGCCATAAGAAATTCTCAGTTTTGCAAGGCACCATAGTCATGGTCAAAACACCATTACAAGGTACAATTAAGGTAGTCTCGGTCAAGGGAGTCACAAGAATGATGGTGTAACAATGAGGACTGTGATGTATAATGACTACAGATCTCGATGCAAGCGAATACGCTTCAATTTCTCATGTGGTAGCGACCCACAAGAGATTCCAAGTTTCAACATTACATCGTATCCATAGATCATAATACATCATAGCTAAATGGATTCGTTTCCACAAAAGGTGCAAGCGAAAGAGAGGTCACTAATTGTGAAGCTATAGTAGACCACAACCTCAAGCCTCGATACCAGGCGCGCACCTAACAGAATCTCGCATGACCCGAGCATACAAGAGACCCTAGGTCCTGTCACGGCATCGTGGTCACTGGTTATGACACCACCATAGGACACAATTACCTTATTTTCTTGACTGACATATTGAATTCAAGGAAGTAGTATGTGTCACATCAAGGCATGACACAGACACAGATTGAAAAGTTAAGAACTGATGCATGGATTTTCAAGGCTTGGTAAAAGTCCAATACGTAATGAAATTTATAGAAATAGCACAGCCATGTTAACAATGTGAAAGTGCATCTAGCCCTTTGGTGGGTTTTGGATGAATTGATGACAATGTTGATTAAAGGACTAACCCGTGTGCTAAGTGTGAAACAGGGAATGGTTTATCTCATTTGTGCATGAAATGCTATTTAGAGCCAAAATCAGGGTTGTTGTATGATTCGATCAAGCTCAAACACAAGACAACAATGAAAATGAGGTTATTGCAAAGGCTCATTTATTATGAGGTATCATTGATTCACTTAGAATCAAAACAATCAAAGTGAAGATGACAACACATTTGAATGGATGATTCAAAGCTAGTTGTGACTAAAGTGCTTAAGTTGGTGAAGATAGTAAGGAAAAGTCTTTGAGGTACTAAGCAAGGGTGAAGGGCAAGCAAGGGCTTAGTGGCCGAAGAACCTAGCTAGGGTGAAGAAAAGAAGTACTTGCATTTAGTCGATGGACTAATCAAGCATGAAGGACATGACGTGGTGGAGAATCAAATTTGCTTATTCTAGAAGAAGCAATCAAAGTGACTTGATGCATTGAGATCATCCCACAAATTAAATGTTGCAATCAAGTTACATGCTCAAGATGGTTATTGCTCAAAATGGATTTCAAAATCACTCATGACATCCCATTGTTATAAGGTTGAAGAAAAACGGATTGGTTCACTTGAAGATCAACTCGCAAGGTTTAAATTCGTTTTACATTTAAATTTGACTTGATAGGAAAGTCGTACTATTAAGAGGGATGCATCATGATGATAGATGGTGATACATAAGTGCTCAAACCAACCCAAGTGAGATATGAGAGAGGTAGGGCACTTCAACTAGTTAAGAGCTCTTAGGCTGAGCATACCGGACATGTCCGGTATTCATACCGGATGCGTCCGGTATTGGCTGGCTCAGCAAGTTTCACCTCTGTTTCGGGTTGTTCGTTTGTCGAAAGTTCCGGTGTTGGTCGGAAGTTTCGGAGCATCGGAAGTACCGACTTAGGTCGGATGTTCCGAGGGAGATCTGAACTCTGTCAGGTGACTGTTGGGGCAATACCGGACGTGTCCGGTATTCCAACGGCTAGTTTCGAGGAGTGGCTTTTAAAAGGCCCCAAGCCTCCACCTTTGGAGGCTGCTGATACTACTGACTTCCCTGACTTTCTCTGAGCTCTAGCAACACTCTCTAACCCTCTCTAAGTGATTGATCCTAAGTGCCAAATCCATTTGTGGGTTTAGAGAGAATTCAAAATAGAGAGCAAGCCATCACTTGAGCACTTGTGCAAATCGTCGATCTCGTGGTTCGCATTTGTTACTCTTGGACTCTTCGGTCCTAGGCGTTTAGGCGTCGCCTGGAGAGCACCCAAGAACTTGTGGTGTGCCTCGGAAAGTTTGTAACGGTTCGATCTCACCACAAAAGAGATCACCTAGTGGAAGGAGCATAGCGGGTGAAATAGACCGCAGGCTAGAGTTGACCTGTGGTGTCCTCTAGAGCTAACTCTTGTGGTTGCTCGCAGCCAGCTCAACGGAGAGTAGGACCCGAGGGGGTGCCGAACTTCGGTAAAACAAATATCGCGTCTCACTCACATTTCTTTTGATATTTGTAATTGCCTCAGCTGTGCAAGTTGTTGTGCAGGTTGAACAGGCTTATATATATTACCAGAAGACTGTGTGACAGGTTGAAGAAGGGAAGCACAAGTTTTGGAACAAAACTTGCCAGCCCGTGCATACCGTACACGCCCGGTGTGCATACCTGACGCATCCGGTATTGTCACTCTGTGTAGAAACTTGTGCCATTTATTCTAATCCATTGTGGTGCAGGGTGTTAGGCTCATAGGTGTTTCAGTATTCAGTTTATATACTCTATTTACTCCTTTGGGGGAGTTTATTTCTTTGTGAGGAGTTTCTAAGTAATTAGAAACTCCGGTTCTAATCGCTTCCGCATTTGAAAGTGTAAATTTTCAGAAACGCCTATTCACCTCCTCTAGGCGACTATTTTAGGTCCTTTCAATTGGTATCGGAGCTTGGACTCACGTTTGAGCTTCACCGCTTGTGAGAAAGGATGGCTACGCCTATGGAGATGGAGCAGGTGCTTCTCCAAAATGATGGTTCAAATTTTCTATCTTGGTCGTCATATGTACTCAATGCATTTCGGACTATTAGTCCTCTTGTTGAGCACATTGTAGTTGGAAGCTTATCTCTTTATATAGTTGATTGGAGCAACTATAAGAATTTGACAAAAGGGGAAGAGATATGCGTCCAACTCAATGCTCAAGCCGTTCTTATCATTTTAGATACATTGAGTGCAGAGGTTCTAGAGGAGGCAATCTACAATGGACAACCACCCACGGAGAGTGCTCATCTCATTTGGACCAAACTCATTGAGTTATATGGTAAATCCAAATGTGATGATGCAATTGATCAAGAAGAAATAGGAAACCATGTCCATTGCATCCTCAAGTAGTGAAGAAGCCTCAAGAAACCTCAAGGAAGCTGAGCAAGAACAAGAAGTGCAAGCTGCTGCTTCTCTGTGCTCTGTCAGTGAATACCGGACGCGTTCGGTAGTGCTACCGGACGTGTCTGGTATCACCAGGACAGACAGGGAGCCAGCAACTGATTGTGTTGATGCTCAAGCTCGCTGGAGACCAAGTGAATGAGTCAATTTCAATATCTCATGACACTCATCATTTGTGTCTTATGGCCAAAAAGAATAAGAAGAAAGCAACCAAGAGAAATTTAGAAAAGATTCTTGGTGGAGTAAAGGAGAAGACACAAGGCAATAGTCAAGATGAGAGTAATGTTGATGTTGAAGATGATGACTCCCTTGACTATCTTAGCAACGAAGACAAGCTCATGTTCATCAAGTAATTGAAGGAAAATGATGAGCTAGAGAAGGAGAATGAGGAACAAGAGCAAACCCTTCAAAATCAAGAAAAGTTCCTCATCTCCAAGTTGGAAGAACTAAAGCTCTAAATGAGATGTATGAAAAATTGTCAATTGAGCATGCTTTTGATTACTAACTCCTCTTCCAATGTTGAACAACTAGAAAAGGAGAACTATAGGTTCAAAGAAAAGTTAAGTGACCTCTCATTCGAGCACGACTTTCTACAAGCCGAGCACACTCATCTCAAGTGCTCATATGAGAAGTTAGTAGAATCACATGCTATGCTTGAAATAGCACATGAGGTTGTGACAACCATGGTAAAATCTTTTCAACCTCACACCCTACACTCACTAGTGCACCATCTCAATTAAACCTTATTGATGCTAATGAGTGTGTTTCTCAAGCAAGCCAATCTTCGATTGAGCAATGCCTTACAGAAAATGCAAAGCTCGTCGAAGAAGTTGAAAAATTGAGAAAAGAGTTGATCGGTTTGAAGGGAGAAGAGAATGCAAAACCTTCTCAAGATAACTATGATAACGTGGTGAAGAAGCTTGAGAAGGGTTCAAACCTTGCTTTCTCCAAATCCCAACAAAACAATCATGAGTCTTTGAAGAACAAGTCAACCAAGAGCAAGAAACATGGAAAAAAGGCTATGCTATGGTTGCGGTGTGTATGGACATATGAGTGCAGCATGTCCTCACAAGAGTTGGGCCGACAAGTGTGAAGTGATAGAGCAAAGAGCTGCTTCCAAGTTGGCAAATGAAGTGAAGAAGGATGGCCCTAACACTTGTGTGAAGTGCAGTACATCCGGCCATCCTAGCAAGAATTGCCCCATATTCAAAGAAGCAAGAAAGAAGGCTCAAATGGCAACTAGAAGGTGCTATGGGTGCAACGAAGTGGGACACTTGATTGATTCTTGTCCTAACAAGCAAAATAAGTTCAAGGCAAACAAAGGACACATATGCTACTCATGTGGAACAAAGGGACATCTAAGTTATGATTGTCCCAATGGTAACTTCTCTAAGCCGAAAGCTCATTCTCACCATTATATACTTAGGAAGACCACTTATGGAGGTAGTACTAGACAAGTGATGTGTTCACCATGCACTAGTGCTAAATCCATTTGGGTGCCTAAGAACTTATTGACTAACTCCCAAGGACCCAACAAGAGTTGGGTACCAAGATGTGCTTAGTGTCTCATTATAGGTACCAGGGTGAGATGAAAACTTCGGGGTGGTTGAGCAAGCATATTGAGATCTTAACTCAAACTATCAACCTACTATCTACATATCATCTTATATGGTTGACCCGAAGATGACCTGGTGGTTATATAACTAATTTCATTCTCACTATTGGTAACAAGTACCTAAACTCACTAGGTGGCTAGGAGAACTCAATTCATATTCATAATCATAATGCTTGACATTCGATGCTCTTAATGGCTCTCTAATAGAGCAATACTCTTATGGAAATGCAGGAAATACTCAGAAGACCAAAAGACAATGCTAGAAGTCACAAATCAAGAAACTCAGTTGGTGCTGTCCGGTATGGCAGGAGCAGAGAAGATGAAGGACATGTCCAAGAATTGTTTCACCTAGCTTTCCAGCTGACACCTCACCTTCACAAGGACTTGTGATCAAGATAATACACCCTAAATCAAGAGAAACAACCTTCCTCTATCCCGCATTCATCGGATGTGTCCGGAATCTTTGGAAACAAAAGGAATGGTGATTTAAGTCACTAAACTTCACCATTGATACATATAGTCTTTGACTTCCACCTCTCCTAACTGGTTGTGAGTATTTCTACATCATAAACTTGATTTGGAGAAAACCTCTTTGTGGTTGATTCAAAATAGGCATCAAACTCCCAAGTTCTTAATAGAACTAAGTGCCGGCCATAAGTTATTCAAACAACTTCATGCACTTATTTAGGAGGAGCTTGATCTCTATTTTGAATCCTTGTGGACTAATGCCTCTCTTGAGTGAAAGTTGTAGTCCTATGAGCATAAAGAGGAATCTTTGATGAATGGGCATGGCAAAACAATGAATGAAGACATGATGACCATGACCATATTATTTATCTGTAAGTGAAGTATGATATTTTCTGAAGCCAAATATCATATCATCTTAGTGGAATACTCATAGGCTCAAGGCTAAGGTATGTGTTTACATATATGCATTGAAATTGCATGTAAGGCCCTTTATGCTAGATTGTGCACTTGTGTGACATAGAAGTAATGTTTTCAAAACTCTTACTAGTATGAGTAGGATTTGTGAATTGCGAAAACATTGGTTCTTGGTCTTCGTGACCTACTCATGAGACTTGTGATAATAGCTCCTCTCGATTGCTTGATTGCCTAATCACAAGTACCATGAGTTTCTTAAGTCCATTCCTACTATGAATAGTTATATCATATCTCTCTAAGTCTTCCTAGTAACTGAACTTTGGATCAAAGAGTGGACTAGAAAAGAAAAATAAGAAAAAATCTTCACTTAAGCAACTGAGTTGGAAGGAAAGAGTCTTAGTGGCATTTGGATCAAGAATCAATACGCTTTTGGATTAAGAATGTGTGACAGGTTAGAGAAGGGGAGCACAAGTTTTGGAACAAAATTTGCCAGCCCGTGCATACCGGACGCGTTCGGTATTGGCTCTCTGTGCAGAAACTTGTGCCATTTGTTCTAATCCATTGTGGTGCACGTGTTAGGCTCCTAGGTGTTTCATATTCAGTTTATATACTCTGTTCACTCCTTTGGGGGGAGTTTATTTCTTTGTGACTTCGGTTCTAATCGCTTCCGCATTTGAAAGTGTAAATTTTCATAAAAGCCTATTCACCCCCCCTCTAGACGACATCTTAGGTCCTTTCACAATGGCTGCACTAAAATGTAATGGGAAATTTAAACATTTCGATCCCTCGTAGATGTTACGATGAGTGCTCGTCCTAAGCGTCTTCACCACGCTAGTTCGTATACAACCTATATCTATAGGACAATACCTTATACATTATCTTTTTTCTAATTCAGAGAGAGGTTGAGGAGCATTCTATAGATTATTTCTATTTCGTTTTCTTCAAACACTTTTAATGTATACAACCTTTTGAAGTTTTCAAAGGTAAAGTTGTAGTTGACCCCTTTGTTAATGCTTTGGTTAGGATCTGCAGGGACACTACATACCACTACTGACCAATGAGAACAATGCGGGACCAATGATATTTTGGTGGTTCTGAGTAGCCTACTTCCTGCAGTAATCGCCACAACACTGTAAGAGTTCCGAATATAGTCAGGCACTCGTTGATTCCAGCAGAAGGTTCTTGCAGATCCATCTGTCTAGGAGAAGAGTGGGAATTTATTTTTAACAAAATATATTTTGAAGTAGGTTTTATTTTAGAAAGTATAGATATACTTCATAATGGGGAGATTATTAATGGTTGTAATGTCATGATGCATGAGCGTTCCAACGCAAATCAGAATACTCTAATATATATGCATTATACCGATTAAATTAATTACTAGAGTGACATGCTCTCGATATTTTTCAACATAGGGCATACTTAAGGTGCTAATCCACTACCAAGCTAAAAACGTATCAACAGACGTATAGAATAATTAAGGAAAGCTTGTATACAATGAATGAGGAAAGTTCAGAAGTAACCCGGACCAAACTACCCAATCAATTTTATTTGATCCAAATCATTTTGAAGGTTTTGTAAAGTAACACTGCAAGTACTTTATAATGAAATGCTTTGATACGATTCTTTGACAGAACCGTCCAAATCAGCGGGCCCACGTGCACCATCATCGTCCCTAAGGACCTCCGGTTACGGTGCACGAGTTCCCCGCAATCTAGGTGGCCTACCGGGTTTCCTCGGAAACCCTGAGTCACCCGAGAATCTCATTGTAAAGACCTTGCATGTATTATAACAGTTTACACAAATAATATAAATCATAGTGAAGAGTGCAGAAGTATTACATAAACATAGGTTTACAAAAATAAATTACATTATCCCGAACCGGCACTTCGTAGTGGAGTAGCATCATACAACTAAACACCCTGCCAAAGGGTTATATCATATACATATCTTCACCCATGCGCGATCCGTCAACCAGCACGGTCCCAAGCAAAACTGTAGTCTCAGTTCACCTACAACAGGGGTTAACAAACCCTGAGTACTAGGGTACTCCGCAAAACTTACCTGACTAAGAAAAAGAAATGAGACTCAGGAATGCAGGCTGAGGGGAGTCAAAGTAAGGCTTTAGAAAGAGTCAAAGTATTAATCCTACTTTCAATATTTTAACTCAGTATTATTTTAATCAATAATCATATATCTCAGTTCTTTTACATGCATCCTTCAATTCCAATTATTTATTCATTCTCAAAAAACATTCTAGTTCCGAACCACTTTCCAATTGTAAGTCAAAGGATCGAGTCTCTATTTCTGAGGAGCAACGGCGATTCGAATCGATTAGTACCCAGCTGGGGATCCCTATCCACATTGCATATGTAGCACCAAAGTTTGCATACGCCAACCCCGTCTACCACGGCTTTTCCAAAACCTGAACTGGTCCTGCGCTACTCGAGAGCACAATACTCCTCTCGTCTCCAAGCACGCCGGCCACGAGGGTACATGCTACTCTCGCCATCTCTCCACTCCCGGTGCGTGGTTGTCGGTTCGAGTAGTGGATCCACCGGAGATAGGGCTTTCCGTAGTATGAGGCTAGTTGCAAAGTCTCGATCACAGCGGGCCTACAACGGACGGTCTCTAATTCTTTTTCCGTAGGTGACCATGTATTGGGACTCTAACCCAAGTACAAGGCAGCCAAACGGTTTTCAAATCCCTGCCCGCCGGCGACAAAGCATTGGGACACTAACCTAAGTGTTCAACCGCCGAGCGGACAGTTCCCTTTTCGTCGGTGGTCAAACATTGGGACTCTAACCCAAATGATACAACCACCAAACGGAAAATCCCTTTCCGTCGGTGACAATGCACTGGCCAAGTGCACAAGCGCCGAACGGAATCATTTTCATTTCCCTTTTTCCATGAATTATCAATAGTATATCACCATAGCTCAGCAAATAGCGTTTTGAGCAAAACTAAATTAGTTAAGCAGGGCTAAGCATTTTTCAAATATCTTTAATTTAAATCAGGTTTGAAGGAGAGTATTTCAGTGGTCATGGGTGGTAATGCATCAATTAGGTTATCACACAACTCCTATCAACTTAATGCAATAGATTAACTCAAGTTATAAATATTTTGTAAATCACAAGGAAGGGACTGAATGCACCGGGGCTTGCCTGTGTTGCAGGTTTGTCACTTCCGCCAGAAAACCAGAGAAACCCACTTGATTTCTCCTGACGAATAATCCTTCCGTCGAGGAGCAATCAAGAAATTCTTCCGAGAACCCGATCACTACACGTAAAACAATGATGCATGCTTACATGGTGCGGAATGACATGAATGGAAAATGTAGAACAAACATTTAATTCACAACCTTGAGTACAACTTTCCTTCACGATAAAGTTATAATCAAGATTTCACTAAACAAGGTGGTGATAACATAATTGATTTATTGACCTTTTTAACAGTTGTAGAAAGTCGCTGCACAGCTCTACAATTACTACTAAAGCTAACCATGGGGAACTCAATCTAAAGTGCATAGGGTCATTGGGGTGAATGGCCCAAGGTCAACAACCAATCCCAAAGTCACACAAAAACCTAATTGATTCGGGTTTTCTAGTTATTTTATAATCCTTTAATAGGGCATAAAATAATAAATGAATAAACTATCTCCAACTGGGCTCAAACTTTTCTACAGCTAGTTCTTACCCTAAAAGAGTGCCAAAAATAAATTTCATAATTTTGGATCAACAGGGAATTTATTAAAATTCACCAAAGTTGCATTTATTAATTAAAATACTTGTTCAAAATCATTATTTAATATTTTTATTAAATCCTACACATTTCAGAGAGCCTGTGTAATTATTTTCATTATTTTTGGAACAGCAAATTAATTCTACCAAAGAGAATAATGTGCTGCACTATTCTTATTCACAGAAATTGGAAAATCCAGTTTATTTAAATGAAAATCGAAAAACACCCTTGTGGCCCGGGACGACCTAGCAAAGGGGCAGTCCGGCCCAGCACGGCCCAACTCGGCCTGCTCTAGCCCGTGCCTGATTTCCCCCTCGCAGAGACACTGACCGGTGGCCCCTATCGGTCAGCTCTCTCTTCCTCCTCCCTCAGACGCCGACCGCGAGCCTACTGGCAGCGTCGACCGTGGTGGCCCGACGATGGCGACACCACCGGCAACCAAAAGAGGACCACCGTGCTCCGCACAACCCAGTGACCCTAACTACGTGCTTGGATGGACGGATCGAAGACCCTAGCTAGCTCTGTCGCAGCTATGGCGGACGGCTGCGGCAGCGCTCAGCGTTCCAGCGGACCCAGTCCTCCCTGGGTGTCGGTGCTAGTTTTAGCGGGGCTAACACCGGCTAGTAAATATGTGTTTTGCGGTTGAGGTTACGGATGGTGTGCAAAGGGGAACACAGGGATTATACTGGTTCAGGCCAAGCAAGCCCTATGTCCAGTGGTGAGGAGAGTCGTGTTGCCCTACACCGGGGTGCTTGCAGTAGGGTGTTACAAGCTAGGCGAGAGAGGAAAGTGCTCCCAGGTCTCTTGTGAGTGTCTAAGTGCATGCAAGTCGTTTATTTTGGTGTGTTTGTGTGAGTGAGAGCTTAGGACTTTCGGGGCTCCTCTAAAGCTGGCCTCTGCTCTCCCTTTCATAGTCGCAAGGGAGAGGCAAGGGCAGCGCTTACAATGCTACGTATGTTACAGTGAGGAGTTGTTGTTCCTCGTTTGACTATCGTCAGCTACGGTCTTTTCTCCGCGTCTCCGGGGTATGGCCGTAGTGGTTCGCATGATCTTGGTGAGTTCCAAGGCAGCAACATTCGTTGGATTACGGCATGCCGTAGGGTCACACCTGATGGCTGTCCTTCCGCACGATGTGACGAGAGGGCGAGTCGTCTCGGGGCGTTGTCTCCCGAGGTTCGGGACTCCTGGAGGCGTGATGGGATGGAGCAGGGTGATATCTCCCCTCGGGCATATTTCTGGCCTTTGGACAGTACTTCCCGAGGGTTAGGTGGGCCCGGATGGAAGGCGTGCTCTGAGTGGACAGTGCAGTAGGCGCTTTTCCCGTTCTTGCGTAGCCCGTCGTCAGGCGCTCGGACTGTCACAGTCGTAGTTGGTAGACCCCGGCGGAAAACGGGGCGGCGCACCGTAGACCATACCGTGGAGAGGACGGCCGTAGCGGGCCTATCAAATCCGCTGCCAGGGAAATCCTGACAGGTGGTATGGCCGTCAGGGGCGTGCGAAGCACAGTCGCGTTGAGAATCTCGCCTGACGGGACAGTGCTTGTAAAGTGGTCAGAGAGGTCTCTTGTGGTCCAAGATTGCTCTGCTGACATCACCGGTGCCTTGGATGCCTTTGTGAGATTGCGCTCGAGGGGGATGGGGAAGCTCGGGCGAATCGGAGAATGGGCGCCGAGGACGCCGCTCTCCCATGCTCTCCTGGGGAGGCTCGGGCGAATCGGAGATTTGGGCGCCGAGGGTGCCGCTCTCACGAGCTCTCCTGGGGAGGCTCGGGCGAATCGGAGATTTGGGCGCCGAGGGTGCCACTCTCCCGAGCTCTTCCGGGGAGGCTCGGGTGAATCGGAGAATTGGCGCTGAGGGTGCCGCTCTCCCGAGGGTTGGCTGTTATTGGTGCAATGACGTCGTGGGCCTCCGTAGACGCGGCCTTCGTGGGCTTCAGGCGCGGCCTTCGTGGGCTTCCACTGGCCTTACTTGGGCCAGGCCGCGTTGGGAATGATCGTTTTTACATTGAAGTTGGGTACCCCAAACTTTGGTACCCAACACTGGGCTTAACCATCTACCTCTAGAGCATGAAGAAGCTCACCTGAGCCCACTATGTGTGCTGTGTTGGTCGGGAACACTCGGAGCCTGCTGTTGACGTGAAATACGTGGCGGCGGCGCGTTCACGGGGACAATGTCCCCGTTCCGGCATTTCCTGTACAGTAAAGGCGGAACGGAAGCGTCTAAGGGAATCAGTGAGCTATGGAAAATCCGAAACAAAAGAAGATAGGGGAAGAGGGACTTCCTTGGAAGCTGGTCATGATGAGCCCGGGCTCAGTGGCCATGGCGACCTGCCGTGAGGAAGATGACCGCGCACCACTGGGTCCGTCGATCTTATCGGGTGACATCAGGTCAGGGAGATCCGTAACTGTGTCGTGGAGTTGTTGGTACAAGGAATTGGATGGTAAGGCTCTGAGCAGCACCAATTCAGCCATGGGCCGAAGCTCGTTCGGCGATGGCGATGGTGGAGAGAAAAGGACAGGGGCGACAGCGTGCGTTTTATAGAACTGTGGCGGCGTCAGCGACATGGAGAGGACCCCCACGGACCCGGCCCCGTCGGTGACATGCGGCCGGCCGGCCCTGGGCATCGCTGGTGGCCAGCGCGCGCACGCGGGCCTGTACACGAGCAGGGGCAGAGCCGCCCCCCCCCCCCCCCTTTGAGCACTGTAGTAGGAACCTCCCCTTTTGACTTTTGGATTCAAATACTCCTCATTTCACTAAAGAAAATGAAAAATTCTCAAAATAAAAGTTGTGGGCAATTTCATGATGAACATTTTTGATTTTTGAACCATATTTAAATTTTGAATATTTTTGAAAATATCAGAAAGGGGGTAAATCCCCAATTTAAATTTTGAATTCAATTCAAACAAATTCTCAAAAAAAATTTATATAACTTAAAAATCTGTAAAAATAAAAGTTGTTCTACTTGTCAAGCTCTACAACTTTTATTAAAGGACCTTTGTCAGATTCTTGATAATTTTTTAAATGATATTTTAAATTTGAATCTCTAAACACCAATTTGAGTTTATTTAAAATTTAACTGAAAAACTTAAAATTCCTCCAATTCAAAAGTTGTTATATTTGAAAATATTTACCACTTTTATTAAAGGTGTTTGGTCAAATTTTTGATAGATTCTGAATTTGCATTTCAAATTTACATATTCAAACATAGGGTAGGGTTTGGTTTGAATTTTTATTAAATAACTTCAAAATTACCCAAAATAGAAGTTGTTCAACTTTTAAAGATTTACAATTTTTGTTTAAGGCCCAACGTCTAATTCCTTTTAGTTTTTGAATTAGTGTTTTGGGTCCGAATTAGGATTTGTAATTGATTTTCTTTTTATTTTCAAATTGGATTTAGGTAATTACACACCAATACAAATATGCACAATCGAATGTAGGAATAAAACTTATTTAAGTTAATGCATCTTAATAGGGTTAAATGCAAGATAATTTGTATGCAAATCATGATGACATGGCAGGTTTAGCTATAATAACACCAGGGGTGTTACAACACACACACCGTGTGTGTTCATGTGTCTGTCCACACACACACAAAGGAAGCGATCGGGTGCCTCCACATCTGTGTACGTTCGTACACATATAAGGAAAGAGGTTGCGAGGCTTCACACTACATACACACACATGTGCATGTTTTACACACAAAGAAAAAAGATTGGGAAGCTCTATAGTCTCCAAGGCACACACTAGGGTTCAAACGGTTCCATGTGTGCTGCTGCTATAAAAGAATCGGGCTACCAGAGGCGGCAGACACCCTCGAGCTATTTTAGCTTAAGATAGAGGACTTCTCAACTCATTCCGAGAGAACCCCAAACTCCATGTCCTGCCTGCACATAGAGGATATTAACAGGTGAGAGGGTCAATTGTTTACCTGTCCTTTGAAACGCAGGACAGCAAGGTTTTCGCACTGCTAACCCTAAATTCGCTCGCGAGAGAGGTTCAGACCTGGGCAGTTGGCTATGTATGGTCGTTGCAGTTTTGATGCTTTTCCGAATCCCGAGGCACTACGGCTGGATAAATAAAAAGCTGAGCCAGAGCCATTCATGGTGCATCTGATGTGGCTGGCTGTGGCACATTCAGAGTTCAACACGACTGACGTTTTCGCACACCAGGTATCCTTTCTGTTAAATCATTACACAAAAGTTGTCTTATTTGTTTTTTACTAAAATATGACACAGACGTATCATATGAGAATGCACATATACTAAATAATAATTAAATCAGAGAGAGCAAGGTGTCATCATCTTTAAATAAAGCATACTTCCCTTTAGCCACCTCACAAGCATAGCTAACGTTTCCTCCACAAAGCAACAGTGAATTCTCACGAATCCAAAACAAATTCAGTAACAAGCATAAGGCCATTTACCTGACAGTAGCTTGACAACAAAAACATACAAGCACTATGCTCTAGCATCTGTGCTACAAGGACTGTTTTAAACATCAATTATCCAAAAGTTGTTAAAAGTGTAACATACTTTGCTACAAGTTACAACTCTCTAAGTAAAATACATGAGTCTACCATTCCTATAGTGACCTAAGAATACAAACCCTCTTTTACCACTTCCACAAGTAAAATAGAAGGAAGTGTAGCACTACGCAAAATATCCCTCAAGAGAGGATATATAATGCCACCTACGACATAGATGATTAGAAACCCAGTAAACTTTACAGCAAAATGCAAGCTACATGGTCAGCCAACCATAGGAGTCAGCAAATCCTTTTTTTTCTTAGAATGAGCAAATCTATGACTTGATCATGCATAGAATATTGCTTTTCTTTTTCTTTTATTCCTTGTTTCCATGAGTAAGTGCAACAAAGCTTCAAAGCTGAACAAACCTGCAAAAATAAAATAACATCAGGAATAGTTTTAGAAACTGAAACAAAGTGTACTGTATTTAGTACATGGAAGTACAATTATCCAGATATATAAAATAAATAATATGCGGGACATATAGAACTGTAATACAAAAAATTGTAGCCATTTCTCTAAATGTAGCAATGATTTTTTTTAAAAAAAATCAATTCATTTTCATTCAAAACACTTGGTAGCGTAGTACTTCTTTCACTCATCGATGTAAGGCATTATTTTGTTCCGAGAAAGACAAACTTTACAAATGTTGGCCAGTAACTAGTCAAATTATATGCATGTTCAGTGCACAAATGTTGTGTCAACTAAATATATATTCAAAATATTTTATGACTGCTGGTTTTGCAGCACTTGACAATATAACTCAAGATAACTCAATAATCAAAATCTATTTTGAAGAATTTCTTGTTCTGAAATACCCTTCATTTGATGGTAACTGTAATTATGCTCACTACAATACAATTATTCCACACCCAAAAATGGCACAAATGAGCAGTTGTGTAAGTAATAAACTGGCACTGAGTGCAATATTTTGAGGATAAAAAACTTGACAGAAAGCTTCGATGATGATTCTGAAGCTGCCTGGTTATGAAGGTTAGTTTTTCAAACAGCATTGTAACACCGATTGTGCTCCCCAAAATGGATAAGAAAATGTAGTTGGGCTATCCTGAGTTAGACTAAACACTTACCCAAAACTGTTGTAAAAATGCACCGTAGTGCGTCTTCGAATAAACTGTCTTAGACAATACAAATAGCATTTTTGAAGGAACAACTTAGTGATTTTCCCACACAAATAGTTGTACTGCTTTATGCTTACACTACTACTAAATAAAAGTTTCAGGATCAAGAATTTCTTTTTTTTAACAATTAGGATCAATAATTTCTTATCATGCACTAACTGAAATTATAGAAACACTAGCTTGGAAGCCCGTGCTTCGCGCGGGCGGGCGTTGGTAACTGTATCAGGTATGTATGAGCAGTAAACTACCGGGTCGGATGAACAGTATCGGGTCTGGATGAACAGTGAAATAACAGGTCCGGTGAACAGTAAGCTAACGGGTTTATGAACAGTAGCGGGTCGGGCAACAGTCGGCGATACTGTGGATGAACAGTAAGCTGTGATTGAGAGGGACCCGTTAACGTGGTTACTGTGGATAACTCACCGAATTTAGAGATCTTTATAGATGTGTTAACACGGTTACTGTGGATAACTCACCAAATTTAGAGATCTTTATAGATGTGTATTTGTTGTCCTTTACAACTCCCACACCATCTTCGTAGTGCTTGATTACAGCCAACTCCAGAAGAACTTGTGTTAGGACCCTAACACTAAACCACCAAAAGTTTATTGTGACATAAAAGTGATTTAGATTAGAAAGAGCACTTATGTTTATTACTACGAATTCAAACTACATATCACAAAATCTTGTGCTATGCAAATGACAAGTTCCATGCATTTCCACCAAACTAAGAAAACATATACGGATTTGATTTTTGTGAAAGTGGAATAGATACCAAGACAAGTTCGAACCATTCTATTGATATTTGGACATAACTTTTATTTTAATTCTGATCTCAAAACCGAACTTTTAGTTATGTTCTTATATGTTTGACAGAGTTAATTCTCAAGTCTTTCTTGCATCTTTTTCCTTCATGTAAGGGCTAGCTAGAGAAAGATCAGAAAATTATTGAAAAATATGTTTGCGAATTATTTTTCTATGAATCGAAACTAATTACCTATGTAGAAAATTACCTGATACAATAATAGTTAGAAGTTATGCATAGTGGAGATGCTCCAGTATATGATGCAACTTTGGAGCTCTACGTCGGAATATTGGTTGAAGGCGGAAAGACAGGGGTCCACTTCTCCAACTTTTTGCATCATACATTTCATTCCACGCCTGAACTATCTCCTCGACCTTAAAACTAAGTCCTGCATAAGGGAATATATCTTAGCATTTTATTCTCAAAACACAAGTATTCCGTAGTAGTTGCTACATTCGTAAGGATATTGTCACAAATCATCTAAAATGTACATACAACTGCAATGCAACATAAGTGAATATAGGTAAAATAACACTTCTGTTTAGCTAGCAATCTCTTATGTGCATGCCTACCTTCTTTGGACATGCAGATTTGAAACTTAGCTGATATCGAAATACTTGGAATTATGGCAAATCTCATCCATTCTATTCAGACTAGGGGGTTTACAACCATATCCTAGTCATGTTTACACTAATGTATTGTTTCTCTTTTGGCATTATTTGTAGAAGTACCTAAAAAAATTAATGATCCTTTTTCAACAATGAAGTGTTAGTTTTTTGTTAGAATCCCTCAGAACAAAAGCAGAAAAATAAGTAATTGCACATTATGTGTCACAATGAAATCTTCTTACCTTCCTGGGTGGTTTCATTAGCACAATGGTTCTTTACAATCACATTGATGTCAGCTTGAGAGGCACCTCCAATCTTAAATTTTTCCATGGCAACAGTCAGCGACTCCTCCCAGCTAGGAAGTCCCAAATTGAATTCAACTACTGAACGTTCATAAAGGATGGTTCCCCACAGGATATTTATATGTGATCGTATGCTTGAAGCCTGTTCAAATGCTTCATCTGCTGATATATCCTTCACAGAAGCTTCTAAGACCATCTTCTCAAGTACAATCTTCTCCTTGCTTGGTTTAGACAGTCCTCTCAAGCGCAAAGTTTCCACTCTTTCCCACATATCCATTCCCTTTTCCATACTATCCTCTGCATGGTTGAACAGCTCCAAAATTTCAGTTTCCATATTTATCTTACATGCAAGAGCATAATACCAAGAGAGTTTGGCCTGCTCGAATTGCTGCTGACCAAGAGCAATAAGGCCTTCAAAAAAGTCAGATTTAGTTTTAACAGCTTCGTCAAACATTGCACCAGCTTTAACATATTCTGTACATGCCCAATCATATGAAACTTTGACTTGCTCAAGAATAAATTCCTGTAAAGAATCTTCAGGCAAGCATGGCCTTTTTCTTGCACGAGACATGTGGACATTGCCACAGTTAAACAATGCCAGTGCTGCCATCTCCTGAAATTTGGACTCTGCAACTTCAAATATTTCCTGTGCTTCTTCACTTTCTATTGTGTCTTCTATAGCCTCATAGTACAGTCTCAGGCCAAGGTCTTGGAGATCAAGATATGCATCAGAACTAAAACCAACATGATTCTTGATTATCTGGGCAAACTGTACCATCCAGTCATCAGCGTAATACTTATGGTCAACATCATGCCAGACGGTCCCATTATCCAACGTGGCAAAGGAAGGACGTCTCCTGACCCCATCCACACCGAGCTCTTGCGCAGGACTAACCTCTGCAACATATAATCGGAGCGGCCCTTCCAAATGTGCCAAATTGCTTGCCCAGCTTAGCTCCTCAGACGAGGTTACTGTCACCAAGTCTTCTTCTTTGTCCTTATACTTGATCAGAAATGCCTTCAACGAAGGGAATTTATGCTGAACTATCTCTCTCAACTGTGACATTGAGCAGTTAGCTGGCATCTGAGCACACCTGATGTCCTCTCCAAACACCAATTTCACATCCTTCATCGCTCTCTCCTTGACACCAATATTGTCCTCACAGTGATTCACTGGCTTGACTGCAGAATGCTTTTGCTGCTTGCTCTTGCCACTCCTCTGTTTCTTTCCAGCAGCAGTGTGTCCACCTCGCTTGTTGCCCATGTCATTCTCTTCTGTCTCAGTACTTTGTTCTAGCTTCTCGAAACCACTGGATTCACTATCTTCAGTATGATCGTGGTGATTCCCTATCCCATTTGTCTGCCTCGGGTCAGCCTGCTTCTCTGTGCAAGCAGATTCCACTTCCAGTGGCGCAATATGATTCCCATTTTCCCCCTCCTGTTCCACTGCAACCGAATCCAAACGCTTCTTATGAGCTTTCTTCCTCTTCTCCTCTCCTCCTTTGGCGCTACCAATCTCATCCCCAGACTCCACATCCTCCTCCTCCTCGTCCAAGGCAACCGAGACACCCTTGTCCTCCAACGCCGCCCTCACCCGGTCCGAGATTTGGCGCGCGGCGCGGTTAGCAGGCTCCCAGCGGAGCACGGTCCGAACATCCGCCCACGCGAGGTCGGGCCTGGCGAGCGCCTCGAAGCAGGCGGCGCGGCGGAGCAGCGCGCGGCTGTACCGGGGCGCCGCCTCCAGCGCGAGGTTGCACTCGTGGACGGCGCGGTGGAACTCGGCCGGGCGCATCCGCATGTAGCACTGCGCGACGCTGGCACGGAGCCGCGCCGCCTCGACGGCGGCGGCGGCGGAGGCGGAGGCGCGCCGCCCCGGCCCCGGCCCCGCGGGGAGCAGCTGCGCCGCCTTGTCGTACTTGAACGCCGCGCCCTCCAAGTCGCCCCGGTTGAACAGCCGGGTGGCCTCGTCCTTGAGCTCCCGCGACAGCTCCAGGAACACCGCCTCGTCGCCGTCGCCGTCGGCGGCCCCGCCCGCCGCCGTCGCCGCCGCCGCGGGCGGGTTCTTGGACCCCGGCGGCTTCTTCCCCATGGCTGGGCTGGCCGGCGGTCGGCGGCCGCCCTCCTTCCCCCCAAATGAAACGCCTTTTCCCGCTCGGTTCTTGGCGGAACCAAAAAGAAAGAAACCTTGAGGAAGTGGCGGATTTGAAGCGGGAGGAAACGGAAGCTGCGGCCTGCGGGCGCCCTTCGTCTTCCAGTCGTCCCACCCCGGGCAGCGGCCACCGAGAAACGAAATGCGCGAGAGCACGGAAAGGGGGCTGTGTGTGCTGGCTCACCCGCAGCTAGCCGGAGCCGAATCAAAAGAAGAACGAGAGGTGGGAGGGGAAGATGCTTCGACGGCACGGAAGGACACGACGCGGCGAAGCAAACGGCAGGCAGGGGCAGGCAGGCAAGCAACCAAAGCAGAGGAAGCAAGGGGAAAGGGCAAGGACCAAGGAGGATAGGGGGGCGGGTGGACAAATGGCGCGAGACCCAAAGTCAGTCACGGAGAAAAACGGAAAAGCCCGCTGGCTATACGATACGAGACGCTTTTTGTTTTGTTTTATTTTATTTTGTTTTCTCTTGGTGGCATCGAGGCTACTACTACACGGGTGGTGACAGCCGACTTGGGCTGCCGTGCGCGGTGGGCCAGGGCCGTTCCAGGCCCACCTGGATATATGGGTATGGCCGTGAAGGCTTCTGCTGCCGCGGGAGGACGTCGGGCCCGTGGGTGAGGACGGCATGTACGAGCTGAAAAATAAAACAGCACGACGTCAATAAAGACGCCGTGTAGATATTCTTTCTCTTTATTAGTTTCAAAAAAAAATTCTTTCTCTTTTCATATTATTAGAAAAAATTGGGAGTGCCTCCACCATAGTTTCCTGAAATTGTGCATGACCATCAGGCACCAGCGGACCAGCGTCCTTAAAAAAAAAACGGACCACCCAGCGCTCCTCATCGCTCGCAACGCCGCGACTTCCCCCGTCCCAAGAGCGACCTGCGACCCCGAGAACTTTCCCCATCCCGACGGCATCCATGGTGGCCCTCCGCCCCTCCCCCACCCTGACGGCAGCCATGGTGGCCCTCTCCCACCCCGACGGCGCGGCCATGGTGGCTCTCCCCCACCCCTATGGCAGCCATGGTGGCCCTCTCCCACTCTAACGACAGCGTCGTGACGACCTTCCCGAAGGAGCCCGGCGATAGCGCCTCCAGCTCTAGTTTACCTTCCCCCCACCCCGACGGCGGCCATGGTGGCCCTCCTCCACCTCGACAGTGCGGCCATGGTGGCCCTCTCCTACCCCGACGGTGCAGCCATGATGGATCCATGGAGCAGGAGGCGAGATCCACTCGCTCGCCTTCCACCTCCCGGCGATAGCGGCGGCTTCGCATTCATCTCCCTCGACGCCGGTGACAGAGCACAGGCACCATGGATCCACCAGAAACAGCAACAGGGCCGGCCCTCCACAGGCACAGACATAAACAACCACAGGACGTGGGCACGGTCGCCGGGGCAGAGCTTGCCGTCAGCGGGAAGTGGCCAAGTGGGCGTGCGGCGGGCGTGGGAGCGGGTGACTAACATATGAGCACTGTAGCAGGCGACTGTAGTTGAGTTAATCTCTAGAAAATTTTGCGCGCTTCGCGGCGTCCTACCAATTATTTTGTGAAGTATATACAAATTTAAAGCACGAGTCTTGGAGAAAATAACATATGAAGAAGGAACTATGTTGTGCACTTAAAAAAGTAACGTTTCAAACTTGGTTCTGCCAATCTAACTGTAACCGTAAATCAGACCTAGTTACACATCCAAAAGACACGAAGCAACGATACAATCAAGGACATCATGGCGCCCTACTTGCCAGATTGTGAAAAATCTAATGTACCAACTCTAGAAGCAACGGTAGTACACATATTTGTTACGAATCTGATACCGTTACGTGTTGCCCTTGAAGTTCCAACTTTTATTGAGAAGTCATAGTACACATATTTCTACTGGTTGTGTCGGGGTAGATCTTTGTGGTCGCCTTGACAAGTGGGGAGTTGAAAGAGACTCCAGACATTTGCGGTCTTCTCAACAACAAGAACATAGGCGCGCCTTAGTGGTCTTATTGAACATTGGGTTAAATCATGTGTTCTTGAGTTTCCACTCTTGTTCATCATTTGTTCTTGCCCGACCATTTTCTAACGAAGTTTCTAAGGCTTTCTGACATGTTGAATGTGCCTATGATACTCCTCTACACTTGTGGTAAACTCATGTCTATCATTTTTTTTGGCTAAATTCGCAGTTCAATTAATCTTATCTTTTACCCCTGACATACAAGACATACAATAAGCCTCTCAAGAAGAAGATCCAACACAAGAAGAAGTATTTGGGTCGTGTTCACATTGGAGAAGAGTGAGACTCAAATCAAGAGAGCTCAAGTGACGAAGAAGGTGATGTTGCAAGAACAACACTTACAAGTCTTCATCAAGCAAACTCTTCACCAACATATTCGACTTTGAGGACGACTCTACACTCTTCTTGTCTCATGGGCAAAGGAGAAAAGGTGAAAACCAAATTTAAAGCTCATGTAACTAGTGACAATAAAGAAGGCAAAGCTTTAAAGAACTAACAAATTTGTTAAAAGATCTAATATATCTGAGGGAAGAATTAGAAGAAGCTCTTGCTTAGTAAGAACAGCCAGTGAAATTAAATTGTGCCTAAATATCTGACAACAACCTTGTCACTCTCTTCCCCAAATCACTAAGTGTGAAAATAACCATAGCCACTGATCAATCAACTAACCAACCACCGATCAACAAAACAACTGAAAATGGGAGTGCAACGGACAAGAAGCCTTCCCAGCATAATTTATACCAGCCCCACCGTGAGAATCAGGAAAACAAAAATCTTGCCTAATATCTTATTTTCACCCCGTGATTCAGCTATACCGCCAATCCAAACAAAGGCTAGGAAAAAAAGGACCATCCAAGAGATGGGTTGTTTAATCATACATTCATACCTTGTGCAGAAGTAGTAAGCCCATCCTGTCCTAACCGTTCGATCCGGAGACCGAATAAAAGAGTTTCCTTTTGAGCGAAGCAAACCGAAGAATTCTCTGGCACGGCCAAGTTTGCATAGACAGCAAAACCCGTCGTCAGCACCAGCAAGAAAGTCGATCCAACCGTGAGCCCAAAGCCGCGACGTTAACCACCCCCAAAGTATCCCCGATCGGGCCGTCCACGTGTCCCAATCGAACGGCCCAGATCCGTCCTCAGTGGAGCAGGTGCACCCCCGTCGCTTGCTACGCGCACACCGACCTGACGGACGTCGCCGCAACCGCGGCTAGCCGCGCCCGGGTGGGCCCCACCTCTTCTTCTTCTTCCCCCTCTCCTTCGTCTCCCTCCAACCAGATCGAACCCCGACGCCGCATAAAATCCCCCCGCTGCCACCCGATCGAGGGCGAGCACAAACCAACCCTCGCTCGCTTCCCTCCTCCACTGTCCCCCTCACGTCGCGTCCGATCGGCGAGGACGGGTGCGCCATGTCGTTCTTCGGCGGCGGCGGCGGCGGCGGCAGCTTCCGCGGCGCCAAGTGGTACGAGCGGCGTTTCTTTCCTTGTTGGTTTTTTGTCGGGGATCTTCAGCAAATCGGGGCTGGTGTTGGTTCTGGTTCTGACGTCGTGTGTCGGTGTCTGTGTCTGTGTCTGTGTGTGCGCGCGCGCGCAGCAAGACGCTGCTGAAGCTGTCGATCCCGCGGATAAAGCTGCTGCGGAACCGGCGCGAGCTGCAGCTGCGCCAGATGCGCCGGGACATCGCCAAGCTCCTCGAGGCCGGCCAGGAGGCCACCGCCCGGATCAGGGTACGTACGCTTCCCTTCCTCGCTGTCAGCGGATTTGCGCCCGCTTACTTAGATCAGAGTAGGGGTTGCGTCTTGGGTGAGGACGTGAGGAGTGTGGGTCGGGGGGACTTGTTGGCTGATTGGACGCTGCGTGCGGCTGCTGCTGCAGGTGGAGCACATCATCCGGGAGGAGAACATGATGGCCGCGCAGGAGATCCTCGAGCTCTTCTGCGAGCTCATCGCCGTGCGCCTGCCCATCATCGAGGCCCAAAAGTTGGTCCCTCTCTCTATCTGGCTCTTCAATTTTTTACTACTCTGTAATTGCAGTCGCTACTTGCTTGTTCATGTGGCTAAGGGTGTTGCAAACGAAGCTAGATTGTAGCTTTACCCCTTTTGATATGGCAAGCTGTGCTGGACCAGGAAAGCTGCCCCTTTTGTTGGGCAAGAACTCTAGACATGCTTTTTTTTTTTTTTTTTATTGTGCTCTGTTTGATGCGTTGAGATGGCCACCTTAGCACTGGCTCACAGTAATCTCCCATTATGGTCAGTGTTTGCTAATTTTGTGGTTCAACAATGGTGTGCCACTGTTACCTCACTTTTATGGAATTTTACAATGGTAGATAGATATATCTAGTATTTTTGTAGTGGGTTAGTTTTGCATAGCGAACAGTAACACCTAACCTTACTTCACTGCTATAGTGGATTATGGCTGTGTTTGTTTAATTCCATTATATGCCAACCCGCCTGGTTCAACCAATGTGTTTTTAGCAGAGACTTGGACCATAAGAAATACTTTGCTATATGTTCAGATGGCAACAGGGACAAGTTATCTTCGTTCTTATACCCTTCTGCATTCTTATATTCCTTATTTGCTTGGAGTCACAAATCATTGTGATCTGAAACTCCAAGGATGTTACTAATAATATTTTCTTTGCTGCTGCCCTTTTTATCAGAGTGTACTATCTTGAAGTATAAAGCAGGGATACAGATTCCTGCTCTTAAATCTAAATGGGATTTATTAGTTGATAAAATTGATTAGCTGTTTTGTGGCTAGAATTTGTGTAGAGTTGCAGAGGAGTGTGACTGATTTGCGTTTCTATTATTTTGTTGGCTTCAGGGAGTGTCCTATTGATCTCAAAGAAGCAATATCAAGTATCTGTTTTGCTGCTCCAAGATGTGCAGATCTACCTGAACTGATGCAAGTTCAAATGATGTTTGCAACTAAATATGGGAAGGAATTTGTTGCTGCAGCATCAGAGTTGATGCCTGATTGTGGGGTCAATCGTCAGGTTATATGACTTTTTCATTTTAAAATTTAATCATGTTTTCTGGTAGTTTGGATATTTGTAACATATCAGAATTAATTCTGCAGGTAATTGAACTGCTTTCTATTCGTCCTCCTCCTGTTGACGCAAAATTGAAACTGCTGAAGGAGATAGCTGAGGAACATGAAGTTGATTGGGATCCATCAGAGACAGAGACAGAGTTTCTCAAACCTCATGAAGATCTATTGGTAAATATATATTGACTTGAGAATAACAATTATTAGTTCAGTGATTTGAATCTTACTTGATACTATGTTTCCCTTCTTAGAATGGACCGACCTACTTCAGTGGCTCCACACTACCTCTTCCCAAGGAGAAACATGAGGAAACAGTAGCTGCAACTGCTGCCGTGCAGCCTGATGAAGACTATGAGTCAGATACTGGTCTTGACTCACTGGATTTGCCTGAAGTCCCAAAAGCTGCAATTCGTCCACCTTCTGATGCGCCAGTTACCCCAGATATTGGTCCAAATGTCCAGGGCTCCCAGTCACTGTCTCATGAGTTCTCAGATCCTACTGACCTGGAGGAGAACCCAACAGCTGGTGGTGCTTTTAATGTTATTCAGATGAAAAGCCTGGAACATCTTGTTTCTGCACCATCTGCTCAGTCAAACATACCAAATTTGCCAAATGAAAAGAAGCAATTTATTCCTTTTGCGTCTCCACCGCCAGTTTTTGCTCCTTCAGTGGAAAAAACCGAGACAGTTCCCTCACCTGCACCGTCTCCTCCAGTGAAGCCAACAGAGCCAGAAACCTTCACAAAGAAAATTGATGAAGTGACCACATCTCCAGTGCCTCCCACGGATTATATGTTCACAAAACAGTCAGAACAAGTACAGACAATCCCTCCTTCGGAAAGTGGGGCAAATATTAACTTGGACGATGTTTTATCGGCTGCTCAGACAGCTGCTGAATCAGCAGAGAGAGCTGCAGCAGCAGCCCGTGCTGCTGCAAACCTTGCACAACTGCGCATTGCAGATCTAAAGAAGAATTCCCTGGTTTATAACAAATACAGTGATAGTGTCCAAAAGGAAAGCCATCATCAGACTGAGGGGACACAGAAACCGGTATTTGATCACCAGGACTCCTTTACCAATGATACACAGGACTATGTGCCATCTCATGTGCCTCAGAGGTCACCATCTTTGGAGGACGATCCATATTTCACCTATCCCAACCTGTTCTCAGGGCCAAAACCCTGAAGGAGGAAACTAGTGGTCTGCAAGTAGTTCAGAATAGTTTGAAGCCTGAGATATCACCTTTTCAGCTCTGTGCAGTCCTCTTATGTTTGGTCTTTGCTGTTACCCCGGAAATTCTGTGTATTGCTGAGTTGGTACATAACGGACAAATGGAGACTACTGGGTTATTACTTGGCTATAAAACATGTCTAGTTGAGTCTCTGTAAATTGTATATGTGCGGTGTTTGTATCAGTTTTTTGAAACATTTATGCAGGCCTACAGGTAATAATAGATTGAATCTCAGCAGCTAGTCTCGTGATCCTGTTTTGACTTGTGTCATCTTGTTCGTTCAGAGCATCTTTACCGTGGACTCCTTTGTTATATGATATCCGAGCTGTTAAGTGTGTGTTTAGCTGGAGCCATGGAGCTCGTTGATTTCATGTTATCACTAGAACGTGGAAACGACGTGATATAATGTATCTAAGCCCATACATGACCCCTTTGGTCTTATAGTGGACCAGTCCGTTTTTAACCGTTAGGAGGGCCCTTACGTGAGCTTAAGCCCCTTAAAAAACTTTGTCAACAGACCGAGCCTGAGATCATTCAAACAGACAATATAGTAAGAGATGATTGATGTTCTCCTCTTGATCGCAAAGAGGACAACGCAAAGGATGCAGGAGATCCGCTTAGAGCTTGTTCGGTTCTCGAAGTGAATGGGATTGCCAGGGATTTTGACTTGGGGATTTAATCCCCTCAATCTCTCCCTATCCCCTTGATTTTGGGACAAACGAACAAGGCCTTAGCAAGCATATCCGCCGTCCAATCTTTCTCAAACGATATGCCACATGGACAACCAGCATTCGTCGGGCGCCCAAGATAAAGATACTCAGAGATGACTCCAACAGTCAAAGCTCCTTGAATACCATTAACCCAAAGCATCATTGGTGAGGGCCTCAAGTACTCTTCTACGTACGTCTTGTCTTCGCTTGGATACTAAAATAATTTATAAGCTTTAGCGCCTCTCCTGGCTCTGCTACGATACAGTACCGCTACTGCTACAGTTCTGAAGCTGGAGCCTGAAGAAACCATCCAAACAGGCCTTAGTCATCTAGAAGCTCGATCATTTTCATCAGTTCTATAATTGACGTCCTTCCGATCATATCATACTAGGACCCACAATTATACATGACAGATATGCACACATTTGTTGGTAGCCGCTCTCGTGTGTTAGTTATAAAAAATTGTGAGTAAAAGAAGAACGGAAGTCATAATTTTTGTGTTTGAACGTGCTTGGACACATTTTCTCTTAGGTTGTCTTGTGCCATATTAAGAGGTACCATTGTTAACTTGCCTTGTCTCAAAATCAGAACACATATTTGATGTTAGTACTTCAACCGGTTGACTGAGATTCAAAGTCTGTCTTTGTACGTGTGTCCCCCAAGAGAAAAGAGACCAAACATTTACCAAATGTCAGGTAACCTTGAATACACCACTAAGCCGTGTCTCTAATCTTACAATAGTGGCACGTTTCGATTCCGTGTAACTAATGAAGGTGTGTCCTTTGTGCTATTTTGGCATAGTGCCCTGAGCTAGATTTTAAAACGTCCTGTTCAAACACATGGCTGTGTACTGTCACACACATTTTTCATGTATATGAAAACAGTAAACATGTGACAACCATGAGCTCAGATGGTGACAGGGTGTGGGTACGTACTGGATTGATTCCACACAGCCAAGAACCGTTTGCGCTTGTTTTGTGGTATATAATAAGATCCCTAAACAGGGATGCTTATGGTTGTGTGGCTGCCAAAAGGAAGAAAACAGGATGCTTTTTTTTGTGTGGAAATTGATAGCCTTAGACGAGCTGTGTGCTGAAAGAGGGTCTCTCATATAGTTTTAGCTCACAACAAATCAGTGGGTGAAAAAGATGAATTGGGGTATAACATATGGAAAATGGTGTTTAGCTAAGGTATAAAAATTTATGGACCCAAAGGTTGAATCTAGAAGTCAAACAAAGGGATATGGATTTGCCGTGAACCATTTTAAAAGTTTATAGACCCCAAAAATCAAACTTTTAAAGTTGATGCACCTGACTAAAACTCCGTATAAGTTAATAGACCTCTACTGCATTTAACTCTTTAAGTAAAATAAGGTTGCGTCAAGCCTAGTTAAATTCAACAAGATAGCTACATAATCATGAGACTAAGGACCACATAACATAATGTACGTTCCTTGGCAATGCTCAGGCATGTTTGGTAGTTAAAAAAAAAAAAATCGCAAATAGGTAAATCATTCTCGCCACATTAGCAGAAAAGCAATTGGCACATGCCACTTACAATTTCTTTACCGAGCCTTTCTAGACAGTACCAACTCAGCCTGGAAATTTTTGGGTCAACAAAATTGATATTGAGATCCGTAGTTGAGGTAAACACATTGCAGGTCCACTTAAAAAGATAACCACAATTAATCACATTCATCACTCAAGCTTGCCCTGCCCCTATAAATACCTGTGCGCATGCAGCAAACAGCCACCAAGCAAGCAATCTAAGCTTGCAACCAGCGCCCAGCCTGTGGTCATCGCCTTTTTTTTTTTCATGCTGTTTTCTAAAAGATGAAAGCACTTCAATACAACTGCGACGCGGTAGCGGGACTGACAAAGGCTCCTACCTTCCACCCGAGCCTGTGGGGTGATTTCTTCATAACATACCAGCCGCCTACTGCAGCTCAGGTAACAGTCTCATTACACTGAGCATAGGGAGCATGCCTGGTTGAATGCTGTGAAAAAAAAGTGAACTGATAATTGCTTCTTGCAGCATGAATACATGAAAGAGCGAGCAGAGCTATTAAAGGAAGAAGTTAGGGAGATTATAAAGGGCACAAATGAAGTACCAAAACTATTGGATCTTATAATCACACTACAACGGCTTGGACTAGATAACCACTATGAGATTGAGATTGATGAGCACTTGCGCTTTGTTTACAATTCTGTTTACAATGTTAAGGATCTGAATTTGGTTTCACGGCGATTTTACCTTCTAAGGAAGAATGGCTATGATGTGTCATCTGGTAAGGCCTTACTGTTAGTATAAAACATTAGTTTGAAAGGAAATAATTGAATCCAAAGTAAAACCATATATACGTGCATTAAAAGGCATAATAACTGTTAAGCATACTATTTATCATACTTTGTTGCATTTTGATACCCATAATTTAATGATGACTTCAGTTCCCTTTTGGTGGGGATTAGTATTATAATATCACAAGACAATTGGGTTCGTTCTCAACATGTAGTTCTCCTTAACATGAATATGTACAGACACATCATAGTTGATATGGTTACCTAGTGTGCATTGATCCTGGCATAAATAACTTAAGACATGCAAGGAATATTGATTTTAAGTTGCAAGCATAAAGGGTAGTCTGATTATCGTTGATATGTTGGGTTTCATGTGTATACTTTTGGATGTAAAACAATTAATAAGAATTTATTTGATCAACTTTGCAGATGTATTTCTAAATTTCAAAGATAAAGAAGGAAATTTTGCTTTTGATGACATCAGAAGTCTTTTGAGCTTATATAATGCAGCATACCTAAGAACTCATGGCGAGGAAGTACTTGATGAAGCCATTTTATTCACTAGACGCCACCTTGAAGCCGCATTGACCTTCTTAGAATCCAAATTAGCAGATAAAGTCTCCCTGTCCCTTCAAAGCCCTCTCTTCCGGAGGGTTAAAATACTGGAAACAAGGAACTACATCCCTATTTACGAAATGGAACCATCGCGGAATGAAGCCATGTTAGAGTTTGCCAAACTGAACTTCAATCTCCTTCAACTTCTTTATTGTGAGGAGTTGAAAACAGTCACATTGTAAGCTAGTGCAGGCTTTGAATGTTAGTCCTATTAACTAGTCAATTATATTATACATCAGATATTTACAACTATACTGTTACAGGTGGTGGAAGCAGCTTAATGTTGAAACAAATTTAAGTTTTACTCGAGACAGAATAGTTGAAATGCATTTCTGGATGACAGGAGCATGCTCTGAACTCAAATATTCTCTTTCACGAGTTATACTAACGAAAATGACAGCATTTTGCACCATACTAGATGATATATTTGATACCTACAGTACAACAGAGGAGGCCAAGCTGCTTGCCAAAGCGATAGACAGGTACAAAATAAATGTTTCCCTAGCAATCTAGTAATCCATATTGATGATGTAGTTTTTATCTTCTCCATTTCCACTGTAACATACATTTGTAGTTGTCCATCTTTGTATATGTTAAAAATCTGTCATGGACATTGTGAGGGCACCATGTTCAGCATTTAACACAGCATGGGCTCCACCATGGTTACTGTAGCATAAGAAAGAGGATCAGGTGGCCTAGTTTCTATTAGGTCAGTTAGGAAGCCATATTTAATAATTGGTCTAACATAGTTTTTCTCTTGTATTATTTATTTAGATTGGATTGTTATGATCGTAGACACAATAGAACTACTTCAAATGTTCCCTATGTATTGTAAAAATGCAGGTGCAGTCAAGACGCGACTGAAGGACTTCCAGACTACATGAGGGACTTCTACCAGTTTTTGCTGAAGACATTTGATTCTTGTGAAGACGAGCTAGGACCAGACAAAAGATATCGGGTGTTTTATCTCAAAGAAATGGCAAGTATTGACTAGATAACAAGTCACTCAGCAAATACATGCATTTAGTTGAATATTCACAATTACTTAACCTTTCAGCCTATTCATTCTGTTAAGTAATGAACCCCTCCCCCCCCCCCCCCCCCCAAAAAAAAAAAAAAGGTGCATGGATAACTCCAACTTATGTGACAGGCATGCACAAGCACAACACATGAACTGAAAAATCTTCATTGCAAAACTTTCTTCAAGAAATCGCTATGGTAATGTCTTCAACAAATTTATATGTTACAGTTAAAGATATTGGTCCGAGGATACTCTCAGGAGATAGAATGGCGTGATGAACATTATGTTCCTGAAACAATCGACAAACATCTAGAAATTTCAAGAGTAACTGTTGGAGCTTTTCAAGTGGCGTGTTCTTCATTTGTTGGGATGGGCGACATCATAACAAAGGAAGTTCTCGATTGGCTTTTGACATATCCAAAACTTCTCAAGTGTTTCACAACGTCTGTACGACTATCCAATGATATTGCATCAACAGAGGTCTTTCTCTATCTTGACACACCTTTATGTATATTTTGCACCTTATAGTACTAAAATGCTTTAGAGGAACTGAACTTCACTATCAAATATAATCTGACAACCAAATTCCACTTGATATAAGTAGATTATTTAGTAAGCATTTATTTAAAAGTACCAAACTAATAACACATGATCGCAAATTTCACTTAGTCAGTCTACTTAATTTTTCACTTTAAAACGTTGCAGCGTGAGCAAACTGGAGGGCAACATGCTTCAACTGTCCAATGTTATATGTTACAGCATAGCACAACGATGCATGATGCATGTGAGAAGATAAAAGATTTAATTGAAGATTCATGGAAAGATATGATGCAACTCTACCTTACACCAACAGACCAGCCAAAAGTTGTGGCACAGACAGTTCTTGACTTTGCAAGGACCGGAGATTACATGTATAAGAAAACTGATGCATTCACTTTTTCCCATACTATCAAAGATATGATAGCACTTGCTGTATGTGGAGCCAATATTATTCTAAACCACAGAGAATAGAAAAGACCTATGTACCAGCTATCATATATCAAAATATAGTGTTTGACTACTTTCATAAGTATAGAATAAAGTGGTGACTGCTAGACTTGTGTTCGGAAGTCTTGGCACTTAAGGTAGTGTAAGAAATGTTGTACTGGGGAAAGTACAAAATATTATCCTTGGCTCATTACATACATTAAATGTATTGTGTAATTGTGTTACCATCTCAAGTAATATATGTATCCTTTTTTCTTTTTCCATACGTTGATTTGCTATCTCTCAGAAAGTACCGGTGATACAAAAAAAAAAGAAAAGAAAATGCTAGGTATGCTTTATGAGAAAAAGTGTTCATTATCACATTTTGCTGTATATGATCCTCATGAGTTCCAGTAAGGATATCATTCATTTGTTTAGGCAACAACAATAATGTAATTGGCCTATTTGACATTAAATGGGAATATATGCAACTCCCATAGATCTCATCTGGGCAAAAAGCTCGTTGAGCTGGCTCAGTGGCTCGTTGCAAAAGTGTTCCGATTGAACTCGTTTTTCTTTTAAAATAAAATAACTTCATTTGGAATGACTTTCGACTTCGGCTCGGCTCGTTAATCTCGGTATGAAGTTGGGTCTCAAACTATTTAGGAGACTATGATAAATAAGATTATGCCAATTTCCAAAAAAGCTCGAAAAAAAAACTGCAGTTGGCTTGATATCCAGCCCGCTCATATGAATTGTTGGGGTCAGGAAATGGGATCTAATGGGAGCTAATACAAGACACGATCAATACCAGAGGTGTGTTATTCAGGAATGTTTACAAGTGGAGGCAGTGCAATGTGTTCATCATGTTGATGTGGTTCAAGGAAGGGTGCACCACTTCTTGAGGCGTGAATTCAGTAAGGATTGCTCAAATGAATTCACATAACTAGGAATCTAGGATACATCTGTCCAGGTTTTTGGTTGGTTGGCATAGCTAGGACACAAATAATTGTGTGCGAGACTAAAATGTAGAGTTCCTTGCCAAGTGGTTGATGCTGTGAGAAGCTGATGAATCTTGTAACTTATGGAAGACAGAGAAAATACAGTTGGTCATAATAGCACATCAGATTTTCTATAATTAGGAATTAATCTAGTCAACCAAATCATTCTATACATTTTTTTAAAAAAACGACATAAATATTTAGTCTCCTACTAGTTATCCTCAGCAATAGTTGGACTTGGGCAAAGGTGGGATCATGTTATCCACAATTGAATTCTGTGGTTGCCTCTTAATCACGGTAAGCAGATTTGTAGGGTTGTTCGGAGCACAGAGCTGAACTACCGATGTCTAGAAAGTAAGCTGACTGTCATACCCAGCAGTGCTATTGACCATGCCCAAGTCGAAGCACGGGCTGTCAAGCCCATTTGCCTCTGTCATAGCGCAAGACTAATAATGCTACAAAACAGCAGCAGCGCACAGCCGCACAGCTTCAAGCATCCAACAGAAAAGAGAAGAGAAGAAACAGTCGGTCTTCTTCCTTGGGAACGGCGGTGTCTATGTGAGCTTGTGCCCGAGTGGCGGCAAGTGCGAGTCCATGACACACTGCTGGGTATGACACTGATTTTATTACCTCATCTGGCAGTCCTCAATTCCTCATGCGCCTGTTGCATCGAAGAGAGCCATTTCGTCGAGCACCTCGCGGGGCTTCCTAGTGGGTACCCGAGACCCAGCCTGCCGAGCCAGATTCATGGGCGGATCTATATACAATGTGTTGGGTACGGCCGGACCCACACAAAAATAAAAAAATAGTAGAAATGATCAAAATTTCACCATATTTGCACCCTCAAGTTTAAAACCCATGCACCTACAAAGGCAACTGCACCCCTCTCGAATTTGCTCTAACTCCGCCCCTGGCTAGATTAGAAGGCGGCACGCATCATCCACCGATGCTCGATCCCGTGCCTCCACTTCCGCACTCCAGCCAAGCATTCCTCTTGCCGCCGCAATCCGTCGACGTCGACGACAACAGCAACGATACCACATCACAGCTAGGCGCTAGCGCGCGCGGGTGCCCTTCCTCTCGTGGCTTCGGCCAATCGGCCGCTCCCTTCTTCTAGGACTAGGTAGGAGTCAGAGGGCTAAGCGATACGTTTACGTACATGGGCCTCTGGGCTCTGGGATTGTTGGGCTTGAAGGAGAACGGTTCGGCTTCACGTAAGCAGTTCCGTTAGCCATAAGCCTATATAAATACGGTAATGCTATCCAACGGGCGTCGGACGTGCGTCGGACGCGTGTTGAGTATTAAGTCGACCGCACGCGCGGCCAGTCGCCCGTTCGCGCTCGTCATATCGCCCCCACAGTTCAATCCTTATCTATTCCTCACTCGTCCTCCTCCACCCATTTCCTGGCTGCATATTCATCCTCCTCCACTCATCCTCCCTGGCTCGTGGGCGACAAGCATGCCCGTGCATGGCTGCTCCTCCTCGCGCATCCCCCTCCCTGTTGGCCAGGCACGGTAGCGCTGGGGCCCCATCGCCGCATCGCGAGTAGGCGACCGAGCGGTATGGGCGGACTGCGGACAGGGCCGTGCGGCGAGACGCGGCGCGGTCGGCAGCTAGCGCGCGGGCCGGCGCGGGGGCGGGGGCGTCCGTCCTGCGATGGCGACGCAGGCACTGTGAAAGTCCCTAGTTTGGTTTTGTAAATTGATGAAACCTAGCTACTAACCTAAGTGTTAAGTGTGTGTAGCCTAAAAGAGGTTAGTGGTGTGGAGGAAGTTGACATGAGCTAAGAAGTGGAGATCAAGTAAAGAAAAAGAAAAAAAGCAAAGGATCAAAGAGTTAGAGGCAAAGGTATAAGTTAGGGCTCTTTAGTTTAGTGATCAAGGCAATTAGTGAGTGCGATCACATTTAGAATAGTTGGCCAGACTATTAAGAGGAGAATTATTTTGTGAACCCGGTTGGCAAGTGCTCTAGGTTGCATATTAGTTGCATACACTTGATCTAACCTGGAGTGACTAACTTCGCCTTGCAAATGTGCTTAAAACCTGCTAACATACGTGCCTAAAAGTGTAAAACACATAGTTGTTAGCATCTAAGAGCAAGGTAGTTGAAAAGAGGGTGAAAGCAGCTCTCAGAGGAGCACCGGACGTTGGCCGCGTCCGGTGGGTACTCACCGGACGTCCGGTGTGCATTTGACCTCTCTGGAACCTCTCTATGTAAGCACCGGACGCTGGAACAGTAACTCTAGCGCGTCCGGTGACTTATTTCGTGCGTCCGGTGATGAAGTTTAGAAACTGACTCCGTGAGTGCACCGGATGCTCAGTTTCTGAGTGTCGGACTATTGTCCGAGCGTCCGACGGTGTTGATTGTGCAAGGACTGACACGTGGAGAGCTCAGAGGGCGTCGGACCATTCTGCTTAGTCCAACGGTGGGCGTCGGACGACTGTCCGATTGTTTTTGGCGCTCTGGAACCTCTCTGGAAGCGTCAGATTGTCGCGATCGTTAGTCCGACGGCCTGTTCTGCTTCCATCCGACGCTGTTCGTGCAGTGGGCGTCGGACCGGGGTTCTTGGTCCGACGACCGTCCGTCCGACGGTTTGCTTGGCGCGAAAATAAAGCCGTTGGAATCTAGCGGTCGACTTCAAACGGCAGAGGACACGTGGCGTCCATCCGAGGCGTCGGACCGGTGTTGTTAGTTCGACGGTGGCGTACGCGGACAGTCCGACGGTGCGCAGAAAGTCCCTAACGGCTATGTCTTTGGGTGTAGCTTATAAATAGGGACTTGGCCGGTTTGGGGAGGCTCCCTTGGCTACTCTAATCACTCCTATTTGCTTGTGAGCCTTCCCACTCCTTTCTCACTCATCCTACTTATTTGTGTTCATCATTTGGTGAGATTGGAGATCATCGAGTGCATTACATTGCTTGAGATCATCTAGAGGCACTTGGTAGTTGTCTTTCGCAGTGGTTTCTCTTGTTACTCTTGGAGTTTAATGACTCCTAGACGGCTTGGAGCTGCGAAGATCGTTGAGGGGAGTTGGTGATTGTCTCCGCCTCTGATCGGTGAAATTGTGAGGGGTTCTTGAGCCTATCCCCGCAGGAGATCGCGAAAGGCTACTCTAGTGGATTGCTCGTAGCTTGTGGATCCCCATCTTGTGTTGGTTGTGCGGCACTCTTGAGAAGGGTTTGGCTTGTGATGCCAATTAGCGCGTGAACCTCCAAGTGGGTGTATCGCTACAACGAGGACGTAGCTTGCCGGCAAGCAAGTGAACCTCGGTAAAAATCATTGTGTCAACTCTCTTGCCGAGGATTTCTTGATTATTGTGATTGTTCTTATTGGTACTCATCTCATCACTACACCGGCGGTATAAGATTCACTCTCTGTTCTCTTTACATTCTCTCACTTACTCTTGTGTAGCTTGTTAGCTTAGTTGCTCACCTAGGAGTAGAGTAGAAGTAGCAACTTAGCCTCTTGTGTGTGAAATAGAGACTATAGCTTAGAACGGTTAGGTGGCTTGCATCTTTTAGTAGGCTAGCGCAAGAATTCGCTTCGCTTATTATTTATCTAACTTCTTGTTTGAGTTGTTGGTTGTAGAATTTTTATAGGCTATTCACCCCCTCTAGCCATTTAGGACCTTTCACCCCCTCTAGCCAACTCGGACCTTTCAATTGGTATTGAAGTCGTGGTCACCGTTTAGTCAAGGCTTACCAGCCTTCGGTGCATTGAAATGGCTCATATCATGTTCAATCATGTTGGGGGTAAACCACCTCTCTTCGATGGCACAAGTTCATTTGACTATTGGAAGAGAAAGATGAGAATGTACCTTGACTCAGTTCATGAGAAGGTGTGGGAGGTCACCGAAAAAGAATACATTGTGCTTGATCCTGCAAGTCCCACACCTAGAGAGCAAGAGAACAACCAATGCAACACAATGGCTCTCAACACCATATACAATAGCATTGACTCAAAGGTGTTTGAGAAAATCAAAGATTTGGATAGAGCAAGTGAAGTGTGGACAAGACTCGAGGAAACCTATGAGGGCACTTCAACGGTAAAGGGTGCCAAGTTGTACATGCTCAAGGACAAGCTCTCAAAGTTCAAGATGGATGATGGAGAGAGTATTCCGGAGATGTTCTATAGGCTCCAAGTGATCATGAATGATCTCAAGGTTTTGGAAGAAAAGACAAGTGATGAGGACTTCTCTCACAAGTTTCTCATGTGCTTGCCTAAAAGATTCAAGACCTTGAGAACTATCATCTTTCGGGGTGGCTTCAAGGGTGTCACTTCAAATGAGGTTCTTGGTGATGTGATGACCAAGGATCAATATAATGAGAGGAGTGATAGTGAAGAAGTAAAGAAGGAGGATGACAAGAGTGTTAACACCAAATTTTGGGCTGGGAGCCGATAGCCGATACCAGAGGAAGATAGCTGTTCTCGGAAGCAGATTCCGTCCAGCGGAAGGAAGGAAATAGCCGATTGCACGGTGAATCGATTATCGGGCCAAGGTGACAGGAGGCGCGCAGCGTCAGTATTGATGACGTCATCCAGAGTCCGCGCCGCCAGGGTGCGATCACGATCGGAGTCCATTATGGAAAGGGAAGGTTGGACTCCAAGTTACCTTAGATATAGTATAGTTTGTTAGTTTCCTTATCTATTGATGAGTTGTAATTCGACTAGGACTCTATCTACGCTCAGGGTATAAATATAAGCCCTCAGCTATTGATATCAACAACACAACATCAATACAACACAACTTTCGGCTCCGGCCAACAAACCCTAGAGTCAGTCGAGTCCGGCGAGTTACTTCATCCAGGCTGGGTGTCATCCGGTGGACACAGACTTGCTTGTAAGTATCGTCAACCCCCTGTTAAACTATGTCTTTTTAGCGTCATCCGGTGGACGTGAAAGAATGGCGGACCAGGGTCCTTGCTAAGCTCTGTTTCTTTGGCGTCATCCGGTGGACGCGGGAAGCATAGTGAGTCAAGGATGATTCACACTGGTTTACCCGATCAATCTGTGTTAACCGTCATCCGGTGGACGAGATACAGATTAAGACGGTTTTCACGCGCGGATTAGTTATCGATTCGTGTTTGTTTGCTTGATTAATCTATTAGTTAATGTCATCCGGTGGACAGGCTATAGATTGAGGTAGTTTGCATGCATGGATTAGTTATCGGCTCTACCTAAATATGGCAATTTAGTTAGATTCATTAAGTTATCATTATTGTTTGTTTAAATTGATTGACCTTATTATAACAATATCTCTACCCGATCAAGATTGATAGATTTGGCCTTAGATTTACTTGAATCTGATCGTTGTTTATGCTTTTTTATGCTTATCTTACCATGATGATCAGTTCCATGCTTACATCGGCTAATTCCCTATCAATCTTGTTCGTTACATGTTGTGCGTTCGGTTCTAGTTGAGACATAAGTGGTTCGTCTTATTTTCGTGTCCTTGTTTAAGTTAAACTGAGTGTCATCCGGTGGAACAGGTTTAACCTAAACAAGGTTCGCTAGATTAGACTTGCTTTAATTTGAGGTCTGTTTATGACTACGCTAGCATTTGTTCGTGCTTCATGGAACCTGCATCGGCTAAAAATCCGATTCAGTTGTGTTTTCACGAATAGATCGTGCATAAAGACTTATTTGGATATCAAACGATCTAGCTTTGTTTGCTGGGTTTGTCGAGGCCCGCTGGCCGTTAGACCAGGTGAATGCAGACTTGGTGAACTTAGCGAAGAGGGTTTACTAAAGCCACCGGCCTTCTAGACCAGCTTTAGTAGATCTCTGCTTGTTTGATGTACAGATCAGATCTGTACACGTGATCTATTTTCTTTTGTACACATTAACCGAATTAGATCGGCTAGCACGTTATTATCCTTATACGAATATCCTGATAGCCTTTTTACTTTATTATTATACTATCGGTTCATAACATGACGGAATCGGCTTTCTAGTCGATCTCCGATTAAACTGGCTCTTTGAGCCGTATAATAGGAACTATCTGGACTCACCAGTTAGTTCCGCCTTGGGTTACTGATTATATCTGTTTCCTTGTCAATTGCAGGTCAAATTGACTGGCACGCTTGGGTGTTACCGACACTCTCGGACCGGGTTCGAAGCTAGCTGGATCTACGAGAGCTCTACTGCTTTCAAGGGTCGTTTCCGGCTTCGCTGGTGTGTTGGGCTTATGAAACCACTTTTTGCGCCAACACACTTTTTGGCACGCCCGGTGGGACCGATCACTGAAGACCATGGCAAAAGGGAAGACCGCGGCAGACGGCTCCTCCAAGGAGGCCGGAGGCCTCAGGGATGATGGTGTCCTCAGGGTCAGGATCGAAGACCTCAACGAGGAGGACGTGGCAGTGCTGATCAAGATCATCGAAGAATTCGCTGATGCCTGCCTGCTTTCATTCAGCAAGCAGCGCGGTGGGTCCATAGTGAAGAAGAATGCATTCCCGAGGTGGATCATGGACGGCCATTCTAATAAATCTGAAGAGGAGTGCAAGGCCGACCTCAAACAGATGCTAGAAGAAGCGACCTGGGAGGCCGCCTATTCAGCAGTCGGCCACCACCACAAATCCTTCCTGCAGACGTTCTATAACATCATGAAGACCGTCCTCAAGCGGCAGGATTGGGAGTCTTTGGGTCCAGTTTACTTCAACATACCCGCAGAAGACGCGAATCCAAAAGCAGCGGCAGGGACCTCCAATTCCTCACCGCAACAGCCGAGCCAGCCGAAAGCGCCAGTGCAAGGTGCCACGGTGGCTGGTTCGGGTCAAAAAATAGCAGCTTCTCCCAGATTATACAATGATCATACTCCAGAGGAGATCGCCACTTTCATGCAGGCCACCGGGCAGACGGTGAACTCGATGAACTCACCAGTGGTGAACCCAGCGGCTGGAAATACGCTGGCAGCAGACACGGCCAACCCTACCCCTGGATACCACGAGGGGATTACATATCAGGACCTTCAGGCAGCGCCGCATCCGGGGTACGCCCAGACGCCTAACAATCAGCTGCTGGAGCAGATGAGTGCCATGCTCCGTGATACGTTCCGTTTGTAGCCGAAGACCGGGACTGGAATCAAGTACAGGCGTCCTTACCCCGAGTGGTACGACCGAGTGACGTTGCCGCCCAGGTATCGCTTGCCCGACTTCTCCAAGTTCAGTGGGCAGGACGACTCACCACCATGGAGCATATCAGCCGCTACTTGACCCAGCTCGGTGAGGCCTCATATGAGGTAGCTCACAGGGTCTGGCTTTTTCCGCTATCACTGACAGGGCCGGCGTTTAGCTGGTTCGCGTCCATGGAGCCTGGCTCGATTCAAGGTTGGGAAGATCTGGAGACCAAGTTCTATAATTACTTCTTCTCTGGCACCGGGGAGAAGGACATCACGGATCTCACCAATATGCGCCAAAGGCCGAATGAAGTTGGATCGGCTTTCATCAGGCGATTCAGGGAAACCAGGAACATGTGCTACTCCTTGAACCTGAACGACAAGCAGCTCGCCAAGATAGTGGTCAGTGGGCTGCTCCCACACGTCTAAGAAAAGCTGGTGGGTACCAACTTTAACAGCATCAGCGAGGTGATGCAGAGGGTGGTCGCATTAGAGCAGCAGGCCCAGAGCTTCAAGAAGGAATCGAAATACAAGCAGTCGGCTTACGTCTGTAATTCCGACTCAGAGGATGGGGAGAACGAAGAAGTGGCCGCTGTTGAGCTCAAATGGGGTACAAAGCCCATGGCCGTGCCAAAAGGTTGGAGCGCGGAGGATCAATATGACTTTGACACGCGCAAGCTGGACAAGCTCTTCGACCTGTTAGTCAGCGTAGGCCACATCACCTTCCCGGCTGACTACGTCAAGGCATCTCCTGAAGACTTGCAGGGGAAACCGTTCTGCCAGTACCACGGCCTCACCTCACACTCCACAAACAACTGCCGCAATTGCAAAGCAGCGATCCAGAATGCCATTAGGCGCGGCCTGTTGAAATTTGAGGCCCCTCCCAAGGGGAAGATGAAAATCGATAAATTCCCATTCCCGAAGGGGCAGAACATGGTCCAGATCGCAAACCCCCAGCCAAGGTGAATTTGCTGACCTCCGAACGGGCCAAGAAGAACTCCTCGGTTGATACCGATGCGCAGATTACAGCTAAGGAGCTGGCGCTAATCAAAGAAAGGAGGGAGCAGAACCAGAAGCAGCTGGAGAAGGGAGAGTCCAGCGGCACCAAGAGCAGGAGGCCCACGCACCAGCATCTCCTGAATAAGTGGCGGCGTTAGAAAGAGAAGGACCATCAGAGGAAGCTGCAGCGCGAAGAGGAGGAATACCGCAGGTGGCTCCGCGAGGAAGAAGAGGCGCACTATCACGAAGAAATGGCTCGCCGCCGGGAAGGTGAAGAGGATCACTGGCATTGCCCATTCTTCCGACACTGCTGGAACGAAGGCTTGAGACTGCCAACGCTGGGCAACTGTCCAGAGTGCAGCGATCAGTACCGAGAGTACAGGCAGTCTCAGGTCAACCGCCGGTCTGTGCACGAGAGGCTAGGAAGCCCCCGTAGCCCACAGGATCGGCGTGAAAAAAGGGACCTGCGCGATCGGCTTGATGAGGCGGTGGTTGAACGCCAACAGCCGGTTTGGCAGGAGAACCAGTGATGCCCGGGAGATCTAACTAGAAGCTAAAGGCGCCGGGTGCAGCGGCTCAGGAAGAGGGAGCTCCAGGCTGAGGGGCGTGCCAAGCGGGTGTGGCGCGAAAAGCCTTCACAAAGTAATGGGAAAGCTGTAGCCGATGCACAGATGGTGTTCGTGCTACCTGCAGAGTTCAGAGCCAAGAAGTACGATACCGATTCCGACTCAGACGACTCAGGATCAGAAGAAGGAGTGGCCAAGTTAGTGCTCGCACAGCAAGCTACTTTTGACAAGCCGGCCAAGAATCGACATCTGAAGGCCCTCTACCTCAAAGGTTATGTCGACGGCATGCCCATGACGAAGATGCTGGTGGACGGCGGCGCCACTGTCAATCTCATGCCCTACACCACATTCCGCAAGCTAGGCAAGGGTCCCGATGATCTGATAGAAACCGATCTGATGCTCAAGGATTTCGGGGGCAATTCTTCCAACACTCGGGGGGCAATCAACGTCGAGCTGACAGTGGGGAAGAAGACATTGCTCACCACCTTTTTTGTGATCGATAGTAAGGGCGCCTATAGCTTGTTGCTCGGACGCGATTGGATCCATGCCAACTGCTGTGTGCCATCCACTATGCATCAGTGTCTCATTCAGTGGCATGGCGATGAGGTCGAAGTGGTCACGGCCGACGACTTGGTCAACGTGGCGATGGTGGATGCCACATACTGGGAAGCTGGGGATCATGATTGTTTCTCCAGCAAAGTTTGAGAAGGAGGCTCCATCAGGGTCAGCGATGAGAGTCAACAGCCGATCAGGTCAATCGGCTCTGAGTCTTTTTATTAAATGGAGAATCCGATCGACGGTACAGAGGGTAAGTTGGGGCAAAGATTCACGTCGGCCGACAAGCTCGAAGAAGTAGATGTTGGACCCGGCGACAGGCCAAGGCCGACTTTTATTGCCGCCAACCTAGACCCGGAGTTCGGGCAGGAGCTGATTCAACTGCTAAAGGAGTACAAAGATTGCTTCGCCTGAGAATATTATGAGATGCCTGGATTGGACAAATCTATTGTTGAGCACAGGCTACCTATCAGGCCAGGATTTCGGCCACACAAACAGCCTCCACGTCGGTTTAGAGAGGACGCTCTACCTGACATTAAGGCCAAAATCACGAGGCTGTTAGAAGCCAAGTTCATTCGAGCTTGCCGATATGCCGAATGGATATCGAACATCGTCCCTGTGTACAAGAAAAATGGTAAATTGCGAGTCTGCATCGACTTCAGAGATTTAAATAGAGCTACACCGATGGATGGCTACCCTATGCCAATAGCCGATATGCTGGTAGACTCGGCTGCTGGGCACCAGGTCATTAGCTTCATGGATGGTAATGCTGGTTATAATTAAATTTTTATGGCTGATGAAGACATCCCAAAGATTGCCTTTAGGTGCCCTGGTGCGCTTGGTTTGTTTGAATGGGTGGTCATGACGTTTGGTTTGAAGAATGCCGGTGCAACCTATCAGAGAGCTATGAATTATATATTTCACAAGTTGATTGGCAAAATCGTTGAAATCTATATAGATGACGTGGTGGTGAAATCCAAGAGCTATAAGGATCACCTGGCCGATCTGAGGGCCACTCTGGAGTGCACAAGGAGACATGGCTTGAAGATGAATCCTAACAAGTGTGCATTTGGCGTGTCGGCTGGCGAGTTTCTGGGATTCATTGTCCACCACAAAGGGATAGAGATCGGCAGCAAGAGCAAGAAGGCGATCGATGAACTTGTACCTCCAACTAACAAAAAGGAATTGCAATCCTTACTCGGTAAGATTAACTTTATCAGAAGGTTCATCGCCAACTTATCAGAGAAGGTGCTGCCGTTCTCGCCATTGTTGAAGTTCAAGAATGATCAAGAGTTCAAATGGGGTGACGTGCAACAGAAGGCTTTTGACGAAATCAGAGAATACATGAAAACTCCACCTGTCTTAGTACCGCCATGGACAGGGAAGCCTTTTAAGTTGTACGTGACGGCCGAAAGCCATACTATTGGATCGGCCCTTTTTCAAGAGTTTGAAGGGAAGGAGAGAGCAGTTTTCTATCTGAGCAGGCGGCTCCTTGACCCTGAGACAAGATATACACCGACCGAGAAGTTGTGCTTGTGCCTATTCTATTCATGCACCAAGTTGAGGCACTACTTGCTTGTCTCGGAGTGTGTGGTGGTGTCCAAGGAGGATGTCATCAAGCATATGCTTTCGATGCCGATTTTAAATGGTCGGATTGGCAAATGGATCCTGGCGCTCTCAGAGTTTAACTTGAGGTTCGAATCGGCTAAGGCAGTCAAAGGCCAGGCGATAGCCGATTTCATCACATAGCATCACGGAGGATCGGCTAATGTAGCAGATATAGCGCCATGGACTATGTTCTTTGATGGCTCTTCATGCAAACAAGGTGGTGGCGCCGGAGTAGTGCTCATCTCGCCACGGAGTGTGCGCTTTGAGTATGCTTTCCAGATCGGGTCGATTGTCACAAACAATCAGGCTGAATATGAAGCCGAGTGGAAAGGTTTTCAGCTTCTGCATGAAGCAAAGGCCGATGCAGTTGAGGTGTTTGGCGATTCACAACTAGTCATCAACCAATTGCTCGGCCTGTATGAGTGTAAAGATGAGATACTCAGAGGCTATTATGATCAATGCCAGGCTCTCATTAAAAAGTTCATGACGGTATCTCTCTGTCATATCCCCAGGGCCCAGAACCAGGAGGCTAATCGGCTGGCACAGAACGCGTCGGGTTATCGGCCGATGCAGGAGATTTGTAACAGCGAGCAATCAGCTGATGACTGGAGGGACGAAATAGCAGGTTACCTGGCAAATCCTTCACAACGGATCAACAGAAAGCTAAGGTACAAAGCCACCAAGTACGTGTTGCTGGATGGTCAGTTGTATTACATGACTGTTGAAGGAGTGCTGCTCAAATGCCTGGGGACAGAGGAATCAGTGAAGCTGATGAGCGAAGTACACGATGGAGTCTGCGGTGCACATCAATTGGCTCACAAGATGAAGTGGATCATCAGGAGGACTGGTTACTATTGGCCTACGATGCTGGAAGATTGTTTCAAATATTATAAAGGGTGTCAAGAATGCCAGAAGTTTGGGAATATACAGAAGTCTCCAGCCTCTGCTATGAATCCTATAATCAAGCCATGGCCATTTAGAGGATGGGGTATTGATCTAATTGGCCAAATCTACCCACCGTCGAGCAAGGGTCACAAATGGATCCTGGTGGCGACTGATTACTTCACCAAGTGGGTAGAAGCCATTCCTTTGAGGAATGCCACTTCAGCTGACGTGATCGAATTTGTAAAGGAGCACATTATTTACAGGTTTGGCATACCTCAGACGATCACAACCGATCAGGGGACAATGTTCACCTTAGAGGAGTTTATGACCATTGCTGACGACATGGGCATCAAGATTTATAATTCATCGCCATATTATGCCCAGGCCAATGGACAAGCAGAAGCTTCCAATAAAATTTTGATCAAGGTCATCAAGAAAAAGATTGAGCAGAACCCCAGAAAATGGTATTTGCATCAGAGCGAGGTGCTATGGGCATATCGCATGGCACAGCATGGATCGATCAAAGCTTCACCTTATGAGCTAGTCTATGGACACGCTGTTGTCCTACCATGAGAGATTCATCTGAGACACGGCGCGTCACGTTACAAAACAAGTTTACAGCCGGTGAATACAAAGACATTATGATGGACAGTCTAGAAGATTTGCATTGTCATCGGCTTAAGGCTTTGGAATCTATTGAAAGGAATAAGGTACGGGTGGCCAAGTATTACAACACTAAGGTAAGAAGGAAGAGCTTCACCGAATCAGAGCTAGTATGAAAAGTCATTCTGCCTATTGGTACGAAAAATAGTCGATTCGGTAAGTGGTCGCCAAACTGGGAAGGCCCATATCGTGTGGTTGAATGCGCCCTGGGTAATGCTTACATCCTTGAGGATTTAGAAGGACAGAGACTCGCCAGGGCCATCAACGGGAAGCATCTGAAGAAATACTACCCTAGCATCCCAGTTGGGGGGTGATAGCCGATTCATGTGAATCTGGTTCTAACAGCCGATGCCGTGTAAGCGGGTCGCCTTCAGGACAAAAATGGCCGACATCGTAGTTACGAGTCGCCCTTAGCGCAAAAATGAAATACCCTCGATGGGGTGTAACAGCCGATGCGATAAGCATCGCCTTTAGTCCAAAAAAGAAAAATAATAAAGGAAAATATATATGTATCCGGACACATATGGAAATCAGATTGATGCTTTTGAAGGAAGTTTTATTTCTGATTGTGCTTACAGGAGCCCTATTACATTCTAATCATGCATGGCTTTGTCTATGATGTCCTAGGCGTCGGTGACAGCCACGACCTCGTCAGCGTGAGGGAAGAAGTTCGCCAGTTGGGCGCTGGCCTCCTCCATATTCTGGCCCTCCGGGAACTCGGGCTCGACGGCCTCCAGGGCAATGCCGGAGCGGAGTCGCGCGGCTGTGAGAGCCCCAGTGGCGCCGTGACGAACGCTGGCCATGGCCACCTGGGAGACGCGGTGATGAACATCCAGGAGCCGCTCCGCCTGCGTGTTGCCACGAGCATTAACGGCATTGGCGGCGGTTTCGGCGGCCACACGCAACTCTTTAAGCTGCGCGGTCAGGGCTACAAAAGAAAGAAGTGTCAGCATGAAGGTGATCGTCAGCACGTCACAATTCAAGATGTTACCGGCCACTGCAGCGTCCGATTCGGCGAGTTGGGCTTGCACCCTGGCCACCTCGGTTTCGGCGGCCTTAAGGGCAACGGCTTGGCTTTCGGTGACACCCTGCAGCTGGCCATTCCCCTTCGTAGCCTCTGAGTAGAGGTTATGGTACTCCACCATCTGGTGATGGAATCGGCGACCATCGGCGGCGGTGTAGGACCCGTCGGAAGACCCCGATTCTGATCTAGCGCTCAGGGCCGGATCTTGAGAGGGTTCCTGAGGAGGCGCAGTTCGGAGAGGCCGGGTGTCCACGCCAATCGGTGCTCCCGGTGGGAAAGGAATCACACGGGCCTGACTGAAGGGTGACAAAGAAGCAGATGTGTCGGAATCGAAAGAAACCAATGTCTTGGGTACAGACTGATTTACCTGCTGTAGATGGCTAACTGCCGTGGCGTCACCCAGCGACGACGGCCGTGATGCGGGTCAGCAGCGGCATCCGCGCCAGGGGTAGTTCCAGCGGCTGCAGGGACGGCTTGAGACGGCCCGGCACCGGCTCCCGTACCTCCGACGCCGGCAGTTCCCGCATCACTGCGCAAGACGGTGATGGTCAGATTAGATCAGATCAATGTATCAAGAAGTGAGTAGCAGCTTTACCCTAACCAGGCTCACATGTGATGCCGTTCACCCACGACTCGCAGGCTCCGGGTGAAGTTGTCACCTTCGGCGGAACCCGAGGCCGGCCGCTTGCCGTGGTTTGCGTCGCTAGCCATGGATTTGGTTTTGGGGATTTGTTTTCTCTGATCTGAGGAGAGAAGGCCGGGTGAGCAAAGGCTTTGATGTTGCGGTTGCTCGCTCAGGCCGAGCGTGTATTTATAAAGATGAGGGCATCGAGATGGTTTCCTCCTCGGAAGGCGAGACGACGCGGCAGATTTTAGGTTGCGGTTAATCCGCGCTTCTTGAATCCGGAACAGTTGCCAGATCAGGGAGATGAAGCGCCGCCATCAGTGGTCGCACACCGATCGGGTCTTTGGGTCTTTGGGTCAGGCTGGCTAGCCGATCCTATTGTGAGTGCCCACAAGCCGATTCGTAGTGAATCAGGCTGAGAGGTTAACTCTGAGGGAAAGCAGAACAAAGCCGATGCTAAGACGCAGGCCCGTAAGCCGATTTTTATGTAGAACGGGTCAGGCTGAGTAATCGATTCTAAGGTACAATGCAAGCCTGAGAGACGATTCGCATGCAGAAACGTATCAGACCGAACAAGTCCCTTCGAAACAGGATGAAGCCGATATTAAGGTATGAATCCAAAGACAGGTCAGGTTAAATGTTCAAACTCAGGATGAAGCAGCACGAAAACAAAGTTGCAAATAGAAAAGAACATGCCAAGTAGTACACCCATCATGTTACAAAGTCAATAAAGATCGGATCAATTCCACTAATTCAGCACGGAGCGCATGGCCAGCCTGCAACAATTGTTGATCTCGGTTTTCAGTGGACTGCATCAGATCCAGGCGTTGACATGTCTTCCTGCCTGCAACGACCAAGCTGCTGATTTTCTTCTTTTTCTGGGAGAGCTCGATCGTGCCGGTGGAAATGGTGATTTCGTGCTCGCTGATAGCCGACTCAACTTCTTCCAGTTCTTTTCTCAGTTGGTCTCGTCTCGTTTTCAATGTTTCCAGTTCTGTTTCAGCTGTGCCGATTGAAGATTTGAGCAGCCTGGCTCGATCGGCTAATCCAGTGGCCTCTTGTCGGTTGGCCGATTTATTGCTCCTCAGCTGTTCAAGCTCTGCCAGGTTCCCATGAGCAGTGATAATCTCTGATGCTGTAACTTTAAGATCACCGAGTCTCTGCAGGGATTTTAAGACTGTCAGATTGGGTTGCTGCTGGACAAGTTCGATTATTTGATCAACCAGCCCGGGATTGGAGGCCAGAGCAACTAGATCACCCTCTAGGTGGGCTAGAAGTGCACTCAGCCGGTTGTTAAAATCTGGCTCTGAAAGCTTCTCGGAGGAAGAGGCAAGTTCGTCTCTATCACAGAATTCTTCTATGTCAAATGAATAGCCGGGAGACGAAGGCTTCGGTACCTACGATACATACATTCTCTCATCGGAAAGGGTACAATATAGATTAATTGTTTTCTGGCAGAGACAGGATACCTAAATGAGGCCTGAGGTCTGTAGGGTTGATGCCGATGTTGCTTGTTCGACTAAGACAGTTTTGTCTCTTGCGGCATGCGGATCCTCAGCTGTCATTGTCTCGGGCAGATGGGTTTCTGCAAACCAGGAGTAAGGGTAGTATGAAAGCGAGATTGCTAACAGCCGAATTGGAGTTACCTAGATTCCTCTCAGGGGGAGATTCCTCTTCTTCAAGGTTCACCCAGACTTCGTCGGAAGGGTTGTTCGGCTGTATTTTTAAAAAGAAGATTTGGTTAATCAGGGCATCTGTGTCGAGGAGAGAAAAGCCCAACGAGTAGTACCTGAGTTTTGGCTCCTTCTTCCTGGATCCCTTCTTCTTGAGCAGCTGACTCTTCATGGCCGGTGGATTCTGGTGATTCTTCGGCCGGTTTCTCTCCTAAGGTATCTTGAATCGGCTGGGGTTTCACCTGGTAAAAGCCGATTTAGGGATCGGAGCATACTGCAGCAAAGGAAGGTCGATGCCAGTTCTGGATGCCTGCACTTTTCTTACCGAACGACGTTTCTTGGGTGCTTGCTTTTGAAGCTGAGATGCAGCTGGTCGTTTTGAAGCAGAAGGGGGCGTCAGTACAACAGGGCCTAACATTAGTTGTCGCAGCGTCGGTGCTCGAGAACCTAGCCTCGCTGTCGGACAAGGGGGATAGTATTCCACTCGCTCTGGTGGATTGGATGATGGGTCCTGCGAGAAACATCTGTTAGGTAACATGTTTGACTAAAGCCGTTTTTACTGGAATCGGCTGAGAACACTTACTGCTCGGGAAGATTGGAAGTTTGAGTCCAGGGCTCTGCACTTGTCATGGACAGTCTGGCAGAACAGGTGAGCGTGCCATCGCTGCCACCAGTCATCAAAACTTTGATGGGTGATGCAGATTTGATTCCACGGCTTCGGTGAGAATGTGGGCAGGTTTGCTCCGAGTTGAAAAATTCTGCCAGCCTAAAGGAGCTCTGTAACGTTCTCCCTGGGTTTCAAGGTATTCAAGAAAGGGAGCCGAGGGGGCAATTGGCCAAAGCCTAGCTGTCTTGCCGGTATGTTTGGGTGATAAAATTCATAAGAGAGATAGCTAGTTGGCTTGCCGCTTGCGCTCTGAAGGTGTTTGAAGTCTACAGGCAAGGCACGAGGTTTTATGATTGCATTCAAGATTCTGATAGCTTCATCATCAGAGCACCCGTTGTTGAACTTGAAGCTGGAGGGTGCTGGAAATTCATCTTCATCCTCATAGGGGAACCACCTTTGGTCCCAAGCCTCTGTATAATGTTTCCAGCATGTTGCCCTTTGTAGTTGGGATGGTTATGGCAGAAGCAGCTTCACCATAGCTTTGACAGCCTTTGGTTTTTGGATCCTCTTCCTCTGAGTACTCGATGGATGGAAAGCTGAGGCCTTGGAGTTGTGTTCTTACCAGCTTGTGCAGATACAGGTTGAGCCACAGTTGTACTAGCCACCAAGAGCCTGCTATGCATTGTACTTCTTCACCTATGATCAAGGAGCTGAACACTCGGTTCATAAGCCTGTATGCTGCACCCAACAGGAGTTTGCCCAGGGGGATGGAGTGCCCTTGAGCCAGTTTCTCTGCCAAGACCCGATAAGGGTATGCTGGTCCGGTAGTGGCACCACAGAACACGAATCTCTCAAACCACATGGTCAAAAACGCGACGTGTTCTTTCTCGCTGACGAAAGAAGAGGTTTTTTGGTGGTGTTGAACATAGCCACTCCACCCTTTATATGTGTCCAGCTTCGGGAAGTACGGGTCCTTCTTGCCACTGGTGCAGAGATCCCAGAAGTCATACGATCCAGTGATTTGAAGCCCGGTGAGCATGTGGATATCGCCCAGGGTAATGGTTTTTGGACCGTCTCTGAATACAAAAGCGTTCAGGGAGTTGGACCAAAAGTGACTAGCGGCTATCAGGAGCGGCTCATTCTTTGCCATCTCTGATAATGATAGGTCAAGACATTGGCTCAGATGGCGCATCTCCCAGTCCGCGCGTTTATTCGCCGTGACACGGCGGAACCAGTTCCTCCATCCAGCAGGTATGCTCGGCCAGTTTCTGAAGGACTTGGCCCAGGAGGAGGCGCCCATCATGGAGCTTCAGAATGGGAACTAGTTAGTTTCTTGAACGATGAAATCTTTGGGGACCGGATCGCCCATCGGACCCAGGTAGTAGGTGTTGGGGATGTCCATCAGCGGAATCAGAATATCGTTCCTCAGTGCCTGGATTTGAAACTCGTACTCAGTAAGGTTGAAGAGGGATTCACAAATCAGGAGGTGGATCGATGAAATTGATACCTCAGGGACCTCGGATGGAGTCGCCATTGGTTCAGGGATGGTTTGATGGCGGCAAATCGAAGCTGACGGCGGCGGATTGAAGCCCGTGGCGGAAATTGCGACGGTTTAGGGTTTCGTTGTGGTGTGAAAGTTTGAAGCGCCGAGAGGGAAACTGCAGTTTGACTCTTTGAAGGCTCAAGCGCTAATTTTGGAATAAACCAGTTTATTCTAAAATTGGGGGGCATGTGTTAATACCAAATTTTGGGCTGGGAGCCGATAGCCGATACTAGAGGAAGATAGCTGATCTCGGAAGCAGATTCCGTCCAGCGGAAGGAAGGAAACAGCCGATTGCACGGTGAATCGGTTATCGGGCCAAGGTGACAGGAGGCGCGCAGCGTCAGTATTGATGACGTCATCCAGAGTCCGCGCCGCCAGGGTGCGATCACGATCGGAGTCCATTATGGAAAGGGAAGGTTAGACTCCAAGTTACCTTAGATATAGGATAGTTTGTTAGTTTCCTTATCTGTTGATGAGTTGTAATTCGACTAGGACTCTATCTACGATCAGGGTATAAATATAAGCCCTCAGCTATTGATATCAACAACACAACATCAATACAACACAACTTTCGACTCCGGCCAACCCTAGAGTCAGTCGAGTCGAGTCCTTGATATCAAGCAACCCTAGAGTCAGTCGAGTCCGGCGAGTTACTTCATCCAGGCTGGGTGTCATCCGGTGGACGCAGGCTTGCTTGTAAGTATCGTCAACCCCCTGTTAAACTATGTCTTTTTAGCGTCATCCGGTGGACGTGAAAGCATGGCGGACCAGGGTCCTTGCTAACCTCTATTTCTTTGGCGTCATCCGGTGGACGCGGGAAGCATAGTGAGTCAAGGATGATTCACGCTGGTTTACCCGATCAATCTGTGTTAACCGTCATCCAGTGGACGAGATACAGATTAGGACGGTTTTCACGCGCGGATTAGTTATCGATTCGTGTTTGTTTGCTTGATTAATCTATTAGTTAATGTCATCCGGTGGACAGGCTATAGATTGAGGTAGTTTGCATGCATGGATTAGTTATCGGCTCTAGCTAAATATGGCAATTTAGTTAGATTCATTAAGTTATCAGTATTGTTTGTTTAAATTGATTGACCTTATTATAACAATATCTCTGCCCGATCAAGATTGATAGATTTGGCCTTAGATTTACTTGAATCTGATCGTCGTTTATGCTTTTTTATGCTTATCTTACCATGATGATCAGTTCCATGCTTACATTGGCTAATTCCCTACCAATCTTGTTCGTTACATGTTGTGCGTTCGGTTTTAGTTGAGACATAAGTGGTTCTGAGGTTATCATAAGTCTTATTTTCGTGTCATTGTTTAAGTTAAACTGAGTGTCATCCGGTGGAACAGGTTTAACTTAAACAAGGTTCGCTAGATTAGACTTGCTTTAATTTGAGGTCTGTTTATGACTACGCTAGCATTCGTTCGTGCTTCATGGACCCTGCATCGGCTAAAAAGCCGATTCAGTTGTGTTTTCACGAATAGATCGTGCATAAAGACTTATTTGGATATCAAACGATCTAGCTTTGTTTGCTGGGTTTGTCGAAGCCCGCTGGCCGTTAGACCAGGTGAACGCAGACTTGGTGAACTTAGCGAAGAGGGTTTACTAAAGCCGCCGGCCTTCTAGACCAGCTTTAGTAGATCTCTGCTTGTTTGATGTACAGATCAGATCTGTACACGTGATCTATTTTCTTTTGTACACATTAACCGAATTAGATCGGCTAGCACGTTATTATCCTTATACGAATATCCTGATAGCCTTTTTACTTCATTATTATACTATCGGTTCATAACATGACGGAATCGGCTTTCTAGTTGATCTCCAATTAAACTGGCTCTTTGAGCCGTACAATTGGAACTATCTGGACTCACCAGTTAGTTCCGCCTTGGGTTACTGATTATATCTGTTTTCTTGTCAATTGCAGGTCAAATTGACTGGCACGCTTGGGTGTTTCCGACACTCTCGGACCGGGTCCGAAGCTAGCTGGATCTGCGAGAGCTCTACTGCTTTCAAGGGTCGTTTCCGGCTTCGCTGGTGTGTTGGGCTTAGGGAACCACTTTTTGCGCCAACAAAGAGCAAGAAGACCGTGGCATTCAAATCCACCACCTCTTCTTCCAAGAACAAGGGCAAGGGCAAGAAAGTGCAATCAAGTGATGATGATGATACATCTAGCCTTGATAGTGATGATGAGGCACTAGCTCTCTTTGTGCGCAAGTTTAGAAGATTCATGAAGAAGAAGGGCTATGGTGCTAGGAAGAGAAGAGACAACTTCAAAGGTAAAGATGTAGTGAGAAAGTGCTACAATTGCAAGAGCATGGATCATCTTGTGGTGGATTGTCCAAATGTTAGTGATGATGAATATGATTACAGGAAGAGAGGCAAGAAGGACAAGAAGGACAAGGTGAAAAAGAAAGACAAGAAGAAGTTCAACTTCTCCAAGAAGAAGGGTGGATCATATGTGGTGACATGGGATAGTTATGCTTCCTCCGATGATGATGACTCTAGTGATGACGATGAGAGGAAGACATTCAAGAAGAAGGCTATGACATCTATTGCTATCAACAAGAAGCCTTCATCGTCATTTGATTCATAATGCTTCATGGCAAAGTCCACCAAGGTAAAATTCGATGACTCAAGTGATGATGATAAAAATGATAATGATAGTGATAGTGATGATGATGAGCCTAGTGTAGCACAACTCATGGACATGTTAAAGCAAGCCGAATACTTGATTAGCTCTAAGTCTAAAAAGTGCAAGGAATTGATCAAGAAGGTAAAAGATCTTGAGAAATCCCTTGATGAGCTAAATGCTTCTCATGAGTGTCTAAAGGAAGACCATGAGAATCTAAAACTAACTCACACCAAACTTGAGGAAGCTCACTCCTCACTCTTAGAGCTAAGTAAGGTTGAGGATGTTGCTATAACATGTGATGTGGTGTAACTTGCGACTTAATGAAATAACCAACTAATGAATCACTTGTTGCAACCACACCTAATAACACTATCTCTTCATAATCATCCAGTTCTATTTTCACCTTCACTACTAGTGTTGACCCAACACTAAAAGTTGAAAAATGAGAAATTAAAAAAGGAAGTGGACAAGCTAACCCGCGCATTAGGCAATGCCTATGGTGGGGATGCCCGCTTGCTACAATGTTTGGGTAGCCAAAGATATAGTAACTCTAAAGAGGGACTTGGCTTTACTCCCAAGAAGGGCAAGGCGGCCTTTGTAACTCCAAATCCTAACTTTGTGAGAAGCAATGGCTGGTTTTGCTACAAGTGCAAGCAAGTAGGGCATGTTCAGGCAAATTTCATCACTAACAATAAGAACAAGCAAATAAAATTTACAAGTGCTAAATCTATTAGGCTTGATTCTTGTTACATGCTTACCAAGGGTGAGAAAGGTGTCAAAGTCAAATACATTGGTACACCTAAAGAGAGCCCAAGGTTAAAGGCTATTTGGGTACCAAAGGCTTTGATTGCTAACCTCCAAGGACCCAAACAAGCATGGGTACCTAAAAAGCATTGACTTGTTTTGTAGGTGAATTACAAAGCCGGAGAGAGGCATTGGGTTCTTGATAGTGGGTGTTCTTAACACATGACCGGTGATGCAAGAATGTTCAACCAAATCAATTTTAGTGGTAATGAGTATGATAGTATCACATTTGGGGATAATAGCAAAGGCAAGGTCAAAGGGCTTGGTAAGATTACAATATCCAATGACTTGAGCATCTCCAATGTGCTATTGGCTGAGAGTTTGAACTTCAATCTATTGTCGGTGGCTCAAGTTTGTGATCTTGGTTTAAGATGCATATTTGGTGTTGATGATGTGGAGATCATTAGTTTGGATGGTTCAAATTTGATATTCAAGGGATTTAGATATGAAAATCTCTATCTAGTGGACTTTGGTGCTAGAGTCACAATTGTCAACATGTTTACTCTCTAAGTCAAGTATGGGTTGGTTATGGCATAGAAGGCTTGCTCATGTTGGAATGAAGCAATTGAACAAACTTGTGAAGTATAACTTGGTTAGAGGCCTTAAAGATATTGAATTTAAGAAGGACAAGTTATGTAGCGCATGTCAAGCCGGAAAACAAGTTGGCAATACTCATCCCAAGAAGAGCATGATGAGCACATGTAAACTATTTGAATTATTGCACATGGATTTATTCGGTCCAACTACTTATATAAGCATTGGTGACAATAAGTATGGGTTGGTGATTGTGGATGATCTCTAGATATACATGGGTTTTCTTTATGATTGACAAGAGTGATGTGCATACTATCTTCAAATCTTTTGTCAAGAAAAGTGGCAATGAATTTAAAACCACCATCAAAAGAGTGAGAAGTGATAATGGTAGTGAGTTCAAGAACACAAGAGTTGATGAGCTTTGTGAAGAATATTGAATCAAACATCAATTCTCGGCCAAATACACACCTCAATCTAATGGGCTAGTTGAAAGGAAGAATAGAACTCTCATTGACATGGAAAGATCTATGCTTAGTGAGTATGATGTGATTCAATCTTTTTGGGCCGAAACAATCAACACGGCATGCTACTACACAAATAGACTATATTGCCATCCTATGTTGAAGATGACTCCCTATGAGATCTTGAATGGAAGAAAGCCGAATATTGCATACTTTTGGGTCTTTGGTTGCAAGTGCTACATATTGAAGAAGGGAGCAAGATTGAGCAAATTTGAGAAGAAATGTGATGATGGATTCTTGCTTGGATATTCCACCACTAGCAATGCTTATAGAGTTTGGAATTTGGGAAGTGGTCAACTTGAGAAAGTCCATGATGTTGAATTTGATAAACCAATGGGTTACAAGATCAAGATGAGAATCTAGAAGATGTGAGTGGACCTCAGTTGGCAAAGGCTATGCAAGAGATGGACATTGGTGACATTAAGCCAATTCAAGTGGTTGACATAGAAGATGACAAAGATCAAGTGCAAGTTCCATCCAATGATCAAGCTAGTGGCTCTCAAGTGCAATATCAAGATCAAGGTAGTTCATCTCAAACAAATCAATCTAATGCTCAACCAAACTCAAGCAATCAACCTCAAGTGCTCCAACCCACAAATGTTGCAAGAGATCATCCTTTAGATCAAATTGTTGGTGATATTTAATAGGGTGTGCAAACAAGATTAGGACTAGCATCATTTTGTGCTCACTATTCATTTGTGTCATTTGAAGAGCTGAAAAACATTGAGAAAGCTTTGCAAGATAGTGATTGGGTGAATGCTATGCATGAAGAGCTCAACAAATTTTAAAGAAATGAAGTTTAGGAATTGGTAGAGAGACCAAAGAACTACAATGTCATTGGAACTAAATGGGTGTTTAGAAATAAGCAAGATCAAGATAGTGTTGTAGTGAGGAACAAAGCAAGATTAGTGACACAAGGGTACACTCAAGTAGAAGGATTGGACTTTGGAGAAACTTATGCTCCAGTTGCAAGATTGGAGGCAATAAGGATCCTTCTAACATATGCTTGTGCACATAACATCAAACTCTACCAAATGGATGTGAAAAGTGCATTTTTCAATGGCTTCATCAATGAGTTAGTATATGTTGAACAACCACCCGGTTTTGAAGATGAAAAGAAACCCAACCATGTATACAAGCTAAGGAAGGCACTCTATGGATTGAAACAATCATCAAGAGCATGGTATGAGAGACTAAGAGATTTTCTCCTCTCTAAAGGGTTCAAGATGGGCAAAGTTGACACTACTCTATTAACCAAAATGGTTGATGGTGACTTGATGATCATGCAAATCTATGTGGATAACATTATCTTTGGATCAACAAGTCAAGCTTTGTGTGCAGAATTTGAAGGCGTGATGGCTAAAGAATTTGAAATGTGTATGATGGGTGAACTCACATACTTCCTTGGATTGCAAATCAAGCAAATGAAGAATATCGAGAAGTTTGGAATGCAAGATGCAAAATCAATTAGCACTCCTACGGGCACTAGTGGAAACTTGGATGAGGACAAGAGTGGCAATATGGTTGATCAAAAGGCATATCGATCTTTAATTGAAAGCTTACTCTATGTCACCGCATTAAGACCGGATGTGCTAGTGTGCTAGATATCAAGCATCTCCTAGAGAGAGTCATATGAAGACCGCAAAGAGGATATTGAGATATTTAAAGCACACTCAAGATGTTGGATTGTGGTATCCCAAGGGTGTAAAGTTTGAGTTGATTGGATATGCCGATGTGGATTATGCCGGTTGCAAGATCAATAGAAAGAGTACATCGGGCACATGTCAACTCTTGGGAAGATCTCTTGTCTCATGGTCATCAAAGAAGCAAAATAGCATATCACTCTCCACCGCCGAGGCCGAATACATTAGTGCGGGGGGTTGTTGTGCTCAAATCTTGTGGATGAAGGTAACTTTGAGAGATATGGAATCAATTTCAAGAAAGCCATTGCTATGTGACAATGAGAGCGCTGTCAAGCTAACTCAAAACCCGGTTCAACATCAAAGAACCAAGCATATTGATGTGAGGCACCACTTTATTCGGGATCATCAACAAAAGGGTGACATTGACATTCAAAGCATTGTAACCGATGATCAATTGGCCGACATACTCACCAAACCACTACATGAGAAGAGGTTTTGCAAGTTGAGGAATTAGTTGAATATTCTTGATTTCTCAAATATGAGTTGAGACCACCCCACATAAATGACATGCCTCTACTCCGACAAAGCAAGGTAAAGTTGTTTGACATGGCACTCATAATTGCTAGGACATGATTAGAGCATATAGACATACTCACAATTTAGGATCATTCATAGAAATAAAATGTTTTGAGGTACATATGCTACCACTATTGTTTTTCTTGCTTGTATGAACTAGTGGTAATATATGACATGTGTATGTACTTGATCCTCTAGTGCTCGATCTATTTCATGAGCTATAGGTGTATAACTTAACATGGGCAAGATAACCCCAAGTGGTGTGAAGAAGCTTGTCCTTGGATAAAACTTAGTTATATATTCTAGGCAAGTGCACTAGATTGAGCCAAAGTGACAAATGAACTATCTTTCCAAATCAAATAAACTTACTTACTCTCTCCACTAAAATTAACCTTTTTGTTAAATTGCTGACAAAGGGGGAGAGAAAGTTACAAAAGAAAGAGAAAGAGAATGCACGATGAATCATCATTAGGCCTGTGATGGGAGAGCAATTAGGCCAAAGAAAAGGGGTAATTAAAATTTTGAAGCACACAAGTAGAGGGAGCAATTACATATGCAAGTTGTTGCATTTGGATGTGCATTAATCACATGATTCCTCATTGCATTTGTACTTACTTTTATATACATGCTTGTGTGGTGTATTGCTAGTAGTAGGACTTGAATGATGATTTGAACAACTAGCATGTGTAGGAGTAACCAGTTGGTCTTGTACTTTCAAGTGGTAACTAGAGCTTGTTTATAATGTGATCCCACGGTATGCTCTAGTATTTGTGATCTTTTAGTTACTAAAGTGCTAAGGATGGTGTACATGGCAACTCTGATGGTATCACGCTTCAAAGGTCCATTCTATACACCTTAACACAATTTTGGTAGAATTACACTCCACTTGAATACATATGTGCTAGCTTTCAATCCAAACTCGATGCACATATGTAGGGGGAGCTAATACTACCAAAACAGAACTTGTGATGTTTGTCCAAATTCTTTCATGATCTACTTATGGACAAGCATGATAAGTTTAAAATCTTAATGCATATTTCTTTTGTAAGGGTTGTCATCAATTACCAAAAAGAGAGAGATTGAAAGTCCCTAGTTTGGTTTTGGAAATTGATGAAACCTAGCTATTAACCTAAGTGCTAAGTATGTGTAGTCTAAAAGAGGTTAGTGGTGTGGAGGAAGTTGACATGAGCTAAGAAGTGGAGATCAAGTAAAGAAAAAGGGAAAAAGCAAAGGATCAAAGAGCTAGAGGCAAAGGTATAAGTTAGGACTCTTTAGTTTAGTGATCAAGACACTTAGTGAGTGCGATCACATTTAGGATAGTTGGCCGGACTATTAAGAGGAGAATTATTTTGTAAACTCGGTCAAGGCAAGTGCTCTAGGTTGCATATTAGTTGCATATACTTGATCTAACCTAGAGTGACTAACTTCGCCTTGCAAATGCGCTTAAAACCTGCTAACATACGTGCCTAAACGTGTGAAACATATAGTTGTTAGCATCTAAGAGTAAGGTAGTTGAAGAGAGGGTGAAAGCAGCTCTTAGAGGAGCACCGGACGTTGGCCGCGTCCGGTGGGTACTCACCGAACACGTTCGGTGTGCATTTGACTTCTCTGGAACCTCTCTGTGTAAGCACCAGACGCTGGAACAGTAACTCCAGTGCGTCCGGTGACTTGTTTCATGCATCCGGTGATGAAGTTTAGAAACTGACTCCGTGAGTGCACCGGACGCTGGGAGCGTCCGGTGACCTAACAGCGGACGCGTCCGGTGCCAATTTGAACTCTCTGGATGCTCTTTGTTGTTGCACCTAACACGGGCGTCGGAGCGTCTGGTGTGACTGCTCCGCGTCCGGTGCAAGCGCGCGCAGTGAAGAAATTCAAACGGCTAGTACACGTGTCAACGGGCGATACACCTGACAACAACGGGATGCGTCCGGTGTGAACTTAAACAGCGTCCTGTGTGCCCGATTTCAGAGTAAAACGGCTAGATCTTTGATCACGCTTATAAATAGGAGTGTGGCTGGCATGGGGCATCTCTCTTGCGCATTTTGATCTTTCTAAGCCTCATGTGAGCCTAGCACACTCCCTCCAATTCTCTCCCTTTGATTCGACTCAATATTTTGATTGAGAGAGAGTGAATCAAGTGTAGTGATCATCATCTTGCATCCTAGTGCACTTGGTGGCTTGGTGGCGGAGTAATTCTTGTTACTCTTGGAGATTACCGTCACCTAACCGGTTTGGAGGTGGAGAAGGTGTAGAGAAACTTGGTGATTGTGCTTGCCCACTTCGGCAACTTGTGAGGGGTTTGTGCCGACCACGAGCGGAGTGCTCAAAGGTAACTTAGTGGATTGCTCATGTCATTGAGTTACTTTCTCCGTGGTAGGTCCTTGTGGTGCCTTGTGTAGGCTCGGTGTGTGATACTTATTTGCCACCGGACTATCGGTTGAAGTTGATACAACGGGGACGTAGCGTGCCGGCAAGCACGTGAACCTCGGGGATAAATCTTGGTGTTCATATTGCTATCCTCACCTTCGAGTGAGTGATTTGTTGATTTTCCCGGTGATTGGCTTCATCTCAAGGCAAAGGTATAATTTCTAAGCACATCTCGTTTACTTTTGTGCAAAGTAGTTTAGTCTCTAGGTAGCTTGTCTTGTGTAGTTGTGTAGTTGCTTTGCTTGTGCTAGTTAACTTGTGTGGCTTAAGGTTTAGTGTTAACTAGAATTGTGTAGGTGTCTTGTTTAGACTAGTTGTTCCTTTAGCATTGCAATTATAGGCTCTTGTGGTACTAATCACTTATTCTAGTGATTTGTAGAATTTTTATTTAGGCTATTCACCCTCCTCTAGCCAGCTCGGACCTTTCACACTGCGCCACCGTGGCAAGCAACAGGAGTGAGCGAGCGCGAGGCCGTGCTGTAGTGTTGGCGACGCCGCTGCAGTCATGCCTGTCCAGATGTGGCGGCGGTGTTCCTCGATCCGTGCGCTTGAGGTGCGTCTGTGCCCGCGCGATGCGCCGCCCATGGGGTCACGCGCGATCCGTGCCCAGCTGCGGCGGCAGTCGGGCTTTTTGACCACGCGCGCCGGTGACACCGCGGGGACCCGTGCTGCTGGCTCGACCTCTTCTGCGTCGCGCGCCTCCAGCCACCGGTAGGTCGCCCTTCTTCCCCTCTTCCTCCTGCCTGCTTCTCTGTTCCTCACTTCCCTCTCATTTCCCAGATTTGAGCTCTCCTGCCCCTCTTTCTCCTCATTGTTTCAGCAGCTTTTTTGATTCTTTATTTGATAGTTCATTAGTTTATTTTGGTTGTTACAGCAACTTTTGATTTGTTGCTTCAATACGTTATGGTTTTTTCAGTTTTTGTTTCATTATATTTTTTGTTTGTTGCAGAAGCTCTTCTTTAGTTGTTTCAATAAGTGATTTTCGAGGGGGTTTTTCAGTTGCTTTAATTGTTGTTTCATTAGTTTTTTTTGGTTGTTTCATAGGGTTTAATCGGTTGCTGCATTAGGGTTTCATGTTTTGTTTCTTGTTTTAATAGCTCCTAATTAAGGATGGATTCGGATCGGATACGCATGGATTCGAATTCGGATATCACTATTTATCACATTTTAAATCGAATTCGGATACGAATGCGAATCATTTTGGATATGAATCGAATGCGAATAGTTCGAATTCGCATTCGGATACATACTTGACTTGAAACATAACGATATATAAATTATTAATTCACTTTACTAATAATTTTATAGTAATTAAAATTAGGATACAAGTAGTGAATAAATTATTAGTAGCGCACGCAATAGATACTTCAAAATAATATATTTATTAATAAATATTTTAATAATTAAATATATCACAATTAATATTTCTAATAAAGATTTAAAATATTTAATAATGAAATAGGTACATATATGAATATGATTTATTTATAAATACATAAAAATAATATATTTAAAATTAATATAATTATATATATTAAAAGAAATTAAATTTTATCTTTATCTAACAAGAGTAATAATAGATTAAAATAATTAAGTATTTATTATATCAATAATTTTTAGGATTAAGTCCAGTTTTAGCCCCTCAACTCTTACCTTTGTCTAATTTTAACCGCAACTATAAAACCGTCTAACTTTGACACCTCAACTATTAAAACTGTTTAATTTTGACCCAAAACCATCGAAAACCACTCCAAATCGCCTCAGGAGTCAAAATTGAATGGTTTTGATAGTTGAAGTGCCAAACATAGACATAAACAAGAACTGAGGAGTTAAAAATAGACTTAAACTAATTTAGTTTTGAAATATTTATGAAAAATAGATTTATCAATAAATATTTATATGTATTAATATATTACCTATTACCTACACATCATTTGATTTTTTTTGTTCTGAATAAAAATACGAATTTCTTTAAAATGTAATCCATATGTTTGAAGTTCTCATATTTTTTTAAAAAAAATTATTCAACCGAAATCGGATTGAGAAATGACAAAATTCAAAGTTACGAATCTCAATGAGATATATAATTCTATAGTTTGTCACCTTTTCATTTGAAATCTACTATGTTATTTTCACATTATTAGAAAACCATCATATAATATTTAAATATTTATCAATAAGTAAATCTAAATTTATCATTTTTTGCATAAATATTTCGGTATTTATAAAATTAGATATTTATATGTAAAATTTTTAATACATATAAATATTTACTTATAAATGATGTGTGGTTATATTTTTAATACATATAAATATTTATTGATAACTCTTTTTCCTTAAATATTTAAAAACTAAATTACTTGATTAAGTCTATTTTTAGTCGCTCAACTCTTCCTTATGTCTAATTTTAGCACTTCAACTATCAAAACCATTCAATTTTGACCCATGAGAGTGGTTAAAATTAAACGGTTTTGATAGTTGAGGTGCTAAAGTTAGATGGTTTATAGTTGGGGGTTAAAATTAGACAAAGAAAAGAGTTGAGGGACCAAAAGTGGACTTAATCCTAATTTTTAACTGGTGGTATATATCATTACTTTATTAGTATAATTAAAATTAGCATATTTATTATTAGTAATTAGTAGTTTTAAATAGTTTTATCAAGTATTTTATTCTTCTCGGATACGGATAATGTCGGATATCCATGGATAATGTTGAATATTTCGAATACGAATATTAAATCGGATAGAGAAGAATCGAATTCGAATACATCCATTCGACATCCATATTTATATGAATACGAATACGAATATCCATATTAGCACTTTTTTCGAATACGAATACAGATAATTCAGATTTCTAGACATCCGAATCCATCCTTACTCCTAATCGGTTGTTGCAGTAAGGATCGATGCTTGTTTCACTAGATCCTTGCTTCTTGTTTCAACTGTTTTTATTTATTTGTTGCAATAGTCTTTATCCGGTGTTTTGTAATTTTTGTTGTTGCAGCGAGAGGTCCATGGCGAGGCCGGGCAGGCAGGTCACGCGCGGATGGCAGAGGGGTCGACCAGGCGAGGCGGCGAGCGGGATGCGGCGCGGCGAGCTGGGTGCGGCGCGGTGAGCGGGGCGCCGTTTGTCGTGTGGGCCAGGGGCCCGTGGGAGAGTGGCGCGGACGTGCAACGACGCGTGAAGCACGCATGGGGGCGCATCAATAGCGCGTAAGTGGGCGTGTCAGTAGCACAGGTGGAGGGCTCGTTAGTTGCACAGGGGGGCATCCGGACGGTTGGACCCGTCCGAACGTCCGGGCGGAAGCAATGCCCATATAAATAAATAACATGCAGTCGTGCACAGACCAATTATTGGACCGGTAAAGTTTTATAAGAGCAAGATCAATAATAGAGTCAAATTACTTAGCTATAAACCAAGTTGTAAGAGTCAAATCATATGCTTTCACACTCTATACTATTAGATTCGCATTGAGAAATATATACACATATCTGTACACTTCTTAATGAGAATCTAATGATACACCGTACCAGAACTGTAGTAAAAATTAATAAAAAAAACTTACAGCAAAGTACATACACCGATCAAATTTCATTAAAAAAAAACTACTGATCAATGCAAAGGAGATCGAACATCATCTACATCACTGATCAATCCAATCTGCTAGCTGATGCCTGATGCAGTGATGCCGCGTATGCTGTCTGTATACTCTGTCGTAGCGTCTCGGATCCATGAATCATGATGCATCTAAAAACAAGAGATCTGCAGGAGCAGACCCGGCCTGGGCGTGTACACGTCAGCGAGTTGATTTTCGGCCGTTGGATGGATAATGGACGGTTCTGGCGTCGTTGACTTGTAGATGACCAGACTATGGCAGAGCGGGTCCCGTTTAGTTAGCTTCCTCCCTCTGTGATTGGGCATCCGTCGTCCTAGAATCCAGCTTCGCTGACGATGTTGGCCGTTGTCCAATGCTCGTTGGCTCAGGTACATCGGGGCCTGGTGCTGCGACGTGCGGTGGGAAGCCAGTTGCAGCGAGCGTGCCTGCTGCGGTATGGGGACTTGGGGAGGGCATGCTCTGACGACACAGCGTCCTGTCTACTCTCCCTCTCTCCGACTCTCCCTCTCGCTCATCCCGTGGTGGCGCAGGCACAGCGGCGCGTCTCTCCTTCCTCTCGCTCTCTCCCAACGTGGGGCATGGCGCCCACACCGGCGGGGGCCCTGGCACGGCGGCACACCCGGCGCGTCGGTCCCCTAGCACGGTGGCGGCCCAGCGTGGCGGCGCCTCGGTGCGGGCTTGCCCCGGCAGTGACGCGCGGCGGTGGCGCGCTGGCGCTGGTGCGTGGCGACGGCGGCCCCCCGACGGTGACCGCGAGTGCACTGCCGGCGCGACGCTGTGGATAGGTGGGCCACGGCGCGGGCGGGTCTTGGCACGGTGGCTCGGGCGTCAACGGCTCCCAGCTCGCAAAGACTCCAGCACGAGCAGGCCCCGGTGAAGGTGGGCTCTCTCCTTCGGCAGGCGCGGCACCCAGCTCGACGCGCGCGAGCGGCCCCAGGTTGCTTGTGCCCTTCCCCCGGCGTTCTCTTCCTTTTTTTCGTTAGTCTGATGCGCTCGCTCTCTGTGTGGGGCACAGCGCTTTTCTAGGTGCTGGAGGGGGCGTCAAGCGGATCTTTGTTCTAGGGGAGCGGCGGCGGCGAACGGGGCTGGACCTGCGACGGAACTGCGCCGGAAGCTTGTTGCTGCCTCATTCTCGCAGGTATGCTTGTTCGATGCTGTCTCATGATGTGATTGTCGCTCAAAAGATGTGTCTGCCGATCTGATCGTTTTTTTTCTTTTTTTTCTTTCCCCTGATTTCGTCGTTTTTTTGGCACTGTTGCGCTGCTTTCGCGTTCTTGCGTTTTTTTTAATTTCCCCTTCTCACGTTTTTTAAGCCTAGATGCATCAGGCCAATGTTTGATGTACATCCGTCGTACCTATCGCTGCTTCTTTTGGTCAGCCGAGGATGATTTTTCTGTTTCTGGCTTGGGTGCGACTGTGGCGTGCATTCGCCGGCAAGCCTCGGCGGTCGGTGAGTGGCTCTCCGGCGTGGGCGGGCCTCGGCGGCGGCCGCTCCAGCGACTACGTGGTCTACTCCATGACTTGCCATCTCTCCTCGGCTCCAATCCCTCTCTGTCTCGCTGGCCACAGGCAGCTGCCAGACAGCTAGGCTTGAACCCACCAGTTCAAGAAGAACAAGCATATGATTGGGTAAACACCGTTCTTTTTCCTTCCTGCATGCGTTACTCAAGGTATTTCTTCTTTGTAATTTTGCTGGGTCCAAGCAGATTACCAAGACTAGCGACACCATACTGAAAGGATCAAGCGGCTCAGAATGGAGGTTGCACGTTACAAGCTTAGTAACTCCCTCTTGGCCCTCACCTCTCCTGGTACTAATCAATTCGAGCTGGGTTTTTTTTCACACAGATTCAGAGTTGATGCGCAGTGTAGGTATGAGCAGTCTATCTTTGATGGTCCAATTACACTGCAGATGCATAATCGATTAGCTGTAATAATGGGCTGGTTCTTTGGGATTTTGATTCTGCGTATTTTATTGTTTGTATAAATAGGACAATAGTTGCTTGCAAGGTGTTGGATAAAATGCCCACCATGGTTTCATGCCTCCAAGTATTAAGTAATTTGGACGAGCTTCGAAAGGAGCTCGCTAGACAATTTGTATACCAAGAAATTTTACGGTGTAGTCTAACACAAAATTTCTTTGTTCAAACATGGTATGTTCGTTTGGGAGTAATCTTTAATTTTTTTTCCATATATCCTTCCTGGGCTACCCAAACTACTTTTTGATTATAAGTTCAAAGCTCAAAATTTTTCTGTGAAGGAAAAAAAATAAATACACTTTCCATTAGTCTGCTATTTGACAAAGTTCAATATTTGTTTTTAAAAGAAATTGATTGGCAAACAACTTTCTTATGGTTGCAGTAATAACACATCACTTTTAAACTTTAATTTAACTTCCAAGAGTTTAATGAAAAAACTAATAGCTACATATTGCAGGCCCTGCTTGCAAATTTTGGTTGGCTGTCTTATGGGTTTCTTAGAGACAGTATGTCAATCCATTTGGCTTAGGCTGCTAGTTATGGCCTTTGGGAAACCACCAAAAGAGTCTAAGCTTCTATGAAGACTAAGGAAATTATTCCAGGCCATGTTAGTAATTCCTTGATATATGCAGGGATATATGTTCTACACAAGTGCAACTTATCATCCTTTGCTATTCTTATTACTATATAGTCTGTACTGAAGTAATTTTAGAGTGTAAGAAAATTACCTATAAACATCTTTGTTGATTCAGCCCGCTGAACTTGCATCTGTACTGTAGGTTTCTCCCTCTGGATCTTTGTTAATAAACATGTTCTCGGCATGCAAGCTTACTGTTGGTGCTTTGGTATTAAAGGCTCTAAACCTATGTAGTACCAATTATCATGTTGTTGCTCCTGTGTGTCTCATACTCATGTAATATATCTCAGTGTATGAACATCTTATGGCTGTTCTAAAAATTCAGCTTGACATTTGGCACATGTGTTGCTGTATTGTTGGTGTAACTATGGTCTGAGTGGTGGGAACAAATACTTCCTGTGATATGTTTATATTCAATTCGTATCAGTATTGTTCTATTTCCTAGATAGAACCTATCATGTTTATTTTTGGTAGCCATTTCTCCATTTCCCAGAATAGCTGCGGCCATAGCTCGCGCGCATGGGCGCGCACAAAATCACTAGTGGTCTACTGGTCTAGCAGACGAGCGCGTCGTCTGAGAAGAAGAGATGGCGCCTGCACAGCGGGCACGTCGGCCTGCCAGCCAGCGTCTGCTCCAGGCACTGGCCATGGAACTCGTGGCCGCACCCCGGCCACGCCGCCAGCGCCAGGCCGCTCCCGCTCTCCATCGGATCCAAGCACAGCGAGCACTCCTCCCCCACCGCGACACCGACGACGACCCTCCTCCGCTTCGCCGGCCGCGCGCCGCCGCCGTCGTCCTCGTCCTCATCCTCGTCCTCGTCCTCGCGCCGCACGGGCTCCGGGAGTCGCAGCTCCATGCCGACGTGGTAGTGCTCGGGCCACGCCGCCTCGCCCGCGGCGATGGCGGCCTCCAGCGCACCGCGCACGTGCTCCATGCGCTCCGCCGTGTGGTCCTCGCGCCGGAGGATGCCCGCGTCGACCACCACCTGGAGCCGCGTGGTGGTTTGTGGCGGGATGGCGGCGGCGCTGATAGCCGCTGCGGCCGCCAGCAGGGTCGACCACAGGTCCCCGAGCTCCCGGCGGAAGAGGGCGGGGTAGATCAGTGGTCCCAGAGCCGAGCCGGCCCACGCCAGGGCGGTCCCCATGTCCCCCGCCGGCGCGACGGCGAACCGCAGCCAGTGCAGCTTCGTCCTCCGGCACGCCTCCACGCCGCGCCGCCCGCTCCACGTCCTCGAGAACCGGGTGTACCGGTACAGCACCAGGATCTCCTTGTTTCCAGCGCCGGCGCCGGCAGCGGCGGCGATCCGCATGAAGCCTGCGGTGTTCTTGACGGCGGCGAACTGCGCTGGCCCAAGGAACTCCCCGTCCGGCGGCACGATGGCCCCACCGGCCGGCGCGTCGACGAGCGCGATGCTGTTCCGCCGCGCATTGCTGCTGCTCTCCCCGCTGCTGGCCGCCGCTTCTCCGGCGTCACCGACCTTGCGCGGCGGGTGACCATCTTCCGCCGCCTCCTCGTCGTCGTCGCCGTTGTCGCTGTCGTATCGCTCCGCCATGTCCTCCTCCGTGAGGGGCTCGTACTCCACCCGCACCTCCCGCCGCTCTTCAACACCGGCAACTTCTTCCGCGCCGACGATGTCCTCCTCGACGCCGTCGCCGGCAACTTCTCGATTTGGCCGGTCAAGACGACAGTAACCGTACAAGCGGACAGTGGACCACGCCGAGTCGTGGCAGAGGTCGAACTCGCCGCCGAGCTCCACCGCCGGTTGAACGGGCGCGACGGGGTTCTCAAGCGACAGCTGCCCGATCGCGGCAAGCTCGCCGTTTCCGACGGTCTCGGCCCAGACGTGCACCAGCGGCGTCATGGCGGCGGCGCTGGCCGTGGCCGGGTCGATCACCAGGGACAGTCCGGTGACGACGAAGCGCTGGCCCTCCGGCAAGCTCACGCGATACGACCCGCGCCTGCTGCAGCTGCAGCGCGGCGGCTCCTCCGCCTCCATTGCCTCAGCTCAGATCGATCAGATCAGGTGGATGGGGCGTCGATCGATGTGCAGAGGAAGAAGAACGTACTCGATCGCAAAGCGGATTGGTGGATGGTACGGTCTACGGTGGTGTTGCAGCTTGTGGTTTGGCGTGTTTATAGAGCGAGTTCGTTCCGTGGATCGATTGACTCCCGCGCAAAAAAAAAAAAAAAAAAAAAAAAAAAAAAAAAAAAAAGAAGAAGAAGAAGAAGAAGAAGAAGAAGAAGAAGAAGGTGTGTTCAAATCGGAATCGAATCGAATAGTACTTGGCAATTCGCCGAACATATTACGTTTTGAGATTGTGAAAGCGTATTATTGACACAGTACGCTTTCGTACAGCGAGGTGCACTGCACTCGAAGCTAGTCCCACTCGGCCTTGCAAATTAATGTTAGTTTACATGGCAAATGCATGAGAGATATATCACAGTAAAATATTTCTCAAAATTAGTTCAAGTTGAACTCAACTGAAGCCAGAGCAGATACATGTGAGTAATACTACGTGACAAGCACACTAGTCATGCACTCATGCTTTTGCAGCTTTTTAACAAAGGGACAGAGCATAATCTGAATGAAGGGCAGGTGTAACAGAAAGCAGATGCTGCTGCTCTCCTTGAGTCCTATACTCCCAACAAGGCAGGTGCCTTCTCAAGGAGGCCCTATAAATTTGGGTCGAGCTACACAGCACATCCAATCCAGGGTACCTTCTCACCTCCCAGCAGCTAGTCTCTGTTCTTCCCATTCCACACTGTTGTTACGACAAGCTAAGCTAGTGTCAGGCACTGAAAGTGAGAATTGGAGGAAAGCAAACCGATTGACCAACAGGATTCTGCAAAGGATCAGTGGCTAAACATGATTGCCGGTCGGTTTGTTTTCCTCCAATATCTCACCTTCAGTCGATAGCCTGGTTGTGTTACAGTTACAGGCAACATGAAGATATATGCTACCAACATTCATTTGTGCCATTCGAAGTGAGGATTAGAGGTAACTGAACCATCCATTGGAACAAAAGGAACGGTTCAGTTTCCTCTAATATCTCATCTTGAATGGCCCATCCCCAGAGATGTTTTCCTGCATATAGCTGAAATGCAGTCACCCAAAGTGCGTACATGAGGAAATTGAACTCCGGATCACTCTGTTAGATACGCAGAAAGATACAATCCATGTTGGTCATCAAGTTTGTATACCTCAATATCTAACCTCAGTAGGATTTAGTGATACTGAGTTGTTGACTAACTGTTAGTACTAGCCAGGCCCAAAATAAGGGCTTCAAGCTTCACTGCCAAATGCAAGGATTCAAACTCCTCACCCCTTGAAGGCCTAAACCCTGACAAATTTAGTTTTGCTAGAACCATTTATTCAGTAATCAGTACCAATGATGCTGCCTTGCTCAAAACTTGCCCTGACATTCCTAATGAAAAACGAAAGTTTGCTTTGCCCTGACCAATGAAGCAATCCATAGATTCAATGGAGTTCTAAAAAACATCCTTTGACAATCCAAGGAGAATTTCCCCATGTTTCCACTTTCCAGTTAAACTGATTTTTGATACTTGCTATTACTGAGTAATCATGTGGTGCTCAAAGTGAGGGCGGGTGGAAAACAATCTGACTGATAATCAGAGTCAGCAAAACTAGTCGCCAATTTGAGCTTGGTTTCCTGCAAGATCTGAATTACAACTAATGGCTTGGTTGCTGAACAGAGTTTCTGGGGAGGTATGTGCTCCATTGAATTGCTGATTTGAGGTAAGTAAGCCAGCCTGAGAAGCAGGGACAAGAAGTATTTATTTCATCAGAAGTGATGCACCATCTTCTACCATTATTTGATAAAGCACTGAATGCAATGCATACATTGTGCAGCTGTTCATCCAACAGCAACAACTAATTCGTCTGGAAAACCACTGATGAACCATCATGTGATGCAGGTGCAATTGAGGAGGAAGCCTCCCCAATGTTAGTCAATAGTCAATAGTCATGGTACTAACTGCAATTGAGGTCACCCTCCGCAATGTTTGGTACCTAGCTTAACTAGTTTTGTATATTGGGTAACCAGAATGAACTGGCATGTGTCAATTGATGAACTAGAACAAACCGTCAGCAAAAGCAGCTCTGCTATAGTTTAATTCTCTAACAAAATATAAGAGCTTCCTGCGCAGCTTGAAACTAACAACTACACTGCGTAACCTCTGTCTGTGACATGAACTGGACAATACATATATGTTTCCTCCGTGCAAATGAGAATTATCACCATTGGCTTGAAATCATCACTGAGACACTGATAATGCTACCTGTGATGGTTCATAACCAGTGACAGTTCTAGCTTCGAACTTTCACCACCAAGCCCACTGGTATTGCTACCTTATCGGTGGAGGAATCATGGAAGTTGACAAGTATTTTGTTTTAGTTTTTAAGAAAGAGACAAGTTAAAATGAGCATGAAGGGCAGATGTACCAGAAGCAGTGGATAGATTGTCATGTTGTCTACTTTGTTTTATTTCCTTGAATATCTTAAATTTGGATGGACTGTTTGATCCTGAGTTGTTGACTTTATGTTATTACTAGCCAAGGCCAAAGGGACACCATGCATTGATCAACAAATGCAGAAAAGAGATACAGATGCAGGACTTCAAATTTAAGGCTAATAATGGCAAGAATTCACACCACTCCAGTATCTGATAAATATATTATGACCCAAAAATAACATTAAAAAAGGACCAAACAATCCTCAATTGACAGTTGAAGAACATGACCAAAGAGAATATTGAAGGTTACAAGTAGAAATAACTGAATAGCATGGTTAAATCAATGTTCTTAAGCTTTACATTATGCTATTGTGTAACACAAATGAGGCTTGTAAAATATGTCCTGGTTCTCAAATTACAATCATGTCAGATCAGGTGTCTGCTCCATCCTTCCAAAGCAACTTCTACAATCTATGCATTGGGGTTAAAAATACATTGCCCAAAAACAATGGTGGAATGGAAGGCTTAGAAATTGCCATGGCTACAGGTGACAGAATACAACTATCATCGATAGAGAACACAAAAGCTTTTACATTGAGGACTTGCCAACTCCCAAGTGTTGATGTCCAGTAACAGCTTGCAACTGTGTGAACCGTGTATTCTGGATATGTCAGATCGACCTAGAAGAGTCTAGGTCAGAAATTACTGGTTTGTCATTTGTCACTTCATCAGAGCTACTGATCCCAGAACACTCATCAGAAGACCAATCGCTTTGTATTTGTTCCGGATCACCAGTCTCATCCTTCACTGATGCACCATCAGAGTCAATAAATGAAAGGAATGACTTCTGTGTTTGTTCTTGTAGGCTTCCATCTTCCTTTCCCCTCCAAACAATAATTTGCTCCTTGTCAAATGAGACAAGAATGCAAGGAACAAGATCCTACAACAAAATAAGAAGGTGGGAAGTATACTCTGTTATAAATCATCAGTTAACATATGCAATTTCAATATGTACCCATACACTCACCCTAAGCTTGACTCCAATCTTCTTATAATCACTTTTTGGCAATCCTTTACAGTCTATTCGGACCAGCTCATCCATCAAAAATGCATCCCGGACCATTGGCACAAGACTAGCATAGTATCCGTTCTTGGCTGTGAGATAGGACGGTTGTTTCATGCACTTATTTACAATATGTTATATCTAGGCAGCGAAGGGGAGAAAGATTACCAAGCTTTGTCAAAACAGGAACATGTAGGCCCTTCTTCCTCATTTGCCTCGTCTCCTCAACTGTCAGCCCTTCTATTGTTGTTTTGATTAGCCTCGGGTAAACAGGTTCAGCAGGTTTCCACAGCATCAAAGGAATAACAGGTCTTTTCTTTGGATTATAGTGCCTACCCCTGTACAGTATCAACAGGCTACCATGCCGGTGGATGATCAGCCCACCAGTTTTATCCTGGACAAGAAGTTGACATAGTCATGCTTGTGCTCAAAAATCAAATGTTACAACCAGTGATATCAAACCATAATATCTCCTAAAATGTTTGTGAATGTGCTTCGTATGGTCACTGTGACTGAATGTAAGAGTAATATGCTTTCTAGGAGAGTTGAGACACGTGGCTACCTCAAGCTGATGACACACATTTTGCATATCAACCGTTGGCAGACCGAGGCATTTTATCCTGACAGCCTCACAGGTCTTCCAGTTATTGTGAATGTCGTTCAGCATGTTGTGAGTAAGCCCATCTCTCCCTAGAGAAAATTACCAAACGAGTCAACATCATTAATCGCGGCTGCTTGAAATGCACCCCCAAAATTGGCAAAGGCACGAGCTACAACTGCTCCAGCAAAAAGAATCCTAGTACCAAGGTTGATCTGACGCTTGGTGCGGTTCTTCTGGCACTTGTCGACCAAGAACGCACGCTCAGCGGGGGTGAGCGGCTCACCCAGCACGCGCTCCCGCTCGCGCCGGCGCGCCTCCTCCAGGCCCCTCTCGGCGTCGGGAAGGGGATCCTCTGCCTCGACGTCGCGCAGGGTAGCGTCGACGGCGGGCGCGCAGAGCCCCGTCCAGGGCCGGTCGAGCCGCCCGGGGCCGAACGGGGAGTACCTGGGCTCGCGGAGCCCGATGGGCTTGGACGCCGGGGTGCTTTCGGTGTAGCTGAAGCGGAAGTCGAAGGGGAGGTCGGAGTGCGCGGGCGGGCGGCCGCCGCGGTCCAGCGACGACGGCGGGCGGTAGGGCGGCTTCTTCTTCTTCTTCCGGCGCTTCTTCGCGTCGCCGGTGTCGCTGGGAGGCTCTCGTTCTCGCGGGCCCGCCGGGGTGAGGGAGTCCGGGGCCACGAAGCCGTAGCGGTCGAGGAGGCGGGAGAGGTGGCGGCGGGGCGGGAGGCCGGGTAGTGCGCGCGCGCGGCGGAGGAGGAGGCCGGGGGCGAGGAGCATGGGGCGGCGGTGAGGGCGCGGCGGCTCGCTGGGGGACAGCCGGCGGGCGGGCGGCGGTGGGGTTTGAAGGAATCGCGTCCGGGCAATGGAAGGCTGCCTAGACAAACCAACGGCCCGATTTGAATGTTCAGGTTCTGATCCACACTGTCACTGTTGATCTCACGCAAGAGGTCTGTAGAGAACGCGGTACGATCCTGCGACTGCGAGATTCGGCGAGTTTTATCACAAATTCATAATTCATGTACTTAGTCAGAGATTCAGCTGAAGACGATGGATGGAGTGTCAAATTACAGGTGCAAATCAGCTGACAATATTGCATTTCATTATTAAGAAAAGGAAATACTAAAGGCGCCAACAAAGAATATATCCTGATTTCAGAGCAAGAATAAGGACACCAAGAAATTGGTGTGAGATGCACAGTTCATCCGGAGCTTGACTAGTTTACCAAGCGACAAGACCGGAAGCACCCTGTAAGTTGAAATCTGAAAAAAAATAAAATAAAATAGAGAGTTCTTCGATATAAAAAATGGGGTATACCCTTAGGTAACTAGAGACATAACTACAATCAGCACAGATATTTCTGGTTAACCATATATCATCGGATCCTTTAGTAGGAGAGGAGATACAAAATGATTCCCACCAGTTGCAACCTTACATTAGATACGCAAAATAGTTAGATGTCAACTATCAGAACAATTAACATATCGCGGACCCAGATGATAGCCCGCAGCACCTTAGCTCCACCCTTTACAAATACAGGAGCAATAGTGCATGCAGCAACGGTACATGATATTATAGCTCCCCGAGCTCTGCTGCCCTCACATATAAGAAATGAAGGACGCAATTACATCCAGAGCGCATCATGACTGACCACATCTTCGCTTCACCCACCGATTGGTATGAACAAATGGGAGATTTTTTGACTAGGATGATTTGTAGACATCGCTATTGCCATTGCAAAATACAGGAATTAGTGGGAGTCTGGTCTCAAGCAGCCTTCACCTCGGCCCTGACAGCTGTTCTGCGTGAAGGTTGTCGGTCGAGTCGAGAATCCATTCTGAAGTTCGATGAGGGCCTAGCTCGACCTCTTGCCGTACTACTTCTACCTTCTGCCACTCCTCCCATCTCTCGGCAAGACCATCGCCTTCGAGCATCCTCACCACCTCTGACATCTTAGGACGTTCCATGGGGTTGCTCTGTGTGCAGAGGAGCGCGACCTGGATCAGAGATTCCACCTCAACATCGATGTAGTTCTGCTCCAGATCTTCGTCAACCAGACTCTCCAGTTTCTTCTCCTTGAGCAATCCCTTGACCTACACAAAGCAAATGAACACGGTATAAATTTGCAACCTAATTCAGGTCATATCAAAAGAGTGCAATGAAATAAATCCTCAACAAGCTAAAGCGATATTTTAACAAATATAGGAACTTTCAGCAACAGGAGCATGCCACATAGCCATTCTACTTGCTTAGCTGTCAGCCTGTCACAACTCACAATGCACCAATTCAGTTAAAATATTTATTTCTTAGACATTACCAAAGCACTATTTGTCATTGCATAAAATGTTAGGAAATTTATAACAATTGCATAGGAAAATGTGACCACCATTGCCTGCAAAGTACTGGAAGCACAAAAAAGGCACGAACATTTAGGTTACAATTTGAACAGAGGAAATGGCATAGTTAATTACCCAGTCAAGAAGCATGACATCATCATCATTAGCAAGGCGAGCTAGATCAAAGGCACGTTGTCCTGTAATAAGCTCTAAAAGCGTAATTCCATAGCCAAATACATCAGTTTTCTCAGAGGACTTTCCTGTTGAAAGGTATTCAGGTGCAATGTGCCCAATTGTTCCACGAACAGCAGTAGTTACATGGGTATCCTTGTAATCCATTAGTTTGGCCAAACCAAAATCCCCCACCACAGCTTCAAAGTCTTCATCTAACAAAATATTTGCAGCTTTGACATCACGATGAATAATTTTTGGGTCACAATGATCATGTAAATATGACAGGCCCCTAGCAGAACCCAATGCAATCCTCCTCCTTGTTTGCCAATCTAGCGGAGGTTCAGCTGGTGGTCGGTCTACCAAAAAAAAAGCAATAAAAACTTCAGAGTTTGATGCCGATGTTAGAGAAGTGTAACATGAAAGATACAAATAAAAGTATGTGAACAGCACTATACTAAAAAAAATACCTCTTAAACGTGATGCAACACTTCCATTAGCCATGTATGGATACACAAGCAACCTTTCTGTTGGTGTCATACAGAACCCACGAAGACGCAATAGATTTCTGTGTACAGCCATACTAATCATCTCAACTTCTGTTTGAAACTGTAATTCTCCACCAGGCGTGCGCTCCTCCTTTAGTCTCTTAACAGCAACTAAAGATCCATCTGCTAGCCGTCCTTTGTAGACTTTGCCAAATCCACCTCTTCCAAGAATGTTCTTATTGCTGAAGCCATCTGTTGCAACTTGTAATTCTCGTAGTGAAAATCTTTTAAGCTGGCCAAGATGCACCTCTGGATCTTCCTCGGCTGCCACATTCAAAATCTCACATTAAGTTGATTCAATGTTATTCCCTAAGTTATTCTCCTGCTGTTGAATACTTACCAGGTACATCAAAGAAATGTTCTTGCGGTTTCCTGCGCCGCCAATAGGCAAAACCAATTGCAGGAATAGCAAACAGCAAGGCTGCACCAGCAGCCACTCCACCAGCAATTGCTCCAGTACTGGAAGAGCTACTTCCTGCACAAAATAAGATGCAGGGTAGGGACAAAAGAAAAGGAGAAAATAGTTATTGACTTGTGCCACATAACTGCATCAAACGAGGTACAGGTCATGTAGCTTCCTATCGTATCCCAGTATCCCACTATAGCAAGTTAACAGCAGTACAATACAGGTGCTGTTTGATTCCTACTAGTGTAATGCAAATGTAAATGAATTTAGCATGTCCATGTTACCGCAGGAAACAGATTTAAACTAGATTTGTTTAGTTTCCATTATGGGCAGATGAACCAAACAACTCGACAGATGTATTGCTGAGCCACAGCCTAATAGCAGCACAGAATCATAGTACCAACTTGTAAAGTTCTGGCTCCTTATTACGAATTATTATTTTCAACTTAATTTTCAGGAAAATTTGCAGTTATTCCCTATCACTCTCCAGCCTAGACAGCATTATGCTTGTTTTGGAGGTACAAAAATCCTAACTATGATGTCGAGCAAGGTAGAAAAGGTCCTATTGAACTCAAGGATTTCACTGGACAATCTGAGTAAATCACCTGGTGATTGCGCAGGGGTTGTAGGGTTGTATGGAGGAGGCGGAGAGAAGGGAGGAGCACCAGGGCAAGGTTTTGTGGTGCCAGGACCACATAAGTTAGGGTTGTTCGCAAAACTGCAAAAGAAGACAGGTGTGAATAGCAGAAGCATTAAGGCTTAAAAATGAAGTTTTCAGCTAAAATTCTAGCTTTACCTGATAGGGGTGAATAATGAAAAGGAACCAGTTGATGGAACTTCTCCAGACAAATTGTTATTTGACAGATCCCTGTGATTCAATAGAACATTTAATTTCCATGGTATATTACCAATTAAAACCAAACTAACTATGTAAAGTGAAACAAATACTTACAGAACTTGGAGTGCAGTGATAGCAGTTAATGATTTTGGAATTGAACCAGAAAGGGTGTTGTTGTTAAGACGCCTATGCCCCGCACAAAAATTCAAAGATGTGTCAAATTAGAAACATCGACGGGTAATTTCATAAAAAAATAAGACAACATAGAATTATAATAAGATGAAAATCTAACAACATGATAGAGATAGACACCTTAAAACATCAAAAATAGATTGTTGGATATAAATAATCTAACTATACAATATACATGAGGCAAGAGTCACTTTCAAACACAAGGCATCACTCAATGCTGCCATGCATAGCAACTCTATCACGAAAATGTAAATTCTTCCAATGGGAGTATGGGACCCAACAATGAGGCTAGGCAGAAACATTCTTAACCTTTATTGTGCATTCATGAGTAAACAAAACCATGACTTTAACAAACCAGCTACCATGTATGTAGCCTAGTGAAATCTCAATGTCATAGAAGATCTCCCTTGTTCAAGATGACCGAGATAGATTCAGTGTGCATAAGCCAAAAGATTCCTACTCTTAACAGGCATTACTCTACAGTGAATAGAAAGGAAAATCAATGCAGATATCTTACAAGAACCGCAGCTTCAATAGCTTCCCCAATGAATCTGGTATGGAACCAGTGAAGTTGTTCAAGTACAAATCCAAACTGACCAAGTTTGTAAGATTCCCAAGTTCACTAGGTATAATGCCGCTGATATTATTACTGTAGAGTTCCCTGCATAAAAAATGCTGTATGAAGGCAGTGACTAATTTTAAAAACATTGCAACAACAAAGTAACCAAGTTATAGCATGCCACAGTAAATGGTTGAGATCATTAGAGAATAGTGATTATTGAGTTGCAGGCACCGACCAGTTCAACAAAAAAGCTTAAACTGATGGGGAGAGGTGGGCAATTGACTTATATTTCAACACTCCCCCTCACGTTGAGGCTCCGGCAAGAGATCTCAGCAACGAGCAAGCCTCAGACGTAGAATAGGAATGAGCAGCAATTATTTTATTTTAATTGCGCTAACCAAAATTCGAAGTCGAGACATCTAGCTTTGATACCATATTTGAGTTGGTGGGCAATTTACTTATATTTCAACAGTGATTAATGAAGGCGGTGAATGTTACTCTGATGTTATTATCACAGTTAATAGTGCCAACAGCATTGTGATTTTATATAAGACAGGCTCGCCATTTAAAGACAGAATATAAAGGACACTTATTTTGACAGAAAAATGTACTATGTATTGTGCCTCACCAGAGCAACATGTAATCTTTAGACATTGTAGCAGCATGACCTTGTTTTCATCTATGTAATAAGTATTCTGAACAGGATATTTCTTATATGAGCAATTATGCCTCAAAATGTTTTCACCTAGAAAGATAATACAATCTTTGCCGCATGCAAAATCAGTATGGGATTACAAAACACAGCAAAGGAAGAGAACTTACAGGTACTGCAAGTTTTTGAGTTGGCCAAGTTGCGGAACCAAAGTTCCTGATAGTGCAGCATTTCCAAGATCACTGCAAAACAAGAATAACTTTCACTAGGAAATATAGAAAGGTGCAACATGCCAATGTAGTGGAGGAAAAGGTGAACCTACACTCTGATAACACTGTTGTCATTATTGCATGTAACATGAAACCAAGTGCAGGGATTGACCAGAGTGGGATCCCAACTTTGTAGAACATTATTCGGATCATTTAAGTTAGTCCTTAAGCTATGCAAGGCATCACCTGCCAATAGCAGAATGAAAAATGCAGAATTATTTTGTTAGAAATGTCACCCAAACAAGCAAAGGGATACATCAATCAGTAAAGCTATAGAGTTGTAGCAACCAACATCCCTTTTAGGACTTAGATAGCCATAAATAAGAAAACAAAATCCACATCATCAAATACAAATGAAAACGATAATATCAACATCTATTCCATTAGTACTAGTAGCCAAATGGGCTAATGACATCAAGTAAGACAAACCTTCAGGTCTACACCTCAGAATTTGAAGAATTTCCCTCTCATCATTAGTAAAAGCATCAAAGCAAAAATGCAACAAGACAAATGTCCATTCTATGACAAAACACTTTGCTCCAAACAAACGATACAGCCCCCATAGGCCACATGAGCATCACGCAATACCCAAGTAGCACAAACAACCAATACTCAAGCAAGTGACATCAGCCTTAGCCTCACGGCACTCGAAACAAGCAAGCAACACAGGCAAGTCATGCAAACTCCTAACTCCTAACCAATCCCATCCCAAGCATCAGCAACTGAAAACTAACCATAAACCGCTGCTCATCCCGCTCCCGTCCATTCCCCAACAAGCAAATCAAAACCAAACACAGACAACAAGCACCCCCCCCCCCCCCCCCCCCCCCCCCCCCCTTTGAGAATTGGCCAGCCACCAACTAGAAACACAAGTATATCCAGAAGCAACAAAACCACGTCAGGAGACGTCCAAATCAACCTAACGACCGGTAAGGCGACTATAATAACGTTGCCCGAGCAAATCAGCGCGCAGCAAACATTAAGCAGAATCTAGCGAAGCAATTTAATGCAACAGTAGTAGTAGTACTAAGCCACAGTAGGGCATCGGGAGGCACAGGGCCGCAGCAGGAACACCAGAACGCGGGCGGCCTGGACACTCAAAGTGAAACGAATTCAGGGGGGGGGGGGGGGGGGGTAGGGATCCAATTAATCGTGCTAGCAGCAAAGACACTGCTAACCCTCTAAGTTTTGGTCTCAGAGAGCGAAATAGACACACAAATTTGCAGCAAGCAAAGAAGAAGGACGAATTTGTTCCGGGATCAGCCAGATGCCGAACACCCAAATCAGCTGCAGAGAGAATTCAAAAATTGTTAGGCCAAACGCAGAAACGGCTCCTACGCGGCCACGAGGACGAGAAATGGGCGCCCAACCAACCAAACCCCTCCAAACGGCACTTGGCGGCTCGCCTCATGTACTACTACTACTCCAGTAGCACAGGCGTAGTAAACCCAACCCTCATTTGAATGAATTAGTTAGGTCTAGTGGAAGCAAGCAGAGAGCTCCCTGGAACCCCCGCAGCGGCAGACGGAGCAACTCGCAGGGGACAAGACAAGGCAAGCAAAGCGGAGAGAGCAGGAGCAGCGCACCTTCGGTGTTGGCGAGCACGAGCGCGGCCGGGTGGAGCAGCCGCAGTAGCAGCAGCAGCAGCGCCCACCGTCGCCGCGCCTCCGCCTCCGCCGCGGACGCCATTGCCGCGCGACCCCCCACCTCCGCTAGATCCCTCGTGGGGCCGCCGCCATTCCCGCCGGATCGGTCGGATCAGGCCGTCAGCAGCGCCGCCACGGCAGGTGGCGCGATCCGGCGATGATTCGCTCGTCGTGCGGGTGCGGGCGCGCGCGCGCAGGCTCCGCTTCCGCTTCCGCCGCCACCGCCCCCCTCCCTCCCTCCTGTTTCTCTCTCCGAATCGATCCCCCTTCTTTCTCGTCCCACTCTACGCTCGCTTTTCGACTCCTTTTTTTTTATCGCCGGGGCTCCCCTTTTCGCTGCGGTTGCGTAGAATCGCGATGCGAGACACGGGTGGTGGGGCGGGGTGGAATCGAACGGGATGTATATTGTTTCTCTCTTTTTTTTTTTCTTTTTTTGATGATGCGAGACACGGGTGGTGGGGCGGTTAAGCTTCTCGCTTGTGTTTTGGCTTTTGTTTAAGCGGGCGGCGTGTGGGTTTATTAGAAGAAGATTAGCAGCAGCAGGCAGAGGAGAGATGAGACGATGAGTGGTGGGGTTTGCGATGGCATGCGACTGCGAGCACGGGGCGGCTGCGCTGCGGTGCCGGAACGGGAACGGGAACGGGAACGGGAACGGGAACGGAGTCAACGAAACGGGGGCTCTTGTGTCTGGGACGGGCGGAGGCGGGATCCCGTGCGGATGGTCGAACACCGCGCAGGGGCGGCAGGTAGTTTTGTACTAGTATCATCATCACCGACTCACTGGGATGTCCGCTAGCTTGTTCCCTTGGCTGCAAAATTTTGGCTGGTGCAAAACCCTGTTCTACGCATGAAAAGAAATCGATTTGCAGAGAAACAAACAGGAATAGAGCCAGGGTTTAATTGTTTGGCAAACTTCTTTCTACGAGCTTGTCAGAATCTAGGTTTAAAATATCTGACCATAGTTGTTGGTCTGCTGCTATAGTCGGATATGTTGGAGAAAGGAGTAGGCAGGAGATTGAGATTTTAGTGCTAAGCGATTGAGATTTTAGTGCTAAGCAATCTAAAACATTGACAGCGCCGTTTTGCTAGGGATATATGCTATTAGGACTTCGTTTAGTTGGCACGAACGCACGTTGGATAAAGTGGTCCGATACAACTCCACGGCAAAAAAAAAAAAAAAAAAAAGAAAGAAAGAAAGAAAGAAGAAGATGTTGTGTCCAGTGGCCAACGTCGGCTGTAGATCAAAGATGGTGGCATAGCGCGGCTATCCGGATCTTCCCCATACATGGCTCTAAGGATTACATATATTATAATTTATAATAAATATAGACGTGTACACATATAAATTATATAGTAGTACATACTTTGTATGCATAGTAGCTATTGATTCATCCTCATCCATCTATGGTGGACTAAAGAAAATCCTAAAATGCAATAACACATTATTAATCGGATAGTATATTTCAACCTAAACAAGTGAGATTTACAATTTTTACCACAAGAAATGTAACCCGGCCGTGATTCAATGATTCAGGCGATTTTTTATTAAAAAAGCAAATGGAAGTGTGAATGACACGGTAGCTAGCCTAAAGATAATTGTAGATATTATATTCTTAAATTTGCAGCTCCTATATGTGACTTTGCAGAGTAACGGATGGCCAAAGTTCTAAATTTGAATGAAAAGCTATAAAATGGTAAGTTTAAATTTGGGTGTAAAGTCTTTTTATGTCACATCAAATATTTCATAGACTATCAGAAGAATTTTTTTGAATACTAATAAAAAAAATAATTATATAACTCGCTTGTAAAACACAAGACGAATTTATTAAATATAATTAATCTGTCATAAGAAAGTGTTTACTATACCATAACATTGTTAAATTATAGACTAACTAAATTTAAAACATTTACATTGTAATTTATACATAATTTATATTAATATCTGAGTAATTAATTTTTATATATATTTAATATTTCACGTGTGTGTCTATATATATATATAATACGGTGGGCACAAAATTTCCAGGGTGCCAAGTGCCTTGAACCCTAAACCCTAGGACTTTTGAATCGCGAGAAGACATCCGATCCGACCCTGAAAAGTGATCTAGCGATAGATACTACTCTGGACTCTACACGTACGAGTACTGTAGCTTTGATGAACAATAACGAATCGCAGGTTGACAGGTACTAGTAGGTTTGCAACAGCTGGAACATCCGGGGGTCGTCTCTGGAGTCTGGACCGGGGCGTGCTTGCCATCAAGGCACCAACAAACCTGTCCGTTGGCCTTGTCCGAAAGGCCAACACGTGCACGGTGCACCGCTCCAAAATTCGCTGTTTCCTGTGCGGGCCGCGTCGTTGGTCCCCGCCCTTGCGCGGCGCGGCGGGGCGGCCCACGCACACCCTGCCAGTTCCAGTCCCGCCTTCACGTGGGGCCTGGTCAACGGGATCGCTCTGTGTCCTCCGTTCCACGGCCATTCCATCATCCCGTCACGTTCCGTTCCGTCGTCGCTGACGCCTGACGAGCCCCCGGTGTGTAGTAGCACGTACTACTCATCAGCATTTCAAGGCCGTTTGAATCCTTTCCTCCGTTCTAAATTGTACTAGTAGAACAAATTTTAAATTTAATTAAAATTATAGAGAAAAATATTAAAAATTATAACATCAAATAGGTATAATACGAAAAATATAACTAATAAACGATGTAATGATACTTGGTAGATATCATAAATATTATTTTAGGATGCTTTGACTATTCGAAATTTTTAAAATGCCTTGTAATTTAGAATAGAGGGAAATCAAAGAATCCGAAAAATAGACTATGAGACCATCTCAAGCAAGAGCCCTCGTATATGCATGTTCACATATTGGGGTATTAAAAAAAGTTACCCTCCTTAAATAATTTATTTATCTCAAATAACATATATGGCAATCAACCAAAAAATAAGATGGAAAAAAAGATAGTTTAGGATACCCTTAAATACTTAAATGTTGTCGAAGGGGGGGAGGGAACCCCGACCCAGTCCCACCCTGGGCTTTCTTAACGAAGGTGGGCCAACACAAGGCCATAACTACGATTTATCGCCTAACCCCTGATCATTTTAGGGAATGACGGAGGCCAAGATTTTCGACGAGCAAAGGTCACCCTCAAGTGGAACCACCCAAGCTGCGTGATGGAAGTTGTGTGGGAACATGATGCTTCACCCTCCCTGCCCATGGGATGAGGCCCACAACAACGCAAGGGATTCTCTCCTTTGCTTGCTCAATGGAGTGTTGGATAAGGAGGGGAAAGTCTCATTTTGCCCTCATCATGTGTCCTATCCCAATCATACATATACATGTGTAAACCCTGATGTAATTTCGCAGCGTCACCCAGGTGAGACTATAAATACAGGGAGGCACTCGTGAAATAATAATGATGGACAGTGAATTTACTATTGCTACCATACATTCCTTCTGCTCAAGCTTCCGTTTGTCCAGGAACCCTCGCTCATGCAGCAAGAAGCCCTCGGGCACCCTTTGTCCACGTCCTCACCGGAGCGAGCCTACAAATGCATACCTTAATTTACACTTTAAAAGATTGCACAGAGAAACTCTTAGTTATGTTCTCCAAGAAATTCAACTCCCCATACTACAATAATACCATATTTATTTTAAAGTTCCACGCCATCTTGACATGATCTGATCATAGTGTCCCATTTCGTCGTGTTGCTCTTGAGTTTGTGTTGTTTGGCGTCACCATGACTTTTGCCTCATCCGTGAAGGAGCCTTTAGGACGCGACCACCACCAGGAGCCAAAAAGGAAGCGATGCACCAACCATGACTAGGTCAGGTGACCATCGGTGTGGAAGGTGAACGTATCAAGGCTCTTAGCTTAGGCCTCGATGATTGCTCAAGACAAGAACATATGTAGCTAATTTTGTTTTGTGGGATTAATGACAAAGAGTTACTGTCACACCCGAAAATTTCTATTTTGGGATGTGACTAGAAAAAACTAAAAATAAAACAAAAGATTTTTATCATTTTCTAAAAATTCCAACTTAGCTTAAGTTGTTGACATTCTAGATAGTGGAAAATGTGAGTTTTTAAAATTTTTGGAATTGAATTTAATGGTTTGTTGCATTTATGCCTCTACATAGTGTTTTGTATGAAAAATGGTTTTAAAAGTTTTTAAACGCGCATAGGGTTTTATTGGAATTAAATTTCTCGAAATCTTTGATCAAGTTCCCATTCATGATCATAACCTTGGAAGCCATATATCTTGATCCTTATTCCAGAAACCTTGATGGAAACTCCAAACTTTCATCTTGACAAACACCCGAGCTCATGTTCTCTAGATCCCTAACTATTCATATCCTAACTTGTTATTTCTTTCTTCTCCTTATATTTGAGCCCCTAATCCTTTATGACATTGAGTCTTCTCCAAATCATTTAAACCAATTCTTAATGATCAATCTTTGTATCTCATTCCTCTCAGGCAACTCTTCCATCACTTTGTTTAAGTCAAATCAATCACATGTTGTGTACCCATGTTAATCTCAATTCCAACTTTCTTCTCCTTCCCTGACCTTTGGGCAACATACACATAGACTCTTTCTCCTCCACTCATTCTCCTCTTGATCAAAGCCAAACATATTTTTGAACCATCCTTGAAAACCATACAACCTTGGTCTCACCGTTTTGGAACGCTAAATTTCCCGAAAACCCTTTATCGTGTCTCTGCTAATTTAGCGGGCCAAGCTCAACACTCCCTTTCCATATTCTATTCTCTTGGGACAAATCCATAAGTTACCCAATGAGTAAACTATTCATCCATCACTCTCTTTTGCTAATGGGTCAACCCAACTCATTCCGTCCTCCGACATCGCTTCGTGCCGAATCCAGTCCAAACTTTGAATTATCTTTCGCCACGGGTCGAAGCCCAACCATTCTTCTCTCCTTTGTGGACCAACATCAAGTCCAACCAGCCCTCTAACACTTCCTCTCCCCTCTCCCACGTCAACCCCCTGATTCCCTCTCTATCTTCCATAAAAATATCAAGCAAGTCATCAAATCATCAAAGCAAAACCCTTTGTCTTCCAACCCCTTGGCCTCCCATCCCTTCCCCTTCATATATACCTCCCCCACAGCCCCCTCACGCCTCCCCCTTCATTCCTCACGTCAAGAACAGAGGAGGAACACCCCTGTAGCCCCTCCATCTCCCCCATGGCTGTCCCAATCATTCCCCAACTTTCCTCTCCTTCCCCTCCATGAAAATGATGCATCTCGGCGATTGGAACCCGTGTTGCCTACTTGATTTCTCTTCCCAAGCACCCAACAAGGATTTGGAGGACATCATCATCACCCTACCTAATGGTAAAGTCGTGGTGATGGCTTCTTCCACCATGGATGTCGTCCCGATCAACCGCATCGCGAGAAGGATGCGCCTTTGAACCGCGTTGTCATCACCGGTCGTCGTCGATGTGTTTCCCTGCTCCACCACACCAATCCCCATGGTGAGAACCCTCCATCATATACCATATCATGTTTTCATGTTCTTCTCTGAATATCACGAGCCATAGATGATGTATGGATAATCCCCGATGAATTTTACCAATTGTATGTGTTGCTATCCTGGCGGCCAGTTTTGTTGTTGTTGTCGGAATTGGCGTTCCTCGTTGTTCCTTTGTTCAAACCACCAAACCCTTTGGTGAATATGTATTTCACATCCTTGAACACAACCCTGTAAAATTGTTTCCTCATAGGAGTTGAGAATCTACAGATATCATCATCTCCGTGCCCGCTGTTCCTGCTGTCCTGGCAGAATGCAGCGTTGAGTGGTTTTGGCGTTCCCCGCTAATCCGCTAACCAAATCACCAATCCCTTGAACCTAAATGTTAATGACATCACTGCACATCATACCACAAGTTGGTTTGTCTATCAAATCCATGATGGCCGAGATATCGAAACCAAATTGTATGCCACTCCTGCTGTTCAAACAGCAAACACCCTGTTTTTGGCAGCAGCGTTCCCGTTGATCCAGTGATCCCCTTGATGACCCCTTTGTCTATATTATCCTTTATATAGTTACACACACATCTGAAAAGTTTCATGGCTATAGGATCAAATACGAAAGAGACATGTTCCTATCTTGTGCTCGCTGTCCTACTGCCTTGCAGCCACGCTGATGCTGGTTGGCATGCGTGTTCCCGATGATTCGTCGCTCCGGTGATCAAGTCCTTCAACCACATTATGTACCATATGTCTACACACATCTCTACAAGTTTTCTTCATCATACGAACTATGATACTTGAGTTATAATCATCGCCTTGTCGCTGCCCTTTCCATGCCAACAGCTACATAGTCCCATTTTACAATCATGTTCTCCGGCCAACGGATGGTCAAAACATCATCTTATTTTGCCATAATCTCCCTTATGAAGTACCTAGGAACCCCACAATGTTTTACCATTTGTCTTTGTTATAACCATGCAATCTATTATCATATTTGCCGATGTCCGCCACCGGTTACGCTCAACCGATGCACGAATCGCCATAATCTTGTTTTCCTTTGATCTAGCATCCGCCTCAGTGAATTGGTTGATCATGATATGTTACAAAGTAACCTATTCACTTATCCAAAATTATTCCCTCATATCTCTAAGGAATATTTGGAACCCAAGCCATTTGTGTAACCTCTCTTCCCACCTTAAATCCATGGTCTCCATGCACTTGACAAGATCAATCTTTCCCAATCACCACCACCATCTTTGTTAGGTGATGTTCTATAACTAGAGATAAATCTTCATACCAATGCCATAACATGTTATCCATCATCCTATTCTTGTCCTTTAATGGTGCCCATTAGCATACCCACCAACTTGCAAATTTGCTCTGTCCTGAGTGCATCTCTGATTGACATGCCCTCTTCGTGTGACATGGCCCCATATGTTGCACACCTATTTTCTATATTTTGGTCATCATTTGCATCGTCCAAATAGAACCATGAGCTACATGTTAGCTAATCCCATCAAATTACATCACTCCGCCATAATCTTGTGACCATTAAACACACTTGTCCTATTCAAGTAATATTTTATCAACTCTCACATCCTTTCACATGATGTATATCAATTCAATCTAATTCTCCAATGCAGTCTATTCGAGTTTCTCTACTACACACCATAATATATATCATGCTCTCTAAAGCCAATCCTTGTGTTTAGAACCTAATACATATTTAATCTTTTTTGTTATGTTAAACATGTTCTAGTCCAAATCTACCTTACTCATCTAATCCAAACATTGACACAAATACCTTTCAACTCTCACATCTTTTAATTGTGGTTCTTGTTTTGTTTAGTTTTCGCGCTCACACGATTATAGAACAAGCCATATGTTTTCAAAACCTTTGTAATTTATTTTTATAATGCTTGGTGTATTGTTTCTAGGTTTGAAAGTGAAGCTTGTGTTGGTTGTTGTGATCGATAGAAGAAGCTATGTAAGGATGATCCAAGAAAGAAGTGAGAACGTTTGGATTGCAAGCATTTGGAGGCAAGTATAACCTATGGTATTCCTTGTTACCTAGCAATTATTAAATAACATATACTCATGTGCATGTGTCTAATCTTGTAAGCCCTAGCCACATATATGTACCCGTTTAGGTTTTACTGATCAATCACCTTGTTACTTATGGGGGGAATTTATGCATATTAGAGTTACTAGCTGTTATGCTCAACAATGCTATTATGGAATCTTGACTTAAAAATTATGAAATGATGGATAAAATATGTTTTTATCAACAAAACTCGAAGGGCACTGGAGTATGGGTTTTTTTACTCTAGTTGCCCTCCGTCAGGACTTGCATTGAAAGTTGACCTCTCAGGAATCCCGTACATCCACGAGAATCAATGGGCTCTGATCTTAGCCAAGTACCTAGTTTTTCTCTAGCTTGTTAGTGGTTATCGAAAAGCGCAAATAGGGATAAGCAGACTGTGGATCCCAGGGATTGGTTGTATCACACAGACTGACTGATGAAACCTAGTGGCCCTAACTTATTAGGGTGATTAGCGAAAAGCTTCGTAGTGTTTTCCTGCTCGCTCACCTCGGCAATGAAATGTGGTCGACGGGCCCCGAGCATATGGGTATACATGACTCGGGGTTAAAGCTATACAAGCTCTGCAGAGTTCTTTTAATCTGATATATCAGCCGTGCTCATGGACACGTGCAGTCTAGAATCCTTTTTGTATCAGTTGATACTTATGGAAGTGTTGAGGAGTTTTGTTAAATTGATGCTCAAAGATAAACATAATTTACTTGGGATCTAGGTTATTTATTAATTTAGCAAGTAGGTTCTAAATAAAACTTGACCAACTAAAAGCGAACTGTTATAAACCGTGTCAACCTTTTGGAGCCTTGAATCCCCCATAGTTATACTTACTGAGCATGGTGAGCTGACGCTTGTGGTTGTTACCAATAAAAATCCCGGATGGGTACCAGATGTGGTTCAAGTAAGGCGCTTCCATGAGCTGTTTCAAGAGTACTAGGCGAGTGCTCCCTCAGTCAACCGCCCCTGTGGAGTTTGGTGACCCAAAGATAGAAGATGACGAATAGTTTGCGTTGTGCTATGATATATTTGTACGTCTTAATATAAATATGTTTCGCTATATATTTAAGCATTGCTTATGATATTTACCATATTTATCGGTATATGTGTTGTGTGGACATTTTGGGCACACATATAGTTAACGCTTGGTATTCTTCGGAAAACCGGGTGTTACAGTTACTCATGCGTAGGCCACTTGGTTTTATTAGCCCTATTGTTTGATTTGGTGTATGGTGCAGAGATATCTGTGAAGGATAAGGACACAATAGTGTCTAAGTGTGTACTCGATGTTGTGGCTACGTAGGCTTAGTATCAGAGTTTTTGTTTATCTTAGGTTTTAGTATTAGATGGGTCGATCCTGGTAGCTTCGATCAAAATTAGAGTTAAAAGCATTTTTATGCATACATGAGAGTTACTCTAACAGAATTGATAAAGAATGGTTGGAACAGATAGAGAATAATAAATATAATCAAGGATCTCAAAAGGTTAAATTGGATAAAATCAGACTTTAACAAGGCCAAAATTCAAGTTTTCAGTGCATCGAAGCATATGGTCAAGGTCACTGTATCATCTAGTAATATTTTGATGTCTCATCTGTTAAGTAATGTTGCCCACTAAATAATACAGATGTTCTCATGGTCCTGGATGATGTACTTGATTCATCCTCATCGGATGATGACAATGAATTTATTATCACTCGCATTTGTTGCAACACATAACATTGGTCATGACTATATCAAGGGACATCTTGTATTGAATAGGGACATAGTATATCAAAGTAATTGAAACAATTTTTTTAGGAACAAAATAAAAGCTATATTAATTCAAAATAAACTACTCAGCTAAAAAAAAAATGAATTGATCGATTTTATAAGATTAATGCTTCTAACAATTTATCTTGAGGACCAAGAAAGGGCTTAGCTAATAGGTTGGCCAATATTCTTGCTAATAAAAAGCATTAAATGATCCTTCTAGAAACTAATAATAATTAACAATCTAGATCCAAACAAACCCTTAAGATAGGTTTTTTTTTTCCTTTAGGATGGGGCTTTAACTTCTATATATTCACGGAAATATAATAATTAACAATCTAGATCCAAACAAACCCTTAAGATAGGTTTTTTTTTTCCTTTAGGATGGGGCTTTAACTTCTATATATTCACGGAAATATATTTGCAAATATGTTTTCTATAAACATCTAGTGACAAAGGTAAAAAAAATGAAATCATCCTTTAGATCGAAGGACACGTGAAGGACGGGACTTGAATAGATAATCTTTCGCGTCGCGGGTGAGGAACAAGATTCTCATATATCGCCATAGCATCTCGTTTCTTTTTATCATCCATGCGTCTTTTTTCCTTTGAAGATGCAGGAATTTCTTTTCTCCATGACTGTTTGCTTAGTTATGAGAAAAGAAGGAAAAAGATGTTGGCTTTCGCCAAAATATTCTCGGGACGTTTACACTATCATCACACTGTTTGAACCAATGCAAGTTTCGTAACAGGACCAAAGGAAGGAGAGATGAGCGAATAAAAGGGAGGGGGAAGCACAAAGCATGGTCCAAGGTAGGCTAACGGTAGGGACATGCATGGATATTTTTGTGGACGACTGTTGGACCATATCAACGTACAAAAGTCGGTGTGCGTGTGTGTCATTTGTATCTTGATGGAGTCAACAGTGAGGAGGAGGTTAGCAGTGACATGCATGCATATATAGTTAGGTCCGACTGATCATGACGACAATAACACAAAGCTGCTACCTGAAGAAAATGATGGAAGGACGAGGTTACGTGTTAATCCAGTGGCTTTTCCATCCTATCGATTTTTCAATCAGGCTCATCGATATCATCCCTTTTTCCACTCGAGTACAGTAGCAAGATAAAGGGACGTTGAAATGTTCCTGTTTAGTTCTTTTTGGAATATAGGATAGTTTTTCTTTTGTGTTTATGTGTTTTTCTTGTGAAAATTAAATAAAATTCATGTACAATTCCTATAAAATTCCTACATTCCAAGGGACCCTTGCTCTTTTTTTATGGGATACTGGACTTGTTGTGTATAAATGTCATCGAAAAAAGAAAACTAAATTATTCGTAAACAATGTGGATACTGCACAGAGAGACTATAAAAAAGAACTCGAGCTGCGAGGGGCAACCTGTCCCCTGGGCATTGACTGTAAGTACATGTAGGACGAGAAAATCCTAGAACCCTGGATCGGTGAGGGATTTTTTTTAACCCCCGCCAAAATTTTAGAGTTATCTTAATCTAATTTTTAGTTAGATTTGACTAAATTTATAGAAAAGGTCAACATGATTTATGACACCAAGTTATCTTTAGATAACAATTAAAGTATATTTTCATAATGTGCTCATTAGGTATTATAACATTTATGCTCTTTTCTATAAATGGGATCAAATATAAAAATTTGCTTGGCTTAAGATAACTCTGGAAATTTGTTTATTTAGAGAGACGAGGGAATATGAACGTAACTCTGGAAAATTATTTATTAGAGAGACTTGAGGGAGTATGACTTAAACGTAAATAACCACGATGAGTTCTATTAGTAGTTAGTAATAATATAAATAAAATTAAAATTCACTGATGATCCGTTGATAGGATCTAAATAGTTAGAGGGAGGAGAATAGCCTATAAAAATTCTCAATAAATCTGTCAACCACTAGAGCATTTTGATTAGTACAAAATATGCCCATAATAGCAACTACAACCTTTAGATCTAAAACAACAAAGCAAGCCTCTCTACACATGTCTATAGTAGCTTTTGATTTATATTTCCGGAGCACAACAGCACAAAAAGAGCTACAAGCTACACAAGCTAACTAGAGAACAACTAAAGAGAATAACTAACAACTAGATACTACCGCAACTAATAACACTACTCCAACAGCTATGCAAGGAACTACTACACAAACAAGCAATATATGAATGAAATGAACAAGTGTGGAGCTTTATAAAGAACCGGACAAGAGATTGACATAAGACTTATCCCCAAGATTCAGTTGCTTGCCAACAACATACATCCTCATTGTGGCGAAACTCAATGTGGTGATTCATGCGCTACGGCCCATGCTTAATCCTCAAACAGCTGCCGAAAGAATCAAACATAGGGGCTGATTGGATGTGTGACTAAAGGCCTAGACAGGTTACTATAATGCATCTTATCTATGTTTGGTTGCTAGTACATACTGACCAATAGTCTAATCTAATCCCAAAGTCAAAGAGAGGTAAGGTTTAGTTAAACTAGTGCATTTCTTCAGTTGATCAGTTCAATTGTTAGCATTTTTAAAGATATATCGATCCCTTCAACTCAACTGGTACGATCGATGCATGTGCGAAATGACTATTCAAAACGTAACTTGTACGAACTTCCTACATTATTACAGACCCGATAAGCAACATCCTGCATGCACGGTCAATTTTTTGCTTGGGTAACTGTTGCTGACTTGAGCAGGACACGGGAATAAATAAAATTATATTATTTATTTATATACTATATGTTATTCCTCTCATCCGCTGCACTGCTTTTCCTGCACGCGGATTGCTTTCGAAGGTTCACAAATCACAACACGTGCACATGCATGCTGCTGGCTGCTGAGCAAAGCAAATCCTTTTTTTTTCTTTTTGATAAGAGCAAAGCAAAGCTTGAAAGGTCAGCAAAGTACGCATCCCCTAGGTAGGAAAAAGCACGGGCCCTTTTCTACCTGGTAGCCTACTTTTGGGCTGGGCTATTTTTGGGCCATGTCTTTCTATTGGTGTGTTTTAAGCCCGCTCGAGTTGTAGAGTGTGGATTTCTTGATCAAATGAATCAGGTTCTGAAATTATTGCATGTCCGTAGGATTCAGTTTCTCCTAAAACCATTTGAAATCTAGGATCTATCCAAAAATATTTCTATGCTAAATTAAAATCACTTCGGGTAACTATACAGTTAGCTCACTGGATTGTCTGGGAGAAACTAGGTAGGTTTTGGGTGTTTCTATGGACTAATAAAAAGCAAGAATCGTTTTTCAAGTGATTCTCCCTGAAACTTTTCTCTCTTTGTGGAGTTTGACATCGACTCTAATGGTTTTACTGAGAATCTAAAACGTTTCACACTACTAGACACACCCTTAGTAGTGTACCTCAAGCAGCACACTGTTCTTTCAAAACTCGATTTCAATAACCATGGGTATAGGATTTAGAAGTCGTTTAGGATAACGACACAGTCTTCAAAACATTATTTTGACTTTATATTTTTATAAAGATATTTATTGAAAAGTGATATATGCATATTTTTATAAAAGTACATTTGAAGACAAATCTATTTATATATTTTTCATATTTTCAAACTTATCAATTTAAAAGTTATTTATGATTTATATTCACAATGTTTGATCAAAACTTTATCAAAACGACTTCCTTTTTCTGCATGGAGGGAGTACAAGCATTTCTGCAAAAACGGCAAAATAGCCGCTTGAGCTGGGTCAACTTTGCTAATCTCTACCGTTTATGGAAAGGGCAGCGAAGACAAATCAGCATCTTCCTCCTAGCTCCTCTTGGAATTAAAGAAAAGCAGGTCCGGCATCATCATCTAATAAACACTTAACAACGTGCTATTTCGGCTGCACAAGAAACTGACAAATGGCACAATCTCAGTTCAAAGAGCTAGCAATTAGTCTCCGGTTGCTAAAACTAAACTACGCATGTATCCATTTACCGTTCAACAAGATAGCTAGGTCGTCCAAACCAAAAGGCAGCGTCACCATCGTGCATTTCATAATGCAAAGTAGCCTGCATGAGCGGCTAAACTAATCCCTGATTACGTTTATTAATCCCGCCCCTGAGCCCAAGTTGCCTTCACACACACATATACTATTCTTCTTCTATTATTGTGCGAGATGCGATGGCACGAATAAATGAATAATCCTTGGCGCCTTTGAACCTGGGAAAGACAAGAAAAGAGGGAGATAAGAGGGGCATCCTCTCCTTTGGCCCTTGCCCCGGCTTTTCTGAAATAACAAGAGATACCATATTCGACCAATGCAAGTTCGAGAGAGAACTGGTAATTTGAAAAAAAAAAAAGTTAGAGAGAGAGAGAGAGAAAGAGAGAGAGAGAGAGAGAGAGAGAGAGAGAGAGAGAGAGAGAGAGAGAGAGAGAGAGCTGTAGTTCGTATAGTAGATATTTTTGGACCCCAACTAGGTTTTTATTTTTATAAGCAATTAATTAATATAATATGCATTTGTAGATACCATCTTTGATTATGGTGTTAAACAATTTTCTGTGAAGGAAAGACTCTGAGGCCCCTTTTTTTGGTAAAAAGGGTGCTGTGCATCTGTTCCACTAGTGATGCCCTTGCCATTGGTCTAGGAACCTCAAAGATCTTTGTGAGATGCCTTTGTTTCAAAAAAAAAAAATTGTGAGATGCCTTCATTTGCATCGCTTGAGGTGACATGGGCAGTGGCCAGGTTGTGGAGTATGCCATGCTATCACATAGAATATTTTGGTGTTTCCACTGTCATTATCTTCAATTTGGAACTCTGGTCTCCAAGTTCCAGAACTTCTATATATTTGGGTCGATTAGTAGGAATATATACGATGGAAGCACCATATAAGTCTCAATTTTTAGCTCAGATGTTAGAACAGTGAGCGTTCACACACGTTATTGCTTCATTATATATTGAAAATAATGACTATAGGATTTGTGCTCACTAAGATTTGAGTAGTTAGTTCGATAGTGGCAGACAAGCATAGCCCTTGCTTTCAAATTAAATTGGTAATTCATTTTTGTTTCTTAGATAATGGAGGTAAATCTTGCTTGAACCTAGATTTTTTTAGAGCATCTCCAAGAGTATTTATTTAATTAAACCCACTCTCTAAATCATCATTTGGATGTCATTTCAATAAAGTCCGGTCTCTATATTTTCTCATCCTCCGGTAGCTTCTCCCTCGTATGCGCTCTACATAGCCAGAGCTGCTCTCAACTTTTGGTTAGCAAGAAATTTAGAATAAAGGATGAGTTACTTATTTTGAGATATATTTAAAAATGCTATTGAAGGTATTTTTTCACCAAGATCTCTGTTCCTATGAATCAAAAGGAATATAATAAAGAGGCTCTTGATATTTTTTGAAGCAAGAGGCTCTTGGTATTTGCTCTTAGTCCAACCGTACGACTTATTTTTGAGCCGAGTAGTTAATAAATTAACTTGACCTGTTTCACGCTAAATTCTTGCACTACAGGACTCGACGGGCCCAAATGCACTCGGCAAAGGTTTTACCGAGTGCCACACTCAGCATAGCACACTCGTAAAAAAATTTGTCGGCAAAGATGACTTTGCCAAGTGTTTTTTGTCGGGCACTCGGCAAAATCTTTGAAGAAGATTTTGCAGAAGTTGACACGTACAATGCATCTTCAAAGACAAATCTTTGAAGAAGATTCATATAGTTGATAGAAGGATCTGACAAGATTTCAAAGCCGTGGTCGTGACAACTAGTTCCGCGAAACCTTCTTAATTTTTTTTATCACAACCTCTACATATGATATCATGACATCTTAGCAAGTTTCATGATTTTCGGACTTCATTTGCTTTTTATAGAATTTAAAGACAACTCGCCTGCAAGTTCGTGGTCAACTTTCATGAACAAGATGTTTGAATTTTCTAGTATGTTCCTAGATATGGCCTTACATTAGACTCAATACAATGGATATCATTTTTCCATTCATTTAATTCTATTATTCGGTTCAAATTTGTCTTATCTAAAAAAATTCAGTTAAATGAAATAAATTAAAGAAATATAGCAAAAGGTCCGAGAAATATACCAAATTTGAATATGGAGTACCAAGTAGTGCAGGAGGTGTACATAAAAAGTTTAAACGACAAAAGTGAAAAAAAATATTCTGCCGAGTGTCGGCAAAACAGTCTTTTTGCCGTGTGTTAGGGTAGGACACTGGGCAAAACATTGTCTTTGCTGACTGCCGACGTAAGACACTCGGTAAAGGTATAACAGCAGCCACCAATTATAATGGTGGCGGCCGTTTGCCGAGTGTGGTAGTTAAACACTCAATAAATAGCGCCTAGCCTTTACCGAGTGTTTGGTATCAGACACTAGGTAAAGATGGCTTTTACCAAGTGCTCCTTCTTTGCCGAGTGGCAAACTTAGTTTTATGGAGTATTTTACCTTTGTCGAGTATAGAACTAGGCGAATCAGGTTTTTGCCAAGTATTCTATAGAATACACTCGATAAAGAAGCTGTCTCCGGTAATGTTACACTCGACAAAGAAGCTGCCTCAGTAATATTGTAAATCTGTACTATATGTGTACCAAACATGCCGTTCGCTAGTGCGGGCTGCCACATAGTACTATTATTAGTTTTTGACCTCACTATAAGCTAGTACCTTCTCCTAGTCCTAGTCCCAGCAGGGCAAGAATCTGGCAAATGCCCACATAATAAACATAATAAATCTTGTGTTAGCTTTGTGTCGGCATCAATACCGTCCTCCCACTGGCATCTCTCCCTCCAGTCCTACTCCTACATGCTGTACCAGTGTCCCTTGCCTATTGCTACCTTGCTCCCTCCTTTCCAACTTTAAAAGGAGATCATCTCTTGCACCACCTCTCCATCCACCCAACAACACGATGAAGAGCAGGAGGGGCTACCAGGGCCACCTGCTGAGCCCCGTGGGCAGCCCGCCGTCGGACAACGAGTCTGGCGCCGCGGCGGCGGCGGCCACGGGAGCCGGCGGCTGGTGCGGGAGCAGCGTGGGGTACGGCGGCGGCGGCGGCGAGTCGCCGGCCAAGGAGCAGGACCGGTTCCTGCCGATCGCCAACGTGTCGCGCATCATGAAGAAGTCGCTGCCGGCGAACGCCAAGATCTCCAAGGAGGCCAAGGAGACGGTGCAGGAGTGCGTGTCCGAGTTCATCAGCTTCGTCACCGGCGAGGCCTCCGACAAGTGCCAGCGCGAGAAGCGCAAGACCATCAACGGCGACGACCTGCTCTGGGCCATGACCACGCTCGGCTTCGAGGCCTACGTCTCCCCGCTCAAGTCCTACCTCAACCGCTACCGCGAGGCCGAGGGCGAGAAGGCCGCCGTGCTCGGCGCCGGTGGCGCGCGCCACGGCGAAGGCGGCGGCGCGGCGGACGACGGCGGCCCGCTGGCTGCTGCCGCTGCGGGCATCGTGGCGGCGGCCGGGGACGGCCCCGGTGACCGCGCGGCGGGCTACGACGGCGTCGCCCACGACGCGCACGTCGGGCTCATGATGGGAGCCGGCGGGTTCGGCGCGGGCGGCGGGGCGGTGGCGCCGTCGTCGTACTACGCGGCGGCGGCCGCACGGAAGGCGTACGGCGCGGGGGAAGGGTCCAAGGTGATGGAGTTCGAAGGCATCGTCGGCGGCGGCGAGGAGGAGAACGGCGGCGTGCAGAGGGGGAGCAGGGGGTTTGCCAGCCACCTCCACGGCGCCGTGCAATGGTGAAGGGCGTAGCCGCAGCAGCTAGGTGTAGGAAGACGACGACGACGACAGACGATATTTGCTTTGCTTGGTGCTGTACCTGCTGCACCTGCACCAGCACTAGCACATGCACTGCTTAATTCGTGACTAAATTTGCGTACTAATTAATTCCTGCTCATGCATTTCATCGAATGTTTAATGAGTTGATTTGAATTTAAACTCAAAATATTTCTGTTCGCCTGGAGGAAATTCAGCTAGCTCTGTGTTCAACGAGGTAATCTGTGCTTGCTTTGATGAAGAGAGTGAAATGTGAACACATATATGTTTTGTAACTTCGCGTGTTGGTGCGTAATTTTTCTAAGAACACAATTGTTGTATGTAATTTTTTATGCATCCATTTTTGTTAAAACTGGATAAGGCAATGAAAGAATTTAATAAAAAAAAGGCGGAATAGTCAAATTCGTCCTTGAATTATCGCCGAAAGCTCAGTTTAGTCCCTGAACTATAAAAATGGCTGTTTTAGTCCTCAAACTTTCAAAGCCGGCTCAATTTCGTCCCTAAACTATGAAAAAAACCGTTCTCGTCCTCAAACTTTCGCAGCCGGGTCAATTTCGTCCTTAAACTATGAAAACGACCATTCTTGTCCTCAAACTTTCGCAGCCGGCTCAATTTCGTCTCTGATCCGATGTGGAGCGCCACGCTGGCTTGTCTCGTCATCATCCAGTCAGCTGAAATCAGTTTTCGAAAGCCTGTAACTGATTTATTCTTATTCCAACTTGTCGCAACTAGTTGTAACTCTTCAATACAAAATGAGATGAAAATGATTTTTTCATAAAAATTGTAGATCTCGATAAGATCTACAACTTTCTAGTTCTAATGTTTTTTATTTAAGGACATTAAGATACTCAAAAAGTTTATATTATGGTGCTAAAATTTTATATTAACTTTTATATTAATTACAAGCAGCAGGTAATTATTATGGTGCTAAAATTTTATATTAATTTTTTGAGCATCTTAACATCCTTAAATAAAAAAAATAAAATTAAAAATTTGTAGATTTTATTGAGATCTATAATTAAAAATCATCTTCATCAATGTTGTATTGAAGAGTTACAACTAGTTGCAACCAATTGGAATAAGAATAAATCAGTTACAGACTTTCAAAAACTGATTCTAACTGACTAGACGATGACGAGACGAGATAGAGTGGCGCTCCACACAGACCAGAGACGAAATTGAGCCGGCTGCGAAAGTTTGAGGACAAGAACAGTCGTTTTCATAGTTTAAGGACGAAATTGAGCCGGCTGCGAAAGTTTGAGGACGAGAACAGTTGTTTTCATAGTTTAGGGACGAAATTGAGCCGGCTGTGAAAGTTTGAGGACTAAAACGGCCGTTTTCATAGTTCAGGAACTAAACTGAGCTTCTGGTGATAGTTCAAGAACGAATTTGCCTATTTCGCCTAAAAAAAACTACCAGAATTAGATCAAATTATATGATGGTGGAAATGACAAAACAAATAACAATATATGAGTGCCTATTATGTATTTCTTATATATTGAATTATATTGTGATAAATAGAGATGGTGTGAACGACTTGCATTAAGAGATTGAAATTAGTGAGATGACATGACTATTATTGGGACGTGATTTATGGATAAGTAGTGAGAAATGATGTGTATGTCTTGCATATTATTGAGATAGAACTTGTAGTGGGCCGGGGTTTAGTTTTATAAGAGATATAGATTAGTATCAATGTGGATTCTTGTTCCTTCGAGAAGATGAAGTCAGAAACTTTTATCCAATATCTAAACAAGTTTTTGTTAGCATTCGTGATAACAAGAATCAGGAATTAAGGAAGATAGAGCAAGCACAAGGCTGGAGACAGAGTTGTTCGATGCCTTGAGCGCAACCAGCATATACAGCCAACACGAACCCACTCACCACTGGGCCTCCTTCACACATTTAACCACTCCGGCCCATAAACCTTACCTACTCTTAGTCACAGGCAGGCCCTTGATGTCTTCTGCGCGCTAAGCCCACTGCCGCCCGCTTACTGTGTATGATCTGGCAACACACCTTTTATATTAAATCTTGGCAAAATACATTGTTGGATTACACGTGAAAAGAAAATCTGCAATAAAAATACATAATGATCTATCCAGATTTTTTCTCATTGTCTTCTTTCCCAATGTCTTTCCTTGAATGCTAGGAACCAAAGTGTAGTCCTCACGCCTGAATCTAATGACCAACGTGAAAACACTGAACATGCCACAAGATCTAACGTTTCAGAACCAGTCAAAATGTATCTAAGTTGTTGAAAGAATATCGATAGTTGCATCTAGGTATGACATAGGATACAAGTCCATCAATTGATTTTCTCTCCACAACTATCGACGATGAAATCGATGCTCCAAAGTCGCTATCCTTATAGAGGATGCCAGAAGCACCCATCCCCTTGAGGTAAAGGCCATAAATTGGCCTCCTACCGATGAAATTAACTCCTGCAACGGCTATCTCGTCATGGCAGTCACTGAAATCATCGTAGGAAAGCACGATCCCAGCCAGAAATTCTCTGATTTCGCGAAAATATTTATTTCACTAAAACCTAAGTAACTAGATATAAAAATTGCGAAAAAAGGACGAGTCCCCTCCCCTTGTTATGCCCCGGTCATGCACAGAATGAGAAGAAGAGGGGCCCTAGGCTTGGCTGCAGCAGTACTAATCTTACAAGACTAGCTCGAATTTACATTGCTAACATGTTGGTCAAATCCGATTCAAGAATATATAGTTAAAATAGTACTCCTTCCGTTTCTAAATTATAAGCCATTTTAATTTTTTAAGTCAAAACTTATTTCAAATTTGACTATAATCATAGAGAAAAAAATAATAAAGATTTATGATATCAAATACATATGCTATAAAATGTAATTAATGAATCTAATGATAATTAGTTGGCATATAAACACTATTATTTTATTTGTATAGATTTATCATGCTTTGACTATCAGAGAAATTCGATGACTAACAGTAGTTGGGATAGAGGGACCAGTAAACTGCTTTTGAGGAAGTAGAAAACACAAACACGCACGTGACACATGCTTTGTTGATCTCTACACAAGTAACACAACATGCATAATTACACATGCATAGTTCGGCAGCGCGCTGTCCCTTGTCCCCTAGAACGGTAAAAAGCACTCATTCATTGCCTCCTTCTGCGACTGTGGGAATAAATTTATTGGTGCAAATCAATATCATTTGGTCAGCAGTGAAGATCGGAAATTGAATGTGCAGTAATATATGGTGTGCGCATATATGCAGCCTTTTACTCACATCCACCGACGAGTAATTTTTTTGCATTAATAAAAGGAGTGGCAGTAATAAAAAGATGACCCTGAGGCGTTGCATGCACCTAATGGCACGCCAATCCCTGTCCACACGCCCCTATTAAGGAGCATTCAACAGGCAGTAAAACCGGTGCAAATCTTATACTATGAATGTGGATAAATAATTCTTGCGTGATATGCTTCACATGCTCCGTCAATGGAAAAGGTGCTTTAATATTTTTATTTGCTTGGATAAATAATTCCCATCATATCAATGCACAGTAAAATTAGCTATGCTAATTACCGAGACGCCGAAATCTTGATGATGTTTTTTATTACTATTAGTCTTGGATGAATAATTCTCAATGGATTGATGTGCAGTGAGAGTAAAATTAACTCTGACAAATAATTTACTTCTATAAATAATTCCCTCCATACTAATGATGAGTAAATTTAACGCTCATAATCATCAGGGCATCCAGTCTACGGATATGTTAATTTTTATTATTATCTAGATCTGTGAGGAGTAAAATTGATTCTAATATTCATCAGGGACGTCCAGTCTCCAGTTAGATAGTTTTTATTACTATCAATATCATTTGCTCCTATAAATAATTCCTGAGGAGTAAATTCCGTTGAAAGATGGAAGACACTTTTTTCACTGATGATAAGTTTTTTTATTCATAGATGAATAATAGTAATAAAAAGTATGAATTGGTAATCTTTGTAATGGTATGACATCAATTGGTAATTATTTTATTTCATTGTGTTATAAAAGATTTAGACCCACATCGATCTACAAGTTCGTCAACGACTGTACATGAAAAAATCCACAAGAATTCAAGCAAAATAGATCCGTGGTACATTTGTTTGCACACAAGTTCATCAAAATCAACGTTGACATGTTGTGTTGCGTAGCATTCAGCCTCCACACCACCCATGATTCGATGTCGCCGCCGCACACCAGGACGAGTCTCCAATTTGAGGATCTCCATGCCTGCGTTGACGAGTGGGGAGAAGAAAGCACACGGGGATCGGGCGAGCTGTCAAGGAGAAGAGGACGCAACCTTCCTTGTGAGCCGGCAATAGAAAGAAGATGCTGCCGCTGCAGAGAGAAGGATCGACATTGGTTCATTAAACAAGGACAATAAAAAAAAAATCAAAGATGCAAAAAAGAAGCTAATCTGCATACAGGATCATGCAGCATGCAGGTTGATCGGATCAACAGAAAAAGTAAGATTGAAAATACTCACGCCATTGACCGGATCGACTCCATAGCATTGGCAACACTGTTCAGTTGCAGACCAGTGAAACATAGCAGAATTCCACAGAAACATGGCTGCAGGAGCTCCCAAACGGATCGAGGCTCCGCTGCGTGGCCGGTCATGCCGCTCTCAAGATGCCTAATGGCGCAACATTGGCCTCGCTCTTCATCGTGTAGCAGGACGGATCTGCAGATATGGAGGAAGGAGAAGGAATGAGCGGATCCAAATGTACTTGACAAACAAGCCCTCGGCACGGACGGCTCCTCTCAACGAGGTACACCTCCGCTGCATGCCTGCATACCTTACTGCTTCGCACCACGAGGTCCGGCCCAAGCAGACCGTATCCGTGAGATCGGCCTTCCGTCGAGCTGGCGGGCCATGTCTGCTCACATGCCGTCACTTTATTAACACCGACCAAAGGCATATATGTATCGGAAAAATTAGAGACTGGCTAAGATGCTCACCTGATTCAGAATCTCTGCGGGACGAGTACAAGGGAAGCAGACTGGAAGGACGGCAAACCAGTCTTCAGCACAGATGTGAGGAATACCGACGGACCACAGCCCACGGTGGTCATCGATGCCAACCGGGTAGCCTGCGACGGGAATATTACAGGGACGTCATCGCTTCTTCTGGGGATTAAGGGACGGATGGGGGAACATGGCGGATGTGGTGGGCGAGGATTATGGTGATAATGGCGCCGGTGATACTGCGCGAGGTTGGGGTTTTCTTTCCAAAAGCTCGCGCGATTAATGAGGATTCAAATATCTTTGTTGGTGTTTTATTATTACCTGATAGAAACAGAGGAGTAAAAATGTACTAGGTTCATACCTATTGACTGGCCAGCTTTTATTGGTCCATACCATTGATTGGCTAGCTTTTATTAGTGGCACCCCCGACCGGCGATGGGGACAGGGCGGTGCTCCGGCAGGGCACTGATTATAAGCGGCCAGGACTCAGATTAGTGGATATATATATATATATAGATGGAAATTATTTTATATATGTACACACACAAAAAATCACCCAAGGTAGCTAAGGAAGTGTGATTTGTAGGCGTCGATGTGCGCCGGATGCAGCGACACGGACGCTTGGATGCCGCCGGCGGCGCAGCTACCCTTCCCGGCTGCGGCAACGAGGACCACCTGCCCGTCGTGGTTCATGGTGACCAGCTCCGTCCTGCCCGGCGAGCCCCACCCGAAGTCGGCGGCCTCGTACGCCGGGAACCTCGTCGACCCGGCCAGGTTCACCAGCCGGTCCATGGCCACCTGCTCGAGGACGGCCATCCAGTCCCACCCGGCCAGCGGGTCCGCCGCGGCCTGCCGGACCTCCTCCGCCACCGCCGCCGCCGCGACGCCCAGCCCACCCGCGGCGAGGAGGTCCCCCGCGGCGGCCCGCGCCAGGCACCCGGAGATGCACGTCCCGAAGTAGCCGTCCCCCGGCGGCGGGTCCAGGCGCGCGCGGCAGTCGGCGAAGAAGAAGAGGTAGACCTCGTCGCCGGCGGAGAAGATGCCGGCTGGGTGTTTGGAGCGCACGAAGGACACCCACGCGAGCGCCGCCACCGCCACGAAGCTGGACGGCAGTGGCGTGGCGGCGTCCTGCTCGTGCGCAGACGAGAGTGAGGCGACGCGCTGCTTCAGGCGGCGCACGCCTTGTGCCGTGATGGTGAACGTCCGGCGGGAGAGGTTGGGGCGGATGAAGTGCCCAGCCACGGCAGCCTGGCCGCGCCAAAAAAAGAATGTTTAAATTGTAGGAAAAATAAAGGAGAAAATAGATAAAGAAAGAAAGGGAGTCCTGCAGTGGACCCAACAGATGTGGCTGTGCTGAATAAAAAAAAAATAAAAAAAAAACAGATGTGGCTGTGCCAACAACATTTCCACCGCCTGTTTGAATAAAATCATTAGTAATATTTTTTACCGCCATTCGTGATACAAATCAATGGTGAAAATCTTTTTCACCAACGGTCAACCGGCAGTGAAAAGTACGCCGGTCTCGTTTAGAATTGGTGTAATTCCTAGATAGCTAGGGGGTGTTTAGATCAGTATAGTTTTGAAATTTTGACATAGCAGTGAGGAATCTTTTGTAATAAGTGTCCAATCATAGTTAAAGTTGATTCATAATATTTGTCTTGCAATTTGCAGGCAAACTGTATAAATATGAAAAATTTTCGTCTATATTTAGTGTTTCATGTATGTGCCAGCAAAATTGACTGTGGCGAAAATTTTAGAATTTTGAACGGATTTGGATCTGAGCGAGACGTTTAGGAGCAAAAGCATGTCTCAATTCCTTCCCGGAGCCTTAGCTATCAATTTTAGGTTTGGTCGACGAAACAATCTGGTTGAAGACTGAAGAGGACCTAATTCGTTTGATCTCTACCTACTAGTACTAGCATGAGACCAGTCTCGGGTGTTTTTGTCTCTATTCATTAATTACTCATGCGACCTTTTGACTAAATCACTCGATTTGCTACCAACTACAGTATATATTTATAATAATATATGGTACCTATTCAATTACTCAGGCTCAGTTCGGCAGGGTTTATTGGCTGCAGCGGATTTATATGGGTAATTTGTTTTGATAGAAAATTACTACTTCATAACTGAAAAATAAGTATAATTTTAGCTGATAAGTTGAAGTTAACATGTTGCAAGTTTTATATCTAGATCTAACTAAATAGATACGGAGAAAGCTACGAAGCAGAAAGCACTGTGAAGTGACCAAATAACAAGATAACCGAGCCAAAAAAACAACAATTTTATTCATACCCAAATGCTAACAAAAGATCACGCAACAGCGCACGCACACCCGTCTGCACTCCACGCCTCCTGGCGCCTCTCTCTCTCTCTCTCTCTCTCCCTCCCTGTCCAGCGAGTACCTCACCGACGATTGCCTTCCTGTCCCCGTGCCCCACCGCCTCTCCTCGTGGGTAGCCATGGTGGACGTGACGGCAGTAGGTAAAAGATTTGGTGCAGGTAAACCTCATCCTCTTTCTCCTCTCTTTCTCTATCTCTCTCCTCTGTGCTCGTCTTCCTATATCTCTGGCGAGCCACCTCATCCCTTCTTTCCCAACTCCGATGGCCTTAGAAGAGGCTCGAGGGGAGGGGGGGGGGGGGGGGAGCCAAGGAAGACAAACGGTGGGATGGCTGGTGGATGATGGGGGCAGCGGTCGGGCCATGTCTAGGACGGGGTGGCTCGCCAAAACCTAGGTTGCCATTTGTGCCGGAGATGCAGAAGACGGCGAGCGTGGCCAGAGCTAAGAAGAGGGGAAGAGAGGCCACCGTGGTTGGTAGGGTTCGTTGGAGGTTCGACGAGCTAGGGCCAGCGGCCGTGGCTAGGGCGAGGGTGCCAAAGTTAGAAAGTGGACTGATTTTTTTCCCTATGAAAAACCACATGCAGAGGTGTGCGCGTTGACCGGTGAAACACCAGATCATGCACGCCCACGCTCTAGCAAAGCTCTTGTCACGTGCCGTGCAGCGCGTGGTTTGACTTTCAACCCACATACACGTTGTGTCGTACTAGTGGCACATCACCCACGAAAGCAGCCACCTTGTTTGACTGTTAAATGCTGCTGGCCGGGCGGCGGCGGCAGGTGGCGACAGCCGCCGGAGGCCCGGAGGCCGGAGTCGGGCTGTGCAGCAGCGTACGCAAGAACCAAACTACTGGGAAGAGAGAGAAGAAACAAGTCCGGCCGAGAACGAAGCCGCAGGCAGGCAGGCAACACATACGTACCACCGGCAGATTGGGCGCGCGCTTCCGCAGCACGCTCCTCGCCAGCTCCTCGCCGCCGGGGAGCCTGATGGCCGCGCGGTCGAACGTCGTCGTCGGCGGCTCGGCCGCGGCGTCGGCGTCGGCGTCCCCTTCCCCGCGGCACGCGGCCGCCCACGCGCGGAGGAACGTCCACACGGACCGGCCGTCGACCGCGGCGTGGTGCATCGCCACGCCGACCGCCAGCCCGCCCCGCAGCCGCGTGACCTGCGCGGCCATCGCCTCCGCGGGGAGCACCCCGGTGTGCAGCGCCGGCACGAGCCGCGCGAACGCCTCCGCGTCGTGGTCCTCGTCCCCGGCGAGGCGGGCCGCGTCAGCTTCGGCGGCGTCGGCGGCATCGGCCTCGGCGACGAGGAACCTGACCCCGCCGCCGCCCGCGGCGGCACCGCAGTCGAAGGCCGCGTCGCCCGTGGCCGGCAGGTGCACGATCCGCCCGGCCAGCGTCGGGAACCGCGCGAGCGTCTCCGCCAGCGTCCCGCGGAGGGCGTCCACGGCGGACGCGAAGGGCGGCGGCGGCGTAATGCTGTTCCCGGCCCTGCCGCCGTCGCCGTCGCCGTCGCCGTAGACGTAGATGAGCACGCGCTGGATGAGCGGGAGCGTGATCCACTGCGCGTCGAGCGCGGACAGCCGGATGGGCTCCGGCGGCAGCGCCGCGGTGGCAGGCACGGCCACGCGGGCCTCATCCACGATCTTGACGGATAGTGGCATGGCGATGGCGCGACGGTACGGCACGCAAGTTGGTTGTTGTTGGTTTGGTTTAGTGTCGCCGCTTTTTGTCCTGTTGTCTTTAAAACTGGGATATGAAACCTCACTCTGAGACACCCTCTGGTCCTTGGGAGTGGCTCGCGTTAGCGGTGATCCATGTGCCTAAGGATGGCGACGGATGGATAGGCATCAAATGGAATCTGGACGTCATCTTTTACCATATTTTAATTCGAATACGTATATGAATTCGGATATTTTTAAATACGAATACAAAACGGATACTTCGAATGCGGATCCGAAATCGGATACTTACTCGATCTAACTTAAAAGGTACATTATGAAATTTAATATACATAAATAAAATTTTATTATTAAGTACATCATTAACGAAAGTAAACTAAATGAAAGTACACTTCTAATTAATCTCTAAGAGCGAAGTAAACTAAATTATAAAAGATAATATTGAACAAAATAATAGAGCAAGTGAATAAGTTCAAATAAAAATGATAGAAAACAAATAGCCATTTTACTTTATAATTAGTATTGGAATTACGTAAAACTAGAGGTAAAGCATTTGTGTATATAACATAGAAAAGGATAGCACAAAAAATAATCTAGTTACCAATATATATTTAATAAATAAATATATCAATCAATATTATATTTATATAAATATTTATTATGAAATTTTAAATTTATATAAAATAATTTATATCAATAAATAAATAAAGTAAATGATTAAAATAATTTAAAAGGACAAATATATTAGATTAACCTAAATTATAAAAGTGCTAAAATTAGTTAATCTTTATGTATCATTAATAATTTAAAATTAATACTTAATTTAATTTTATATATACTATTAAATATGTTACATGCATTATTAGTAATAATAAAATTAAATAATTGTTTACTTATTATGAAGAGAAAACTTTTAAATAGGTTCATGGTACCTTATTTTCTATTCGGATATGGATATTGCCGGATATTGTCGAATACGGATCTGGAATCGGATAGAGAAAACACTGAAATACGAATACGGATGTATCCACTTTGACATCCATTTTAAAACGGATACGGATATGGATATCCATATATACAATTCGAACGAATACGAATGCGGATAATTCGAATATCCATTTATATATTTTCATCCTTACATGTGCCCCTACCTCTTCCCTTGCTCACGTCGCGAGAAATCGATCAAGTATTGTTTTAGATTTAATATGGGCTTAGCCTATATTTATTTAATTAAATAAAAAATCATAGGACTATACTTAATGCTATGGTACTAACACTACGTACAGCCAGTCTCAGCGGAGAATTTCACCTTTGGCAGAGCTCTACGTAGCTCCAGATCTAAAAAAAAACAGCTTTGCTCCGTATTTTTCTTGCCAAACGGTTTTACCTTTGCCAACTCCATCGCAGATCAGCTCCATGAAATACCTCCGAAATCAAATTTCGTGAAGTTGAGAAAAATTATCCACCAATACGAAAATGACAGGTTTGTTTGTTTCTTTTCTTTCCTTTCGCGTCTTCTTCCTGTCACTTCTTCTTCCCGTCGTCATGCCTCAACCCGCTGTCGCACCGGCCCATGGCCTACGAGCTACGATGCTCAGCCCCAACGCCGATGAGGTCGGCCGCCCGCCTCCACCATGCGGCCACGCCTGCCCACGAGGCCGGCCGTTGCGCCTCCACTCTCCGGCCATGCCCGCCTGTCAATGCGGTCACCCATCGCGATAGCGGCTGGTGGAAGCGACGGGGAAGGCCGGCGATGCCTTGCACGAGCAGCCGTGCGCCACTGCAGACTCGCGCATGGGCAGCCGCGCGCCACCACAGCCACGCGCTCGGAGAGCCACCGTCCGTCGTCCGCGTGACTCGCTGTCCGCACCGTTTGCCGTCCCTAGCATCTGCAATCCGCGCCTTCCGCCGTCCATGCCATCCGCAATCCGCGCCACTCGCCGTCCGCTGTCTGAGCACAAGATGCCCCGGTCGACCCTGTCGTGCGCAAGATTGGCCCGGCGGTGCCCAACCCTATCATGCGTGAGGAAGACACCGAAGGAAGGAGATGCATTTTTTCATTTTTGTCCGTCATATTAGAGTTGAAGCTGTACCAAACGGTTTGGTGGGAGCTAGCTCCACCGTAGAGGTGCTCCATAGTGAAGCACCTGCTCTCCAGCTGTGTGTTCAGAGCCGGAACCCTGCCAAACAGGCCCTAAAACTCACTGTCCAATGACTTCTGACATGTGCAGGTGCAGCAGGATACTTTTAGTCCCGGTTGGAGCTACCAATTGAGACTAAAAGTCAGTCTTTAGGCTATCCGCACTCATCGAACTCTAAATCTATCATCTAAAACAAATATTCCGTCATCGAGATTCTCCCCTCTATATCACTTTCTCCCGTACCCATCCATCCTCTATATCATTCTCTATCTACAGTGGGTTCACGTGTCTGTAAATAAATTTTATCTAAATATATCCATGTGAGATCTTATTTTTAAGGATTTATTATAATGAATTTAATGGTGTAATCGGAATTTAATTTCGATTTCTAGTTTGTGAGTTAAAATATTTTTTAGCTAGTTAAACACGTGGGCCCCTCCACTGCAACTCCCCTGCGTGCATGGGCTCTGTCTCCATTCGCTCGTGATTGGTGCATGCGGCTCTGCGTGGTGGGCCCGCCAGCTTAGCGTGCCTGCTTTTGCCCCCGCCTGGAATAGTGTAGCGCGCGCCCGTTGCTTGCGTAGCATAGCTGGTAGCGTAGCCGCTGCAGATAAAATGAACCTGCAGGATCTTTTACAGTATGGCAGTGCAGCCAGCCTTAGTCCCGGTTGTTGGCCCCCAACCAGAACTAAAAGACCAATCTCGATAGCGGGCACAATTTGAAACTTAAAAACAGGCTGTACCAATCGGGACTAAAAGTCCCCTGCGTATGTAAGATTCAAGCTTCATTCTTCCTCCTCTAGTCCGAGCAAGCTCTGTTCTTCCTCTCCCTTCTATGTTCTTGCTCTATTCTTCGGCCATCACATGATTTCTTTCACTACATTGATTCTTTGGCTTTACAGGTTACTAACTTCATTCTTACATCTCCATCACTACTATATCTTATTTCATAGTCTAGAAATGATTAGAGATATAGATATATACTATATTGTCCTTTATAGTGCATTTTATGATTTGTGGGCATTTATGCTTATATTGACTTAGTTTGTATTTTTGATGGAGGAAGCTTATAGTTGTTTATTTTAACTAGTATGCACCTTTTATTAGTTTGCATATATAGCTTATTTCATGGTTTTGAAAAATAGAGAATTTTAGTTGTTTTTCTGAATATCTTAGTGTAGAAAATGAGCAGTTTATAGCAATTTTATAAAATGAGGAATTTATAGCAATTTGTATAGTCGGCAATCCAACACTTGTTCTTCTCTTAATAGTCGGCTATCTATCCTAAATGTGATTACACCTGCTAGATGTCTTGACCACCGAAGGAAAAGCCTATTTGGGTTATATCATTACCTTCAAGCCTTTTCTTTTCACCTCTTTAAGTTCTTTTCTTTCACCTTGATCAACTTCACTTGATCCATCTTGCTTCTTGTTCCATTGGATGAGTCATCTTGATCAACACCATCTTCAAACTCCATATTCCATGGTTTGACCAACCTAAACCTTGCCACACTTAGCAATTTAGGTTAGTCCGTAGGATGTTATTAATTATCAAAACCAAACTAGGGCTTTCACCCATCCTTTCGGGTGATGATACCCACAGGGGCAAGTACGTCCGAAGGGTGATGCCCATTCCTACATAGTATAGGAAGGACACCGTCCACACCGTGTGCTGCACCAAATGAATAAAGTCCACATCTCTACAACGAGAAGTACGCCTGGAGGACGACAACCATGCTGCTATAGTGCCGAACCACTCTGCTAGAAGATGACGGACGCCCGACCCCTCGGGAGCTCTCCTCCAAAATCTTTCCTTGCGTATAGGCTGCGTGTTAACCCTGTTCCTCCCTTGTGACTATAAAACGGGAAGGGCAAGGACCACTTCTAGGCATCTCTACTAAACTCATTCAAACACATCCCCTCTCACATTCACCCACTCACAAACACTTGAATGATCCACTCATACCACTTCCCTCTCATCACAGAGACTTAGGAGCTCCTCCCTCTCTCGCCTAGCTTGTAACCCCTACTACAAGCACTCCGGTACAAGATAATACAAGTCGCCTCCCTCGAACTGGACATAGGGCAGCCCACTGTCTGAACCAGTATAATCCTTGTGTCCATCTTGCACACCTATCCGAGCCTAGACATGCAAATAACAATTCACTAGTGTTGTTAGGACCCCAGTTCTAACCACCGACAGTTGGCACGCCAGGTAGGGGCCTTTTGCGTGTCACCCACATTCTAGGTGTCGGATGGCTAATAGCTCATTCCCACTTCCTCGGGGCACTGTGATCTGGTTCGGGAGCCTGGAGTTCGTGTGGCCATAGGTTAGGGCTAAGACATGGTTCTTTGCTCGCTTGTATCCCTAGTCGCCATCGCCCTGCTCCATCTCGTTGTGAGACCGAGGGGAACTCTGTTCGCCATCCCCACTCCTCTAGGCAGGAGTGGCGCTCGTGGGGCGTGTCCGGCTCCTTCATGTGAGCTGGAGATTAACACGCAGCTCCAGCTGGGTCGGCGCGGCCGACGAGCATTGACGACCCCATCATAGGGTCAATGTCTGTCGTGCGTTTGTCCATCAGCGAGGCGCAGGCAGCAGCGCGGTAGCATCGCAGCTTCGTCTGTCATGACACCGCCATCAACTCGTCGTGTGGTGGCAGCTGCACCATCACCTTTTCCTTTTGGGCTCAGCGCAAAAGAGGCTTGCCCCTTTATCGTCTTCTGAAGAAGTCCGAGCGCTTTTCTTGGAACCCGTGGCCCAGGAAGCACTCGACAAGCTCAAAGCATTGCTTATGAATGCCCCAGGTTCTTGTACCGCCGACCGAAGGGGAAGCCCTCCTTCTGTACATTGCGGCCAACAACCAGGTGGTTAGCGCGGCCATTCGTGATCGAACGACAGGAGGAAGGGCACGCCATACTGGTTCAGCGACCGGTCTATTTCATCAGTGAAGTACTGTCCGAGACCAAGACACGCTATCCGCAGATACAAAAGATGCTCCATGTAGTGGTCTTGGCTCAGCGCAAGCTGTGCCACTACTTTAAATCGCATCCCGTCACTGTGGTCTTATCCTTCCCCTTTGGAGAGGTGATCCAGAGCCGAGAGGCAACTGGGAGAATCTCCAAGTGGGCCATCGAGCTCATGGGTGACAGTACCACCTATGCGCCCCGCGAGGCGATCAAGTCCCAGGTGTTGGCAGACTTTGTAGCAGAATGGACCGAGACGCAGTTACCACCGGCATCGGTTCGGGAGGAATACTGGTTAAGGTACTTCGATGGGTCGTTGATGAAGACGGGCGCCGGAACTGAGTGAGCATCTCCACTAGCGACTGCGTGGAGGGCGTCCATGGCGGACACGAACAGCGGCGGCATGATGTGTTCCCACCGCTGCCATCGCCATCATCGATATCGATCCGTACCCGCTGGATAAGCGGGAGCCTGACCCACTGCACATTGAGCGCGGCCAGCTGGATGGGCTCCAGCGGCAGCGCCGTGGTGGCAGGCACGACCACTGCGGGCCACATCGATGATCTTGACGGTTAGTGGCATGGCGTTGGCGCAATGGCACCATCTAGAAGTTGGTTGTTGTTTGTATGGTGTCGGCGCTTAGATTTTGAGGAGTACGGCTTCTTGTCCTGGAGTCTGATGGAACTAATCGTCTAGAAGTAGATCCAGCGGGTACAACACTTACAATCGTGATCCGCATACCTCTGTGGAGAAGAACCAAGACGTTGGAAAAGATATCATGTAAGATCATCTTATGACTGGCAGGAATTTTTCATCATTGAAGGGCATGCTATCTGAATTTTTGTTTTGTAAAATAAATCGCAAGCACTAATGCAAGAATAAGCAGGAATCATGTTATCTTACTGTATCTCATTCGTCAATTATAAAGGTAGAACGGGTTCCCTACTAATGAGTGTTCGCGTTTTAGGAATATTAGCAGGAATAAAAAGTATACAGCTTGCCAATCTTGGAAAGATGTGAAGTTCGTTTTATTTATTTTTTAGTCTAGAATATTAATGAAAAAGAGCGAGGAAGATGAATGTGCACAAACCGTATGTTTTTGCATAATAAAATAGGAGGAAGGAGAGCTTCCCTGGCACTGTTCATCTACTGTTCATCAGCACTGTCTAGCACTACTGAACACTATTTGTAGCACTGTTCAACACTATTCGACACTGTTCATAGGTACTGTTTGACACTGTTCATTAAGACTGTTTATGCTGCTGTTCAACCACTTTCCACTTTTTTTTCCGCGCGTTTTCAGGACGGGCGCAGCAACGCGCGCCTCCCATCTTAGTTGTGTTTATTTGTGCATATTTAGGAGGTGACTATAGCACGTTGCCCACACTTGTTCTTGTTCCTATTTTTTTCTTTCCATATATATATATAGCAACAAGAGAGAATCATAGACAGAAAAAGGGACAGAAAATCTTTATTTTTTTAATAACAAGGTGCATTACATGTTTGAAGAATATACAAAATGATATCACTAAAAATAAAAGTGCCAAAATGACTAAACAGAAATGCACCTAGGATTAAATCATGCGCCTACTCAAGAGCATATTCAACACGAGGAGCTCTTGCTATTTTTGCTAGACCATGCCTGAAGCTTAAAATGCAAACATTTAGCTGGTGATCTATGACTGTGATCTTAATTTTATTATGTTCTGTTTCACCGTTTTAGAATCTAGTGGTCTTTGTGCAGGGTTTTGATTGTATTTTCAGTGATGTAATTTGTGGATCTTCAGGGGGCTATGTGTTCTTCATCTTCTTCAAAAGTAGCGCAAGGCTTCAAGGTAGGCGGCTTATTGGTTTTCCTGAACCTAAGGTGTTTGGAGGATGAGATAATTGTTTCCTTTGAGATAGATTTTCGGACGGGGAGGGCTGGTTCCTTCCTTTTCCTGGCTTTCGCTTCAACCCCTTTCCATACCTCTATCGGGTTTTCAGACTCCCACCTGTGCTAAAACTAGTGTTAAACACAGAGTTGCCCGAAGGCGTTATATGGATGGTTTTTTCAGCACTACTCGTTGCTCTGTCGGCCCGTGGAACCGACTGCGGTGGAGGTGCGCACTTTGGTTGGGTGCCAGCTGGTGGCGCCTTGGTCCTAGCTTTGGACCGTACACTCATTCCTTCACTCGCCATGCTGCGGGGTGGAGGCATGATAGTGAGCAGTGGCGCGGTGCCATAGTGATGGCCCATACTTCCGTCCCATAGGAACTCTCAGGGGCCTGATTTGCAGGTTGTGGGCACTCATCTAAGTTGAACGTGCCTAAGTTGAACGTGGAGATGGGACCTGTATACAAGGCGAGCGGCTTGTCGGCCATGACCAGCTACAGCTATGGAGTTAGGACAAAAGGAGAAGAAGATATGGAGCTTTTAGTGTGAAAGGAAGAGGGAGCTTAGGCTCCTTTATATAGGCACGTTGCTGAACGAGATAACTCTGAAACACCACAAGATTGGAAAGAGCCACGGTCGCAGCAGGTTGCCCAACCAAGCAGGGGGGCGAGAAGTGGCATGTAGCGGCCGAGGCCGCCCCTGGTAAATCTCCACTCTGACCGCTGCTTTCGCCAGGACCTTGTATCATGCATCCCTTATCTCATGTTGTCAGAGCCTATTTTACCCAAAAACCCTTAAAGAATAAGTTGATTATTTAATTAATTGTGCCATCTAACAAATGATGAAATGCAAAAGCTTCACGAAATTAATTATAAATTTGTAGTAAATTCTTAAAAGGATATTAAATCTATTCTATCAAGTTCTTGATTAACCTCCTAATAAAATTAATCAAGAATTTGATAGAATAGATTTAATATCTTTTGAACAATTTACTGCAAATTTATAACCAATTTATGGAATCTTTACATTCCACCATTTGTTAGATGGGACAAATAATCAAATAATCATTTTGCCCTTTAATTAAGGTTTTTGGAAAAACATATTCAGACAACATGAGATAAGGGAGACACGACTGAGTAGGAATAGGGTTACATGCTAAAAAGTGAGGGCAAAAGCTCGGTCAGAACGGGGACAAGCCAGGGGCAACTGACCCCTCCCTTCCTCCTATCGCCCACTGCTTCCTCAGGAAACTCTCTGCGACTGTGTACGTTGCATGGGCGAAGCTAGAGCAAATGAATGAGGGGTGCACAACTTCATCTTAGGCTGGTGAGGGTGCCTCATCTTGGATCATGGGGGTGCCCATAGGGTAAAATTTTGCCACTTCTAAATAAATTTTGAAATTGGAGGGGGTGCCTAGGCACCCACATGCCAATACTAAGCTTCGCCCTGACATTCCAATCCCATGGTGTTTCCAGCTGCGTTATCTCTACACTCTTATTCTACCTGAAGCTAATATGAAATGGAACTCTCTTCTTCTTGTCTTTTCTTCATGTGTGTCCTTGAGAGTGGAGCTTTTTGGGATATAATTTTACATAAATCAAAGGAACAAAACAACATATGAACTAGATCTAGAGCTTCTTTTTGGATTTGGGTTTGGAAATGTCATCATCATCGTCATCATCTTCATGTCAGCCTTCACGAGTCGCCTTTGGATCTGGACCCTGAACTTCATTTGATCCTATTCCTTCACCTTTAGTGTCAGTAGATGAATTTTCTGAAAATTCGGGGGTCATTGGTTCATCATCACTACTGTCACCATAAGGATAATCTTCGATCCTTTTTGTTTTGGTGGTGAACTTGTCTAAGACCGGCGGATGAAACTTGGGACGGGGAGCGACTCGAGTCTTAATATTGACCTCCGTTTTTTATGGACTATCGTGATATTTTGCTGGTGAAGTATAACATTGTGTCCAGTCCCTAAAATGTACCTTGAATTGGTGGATGTTGCATCTCCGATATTGTAGTCTTGTCATGGTTTGCATAATAATACTAGTACCCCTCCAAATCCAGACCAGGGGGCTTCGGCATGATGAATGTTTTTATCCAAGAAGTAAAGAAACAGCCGAGAGGTGAGATGCAACTAAGAATATAGGAACATTGGTGCTGGATAGAAGAGATGTAGATTTTCAGAATCAGTGACCAAACTATATAAGGAAAAACACAAAACATAACGTTAAGGATATGATTGACTACAAACACATGTTACTACGAGACCTCCGTGTGTTGCTCTGCATTTATAGAAGCACAAAGATTTTGTAAAATATATCTGTTTAAAGCACACTCTAATCCAAATTTCTGATGGACCACTGTCAACATGCACACGCGAAAGTCAAGCCCTTGTGTGGTTGCATGCAAGCACACCACCTTAATAAGGCCAAATGGATAGCGAGGCCACTAGTCAATTCTTCCAATCGACAATCATGGTCCTACGCCGCTGCATGATATCAATTTTTCACGTCCACAAGCAGTCGCAAAGTGCAACAAGATGAGATGTTACTACTTGGACACGGTCCTGCGGCTTAGTATCACCAAGCTACTTGCTCATTTGCATGATATTAACATATGGTGTGCTCATGAATGAGAACTTGACTTGGTCCTATGCAAGAGTGCATGAGAATGAGCAAGGGGACATGGTCCTATACTGCTGCATGTGTCCATAGAAGAGGCGCGATTGATGTCCGTAGAAGCTGCACGTTTGGGAACAATTTGTAATAGAGTGAGTTTAAAAGGAGTCATTGGTTCTATGTAGACATTATCTCATTATTACTTCATTGTAAGTAATTAGTTTTACACACAACATGATATGGAAGGAAGAAGGAAGCCATTTGGGAAGGACGAAATTGAGGACAAAAGACAAAATGAAGGGAACAAGGTAATAGCTTACATTAATCCATTGTTTTGTTTTCATTGTGTTTTTTATGGTATTCTAACGAGTTTTCGAATTCGAAAGAAAAAAGAGAAATTCGACTGATGGTACTGGCATGGACAAGAAATGTATAACACCTATGCCATGTAGACAGCAAGTTACCACCGTTATTGGCACGGAATGGATCAACCAAGGCCGAAATAACCAAGGTAAGATTCGATGTCAGAGTTTAGTTAGTTCAATGGTTATGAGAGGTAAAAGTATGTGGTCAATTCAAACATGCAGGATGAGGTAGAGGAGGGAGGGGAAGAGGCTACAAGTAAAAGTCCGAGGAAAAGATAAAAAATTATAGAATAAAAATTTGACAAATAAACACCATTGTAGTATTGAATTGCCGCCGCCATCGGTCAATCCTTTGGATCAATGATGTCATTATCACCTTGTCAAGGTGCCAAATCCAGATGTAGGGTGCTAAAAATAGGCATCTTAAAAATAAATACATGCTTTCAACTGGAATAGACTTTTGTGGACAAGACAATTTTGAAGCATCAAATACTCAAGCATGTTAATAATTATAAGCATCACATAAATGGTCATGTATGTAATTGATTATAAGATGGAAATGCGTGTTGTTAACTTCAATAATACATATTTGTATACATTTATTTGTTTCGGTGGCTTCCCTCTCTTTTTGTTCCTCATTGCTTCAAGTCCTCTTCCTATTATGTTGCAAGGTGAGGCACATCCGTGCATTATGTGTAGTGTATTGCCCACAAGCCTTGCATTTTTTGGTTCCACATTTCTCGCCTGATGCTCCAAGGGTTATAGCTGCCTTCCCTGACTCTGTGTTGTTCCTGCCCTTAGGCTTTGCTAAATAATCCACAAATGGATACTACCTCCATATCGCTAAATAAAGTAGTTTTAGTTGTGGTGTAATTTGCACAAATCAAGTCATTTTAGATCCTTTAACCCAGTATTGGATATGAATGCCCCCGTGCCATCTATTTGGTTCCATCGCGCTGTGCGCAGCTTGTTGAGGGAGTAGTAAAGTCGCACTACTTCACGATGCTTTCAACCCCTCCGCTCTCTTCGTAAACCTGAGCATAGGTCATGCAAGGTCAAGCATTCCACACAAATATAGTGTATCAGCGAGGAATCAAACCTCCAACCTAATGCCTCAAGCGGTCAGACCTCGCAGAAACAACCATTCAAGATGCGAACCCTTTGGTGCATGGGAGATAACTACACCATATTCAATAAAGGCAAATAGGGAAAAATACACTTAATCAATCATTGGTATGCTAAATCCTATCAAAATAACTTTACTTACCAGTATGGAGGGAGCATGAAACACACAAGTGTTAACAAAAATGGAAATATTTTGTTTGGCACAAGACAAGGCATGATGACAGTTGTGAATAAATCTCATGCAAGTGGTTGAACTCAAGATAAGGCCGCGGCGTTCACCGAGGACCTCACGGAGGTCTTCGATGAGACCCCATTGGATCTGGTGATGCTCGAGTTGACTCCCATTGTCATGGCACGATGGTATGCCATCATCACTAATTAGAGGAGAAGGGAAGCATGGGGAACCATGGGGTGAGACGCCATTGACTACCTTTGATTCCTCTACTCTGATGGCCTTCCTATGATCCTAAGATCAACACGCTAATTGGGCACGGGAAGGGGAATGCGGAGCGAGGTGCTGGTAACGTGTTGCGAGTAATGTAAAGAGATAGAGAGATAGGGAATAGTATGAACTGCATGTCTTTCATTGATCATTGGTTCGATATTATACAGAGGGGAGGGGGAGGAAACTCCCCTGTCAAGTAACCACGACGACACGTGTAGGGAGATCGGTGGGAGTTCCCCATATATGCCGTCGGTGGAACGATACTCCTGGTAAGGGAAAGAACATGCATAGCTCGGTCATTAGAGCGTGGGGAAAATCCCATGCAAGGGTAAGATAGGATGAGGTCACCCCCAAAATATCCTGATAGATATTTTCTAACAGGACTCACGCACCGCCCCCACGTCGTCGTCGCCACCCCTTGCTGCATTGCCACGCTCATCAAAGACGACCCTGACCTCACCAAAGTATTTGTTGCGAGTAATCGCGGGAATGTAAATGACCCAGAGAGACAGGGAATGAGAATGAAATCGTTGTTTTATTCATTCATCATAGTATGGTGCCTATACATAGGGAAGGGGGAGGAAACTCCCTCGTCAAGTAATCACGATGCTCGAGTCTTTCGGGGTAACAAGGGAAGTTCCCCCGTACGTGGGGCGTGGAGATGCCATTATCCGAGGAGTCGTGCGGAACTAAACTTGCAGTCATGAGGAAGTACCCCGAACATTGTCGAAGTCGGGGAGATATTCCCGGGGTACGGGAAATATCGTGAAAGAGCTCAGTAGATTAGACCGATGAGGGGAAACCCCATCCCAACCATAGTTAGGATGAGATCATCCCCATGATCTCTACCGAGATATTTCTAACACTCCCCTTGATTGAATCCTTCCTTGAGATCAATGAATGATGTAATCTTCCTCTAAAAATTCCTGTAGGATAAAAATGAGGAAAATACAAATAGATATGCCACTAAAACTCCTTAAAACCCATTGGGAAAATGAGGAGAAAGATATGACATATAATGATTATTGCCTCATTGTAAACTCATGAAAAAAACCTTGTGAGGAGAAAACTCATGTATAGTTTAGAGGACAATATGTGTCTTTGATATCCCTTTAAAAACCCCCTGTGGGGGAAAAAGAGTATGACACATGCTTGTATTATTATTGTCTCATTAAAAACTCTTCGTGAGAAACCTTGTGAGGAAAAATTCATAAACAGAAAAGAGTACAATATGATGTGTTGGACAAGCCAATATCTAGGAGATTTCTCCCCCTGAACTCTGCAAATGTCTAAGTCACCGCATACCAATTCTTTTTACATGTTTTTCAAATGAGGAAGTTGGTAGGGACTTTGTGAATAAATCGACGAGATTATCACATGATTTGGTTTGCACAATATTTATCTCACCCTGTTGTTGCAATTCTTGAGGATATAACAACTTTGGGGAAATATACTTGGTGATATTACTTTTGATATATAGCCTATCTCCATCTGTGTAACACAAGCCACATTATCTTCGTAGATAATGGTTGGTGCGCTGATGGCGCCAATACCACAAGACTGTAGTATGTGGTTAATCATTCTACGAAGCCAAGACACATTCTCGTGAGGCCTCGTATAGTGCAACTATTTCAAAATGATTCGTGGATGTAGTCACCAAAGTCTGTTTGGAGGACTTCCTCGAGATGGTTGTTCCATTGTGTAAAAACACAAAGCCTGTTTGTGATCTGCCATGATGGGGATCAGATAGATATCCAGCATCAGTGTAGCCAATCATATCATAATTTTGTCCTCTTTTGAAGAAGAGTCCAAGGTCCTTAGTACCATTCAAATATCTGAGGATATTTTTGACTCATGTCCAATGTCTCTTGGTAGGAGCAGCGCTGTAACGAGGTAGCTGTTGTGAACTGAGGTATACTGGCCAACAGGCACGAATCGTCAGGAGGCACCCCTTCAGGGTTGAACGGTGATCTCATCAAAGGAATAGGACTAGCAGTTAATAGGCCAATTAGCAGTTAGCATTTGTGAACGGGCATGTCCCTTGACTGGTTACTGTTCATGTGAAAAGTTGCCTTTTCCTGTAAATAGACACCTATTCGATTGTGTATATATCTGAGATCAATGAAACAATAATGGTTGGTTCCCAAAATCAGTTCTTTACATTTCACTTTCAACATGTCATCAGCACTAGCTCTAACAACGAGCGAACAACATTGTCCGGAAGAACGACGACAGAGGCACATGCCTCTGACCCCCATCGGTAAGCATGGCCAAGATTGACTTACCATTCCATGTCGTTCGTCAACTGTTCTTCGCCCTTTGCCACGTCAATCGAGGTGGCCCTGATCCACAACCATGGCTACTACGGGCCGCGTCGTAGCGTCTTCAAGCGACTTGGATCCTGTGTTCGCCGCAATGGAGATGGACACTAGCCGCATCTTCTCTGCTGCAGTTCGCGGCATCCGGAAGGACGCTAGCCGTGGACGCCAGGCTTCTCCGCACGATCTCCGTCTGCAGAGCCAGCCACCATCCGGTCGCCTTGGCGTCGATGGTGCCGGCCCCAGCAACACTGGAGCGACCGTCGTTGAAGCCAGGCACCGCCGGTCACTGTTGAAGTTCCGGCGCCAACAGTTGCTATAGAACTCGTCATTGAAGCACCGGCGCCGTCCGTCATTGAAGCCCCGGCGTCACCCGTCTACGCCCCCATGGAGCCGCCCATGGAGCTGATGTCGCCAGCACTAGCGCCACCAGCAGCACTGCCTCGCTAATGGTGCGACTTCTGCAAGGAGTTCTCCTCCATCCCGCACACGCTCGACTACAGCAACTCGCTGCCATCGCGCACACCAGTCGCTTCGGCTCTAGTGGCTGGCAGTATCCCGCTCGACCCATGGTTCCTTGACACGCAGGCTGCTCCCACGCTCGATGCCGTCAAGGTTGAAGATGCACGTCATGGTTCCTTGACGTCGATGCAGTTGTTGCTCCCGGAGTCAGCGACATCTTAAATACGGCGACGAGGACCGGCTTCTTGCCGTACTTCTTCCTCGATAGGGCCGGGCCCTCGGCTCCTCCTCCGCCAGCGACGCGCGTGGAAGCCGCAGCCCGCATGAAGGAGAAGGTGCTCCCAGTGGCGCCTCCAACCATGGTCAAGTTTGTTCTTGAGTCTATCTGTGTTCTTTGCCGTTCGTGTCCAGCTCGTCGGTGCTCACTACTGTCCAATGACTAACAAGTGGCATCAGAGCTAGGTTCTACAAGAGCTTTGCCATCGCCATGACATCTCCGGAGAGAACTTGCAACTATTCACCGGCCATGAAGGAGAAGGATGACGACAAGAAGATTGATGACTCCGGCTTTAAGACACCGCTGCGCTCACGCGCGCCACACACGCACAACGCATGACGCTCGCGTAGCCAAAGGATCCATCTGCGGGAGCTGGTTGTCGAGCACATCATCAGACAAGGTAGCAGCTCCGGCAACTGGCCACAGCTAATGAGGACGAACTACCATGATTGGTTGCTCTGCATGAAGCTGAATATACAGGCATGTCACCTCTGGGAAGCTGTTGAGTACGACGACGTGGAGTTCGACGATGATCGCAGCATGCTCGACGAAATATGTAGTGCTGTCCGGGGGAGATGGTGCCTGCACTCGAGACCAAGCCATCGACGAAGGAAGCCTCGGAGGCCATCAGGACCCTCCATATCGTCAACGACCGAGTGCAGGAAGGCGACCATGCAGAATCTTCGAGCGGAGTATGAGTCCATCACCCTCCGTGACGGTGAATCTATTGAGAACTGTGCAGCGCCTGGCAATGCTCAATGAACCCGAGCTTGACGAGAAAGTGGTCGCCAAGTACCTACGTGTTGTGCACCCGCACTACAAGCAACTGGTAATCTCCATCGAAACACTTGAGTTGGAGGCACTGCGGCACGAGTGATGGAGGCACGCAATGTGGGACGAGATGACGTCCACGAGGCGAGTGGCATAACTAACACCTGGTTGTTTTTGAGTTCTAAAACAACTGGGTGTTTGTGCCCTCTAATCAAGCATGGACGACGCGCTGGGCACAAGCGAGCGTCAAGGCGCGCGCATAGGAGGCGGAATGTCTCTGATTCATGGGTCAAATTGCACAGTTTTCATGTAAATTATGAGACGAATTTTTTTAAGCCTAATTAGTCCAAATTTTGTGGTGCTACAGATGCGAATCGGTGTGCAAATTTTTCAGAACTAAGGGATGGGAACTTGGGTGGAGCGTTAGTTGGTAACCATAAACACAAAGCAGATGATGATCCTCAAGTTGATGAAAATGTGTTAAAAAGGTTTAAGGGTGGAACTGCGAACCCAAGAGATATGCAGCCTACAGGGAATCCCAATCAACTTATGAGCATTAGGGCTCCCACAAATAGTAGCGGTATCAATATGAAAACTTTGCAACCCCTCAAACTACTGCTCCACATGTCAGTGCAGCTCCTGCTACCCCGTTGCCTTCTTCATTGCTAAAGGACATTGATGTGAGCCCTGCATTGCTTATGCATTTGATCCAAAGAAGTCAGCATCAAGAAACTCAGGGTGGCATGTCTAGTGGGATGACCCACAATGGAATTGCAGGCACGGTTTTCACACCTGGCAATGCTCCAAAGACCATAGAAACTGCCCAACTCCCCTATGTTAGGCCACAGGTTCTAGTGCAGACACCTTTTTGGTAAAGCTCTTTGTTCTGTAGACCAATCGTCCTCAAGTGGGCATACAAGACCGATAAGGGCGCAACCAGGGTCGTCACCAAGCACAGAGCCTGGCTCATCGCGAAGGGGTATGTGCAGCGTCAAGGGAATCAATTTCGATGAGGTCTTCACTGCGGTGGCTTGACTTGAGTCCGTGCGGCTACTGCTTGCCCACGCCGCCTGTGAAGGCTGTGCAGTGCACCACATAGACGTTAAGTCCACGTTCCTAAATGGCGTCCTCCAGGAGCAAGTCTACATCGAGCAGTCACTTGGGTCGTGCTTCGGAGACATGAACACCTCATCAAGGTGTTCTATGGACTACGTCAAGACCACACGCCTGGTACTCCAAGCTCGACGAGTCACTGCTCAAGCTTGGCTTCCAGAGGAGCACCTCCGAGCATGCTATCTACCTGCGAGGCATGGGCAATCGCCGCCTGGTCATGGGTGTGTATGTGGATGATCTTGTGATCATCGGCGCCAACAACATCGACATCGACACATTCAAGTGGAGATTCAAGCCGCATTCTAGATGAGTGACTTGGGGCTCCTTTACTACTACCTTGGTCTGGAGGTGTCACAGGACATACTGGTATGCTCCTTACCAACTTCTAATCATGTTTCTTTCTATAAGTTTTCACATGCTCCTATTTTTGTTTCAGTTGCACTTTATCTATCTTTGTCATCACCTTAACACATAATAACATCTTTTTCCATATTCCTTCCCAATAGAGCCCGTCTCCTTTTGACCAGCCACCAAAGCTTCACCCCCTACCGCAAAGTCCGCCCTATGGAATTCCTAATGGAAGAGGACGTGACACTTTTCCATTTCCACCGCAGTGATTGATGATGGGATGGATCTGTTGGCACATGAAGTCATGGAGGAGGAGCCTCAAGAGGTGCAAGAGGCACCCGTACCCCCAGAGGTACCTGCCCCACCTATGGCACCCCAACCCGCGGGTGGGGGAGACCCCGACGACGACAAGGTTGATGACCTGTAAGATCCAAATGGAAACGGAGATGACCACGGTGGAGATGGAGATGCCCCTGGCGTCTTTAGACGGTGGACCATCACCCTCGCCACTTCCGATTCCGGAGAAAATTTCTTCCACTACAGGCTCCGAAACCTTCTGTGCCGCCAGTATGGTCGCGACATGTTTGGAATCAAGTACCGCATTCATCGCTACGCCGCTCACCCTCAGTATGAGGAATTCTACACCAGGGGCCAATGTGGAGATTGGGAGAGCCAACCCCCAAATAAGGGTCCTCTGGGTCGCGTCCATCCATGTGGCTCTAGCACCCCGTGCTCCATTGTCAGCAGTTCTCAGCGATGCTGTCCGCTAGGCTCTCTACTCCTACCGGGACCACTTTTTCCACATCATCGGAGAGGATGATGACCGCCACTACCCCAGGAGGTGCCGTGGGGAGATCGCGGCAAGGGTGGCGCCCATCACTGACCTGCAACATGACAGAATGGTGTCTACCTTGGAGCTCCTAGCCATCACCAACTCCGAACTAAGTGTTGTTTCACAATGCATATTAAAATTGTAATGAAAAATGATGCGCAACGTCATAAGAAATAGTATTCTTAAATTACCATGTGGTTGGAGTTGGTCTGCCTTCCCTCAACTCTTCTTAACATCAAAGATGGGACTGCCTTTACCTTTTAAGGTCAAGATCGTCACCTGGAATGGAGTCAACAATAGGAGATTCCGTGAGTCAAGCGCAACATAAAACTGCACAACGATAACCATATTTATTGCAGAAAATTGGACTATTTACTTACTTCCTCATCGCTGCTGGAGTCTCTGTCAAAATCAATGCAATCTTCATCTTCATTAGGTCCAGCCTTTCTTCTGGCCTGGTTGGCGTAGTTGATGCCGTATTTTGCCTCTGGATCTTGATGCTTGGCCTGTGTCAGGCGGCGCCACATTCTTGTTGCGGATGGCTGCTATGCCTGCTAATATAAAGAAAATAATTTTGCCTTGACTTGTGAAGGTAAATCAGTGAAATAAGAAGACTTCGAAGATTGAATACAAGGCTTCAGCTCAGGGAGCTCGGCATGCAACAATGGATTGGCATGGCGCTGGTAGCAAATAAGACTCATCAATCTCGCTGGTTATTTATAGTTAGCTTCTAAGATACCTCATCGGATAATAAAGATCAGTAACCCCATAATCCCAGGGCCATGCATGTTTGAAATGAGGGCTTCACAACAAAAATGTGCAGGGAGTTCAAAGAAAACAATGTGCAGCATACGGAACTCATGTTTCATGACAACTGAAAAAACTTATAAACTTATTAATCAACTTAACCCGAGATGCAGTGAAAAAAAATCAGGTTGGATATTCTTTAAAAAATTTGATCAGCGGTGACTAGACATTCGCCTGGTATTTGGCTTAAGAATAAGTTCTTTTCATGCAGATCCAGAAAAGCACCAAATCACTGTCCCATCAAGCGGCACCACAGCCATTCTGACGGCAGCTTCGTGAGATGAGCCGACAATAAACCTATGCTTTAAACATAGGACTGACTAGAGTTTTTTTTGCTACCTCGGTTGGGAAAAATCCCAGAAAAACAATTCGCAGATGCGCCAAACCTTAGGCTCGAACCCACGTCGCGTGGGTGCTACTAGGAGCACTAGACCAGCCGGTCTACCGTCCATTCGCTGGTTAGACCAGCCGGCCTAGCGTCCGATCGCTGGTTGGACAATCTTTCAGCAAGTCAAGTTTGAACTTGCCTCAATGTGAACCCGGTGAAGGGTATTTGTTTGATGCTACTTTGTATATGGCTTTAATTTCAATATATATTTGATATGAATCTTTAATGTGCCTGGCTGGCACACGCAGCACATGCCGCCGCGTTGTTCATGGTCGAGCTCGTGCCCACCGTCTTTTCCCTATATAATATTGTCGTACCAGTAGACCATAATAAGGTTTCAGTTAATGTTGATTTGGATGATTGGCGCACAATATAAAAAACAAATGATTTCATAACATGCATGTTCTCCAATAATGAACAGATGCTTGCTGTTTATATAAAAGTTAAAATTTAGATGGTCTGAATAGATTTAGGAATAGTTTAGGGTTACCAATGCTCCCTAATGTAGAATTATTTTTTTAGTTTCTATTGTTACCTGAAAATGATGAAACCAGCTTAAGCTACAAGATCATATAGGTGATAAAGATCGTGAAACGGGCTACGTATTTTCTATGTAACTATAGATTTGCAGATTTGTTAATATATATGTTTCTCTAAATAGCCAGCGACATATGTGTCACCACATGCGTGGACAAAAATTCATGACCCTGATGATGTAATTTACAGGCATCTTGTATATAATTTTTTGATCCAATAAAAGAGACAGACTCAATATTGTCCAGGAGTATTAGTGTATCACGTGAGTTGAGGGCAACATAAAACTGCACAACGATTGCAGGAAAAATTGTATATACCGAGAACCTCAAGAGAGAAATTAAGTAAACTATTACCTCCCCATCGCTGCTGGAGTCCCGTCAAAATCCACGCCATCTTCATCTAGGTCGATCCAGCCTTAGCGTGAGAATCCGATCCATCCGCGCGTGTGAGGATTCAATTCGGCCGCCGCGCGCGTGCTTGTTGTGCACGGTTGGATGCCAGCATGCCAAAGAAAAGAATGCCTGCACAGGAAGCAGGATGGAATGGAATTGGCCTCGGCTTGTGAAGAAGGTGTAGCTAGATCCGATCTGTGAAATAAGCAAGGGTTCCAAGATTGAAGACGGACTAGTAGATGATTAATACCTTCAACTCAGGGACGACCTCGTAACGCCGGCGGCTGCGAGGCGAAGGCGATAATGGATGGCGCAGGCGCTGGTAGCGATCGAACTCGTCATTAATGTATCTCGGCTGGGGCTGGTTTTTTATAGCTTTACTAAAGACGATGCCTGATTATCGATAAAAATACGTTACAGTGAGAAATTAGCAGCACACGCGGCGTGGTTAGACAATGGTTTGTTGCGCCGAAGAACAGGGCAACGCCTCGGCCAAAATAGCTAGGGACCCAGAGGTAATCGGTGTGGTTGTTATGATGCATGCATGCATGCATGTGTGAAACGACTCAAAGGAGGGCTTCGATCCAATAAATTTGCAAGATCACGCTGTGTCAAGAAAAATGTGCGGCTGCACTTCACGTACAGAATTCATGTTGCATGGCAACCGAAAAAATAAACCCAACTTATCCAGGGCTGCAGTGCCAAAAATCGGGCTGAACATTCTTTTCACGGCATGATTAGAGGTGCCTTCATTATCCGAGTAAGTCATCAATCTTGAAAATTATCGGTCAACTCAGCTGTGCACTCATGTATGTGAGTGTCTGCATCTATAATTAGGTCTAAAAATAAAATAGTAACAGTAACAAAGTTTAGAAACACACAGTGTGCGCTTGTGTGTATGTGAGCGTCTATGTGTTGGTCTCAAAAAAGATAAAAATCAGTAACACAGATTAGAAACATACAGCACGGCATGAAGCTAGTTTATTGCACCACATAATAGCATCAATGAAAGCATCTCGTCTTCAAGTGATATATTGGATAGTACGTAATCACTTCGACAGGATTATTTATATGTCATGACTGGAAATATAGAGGACACTGAAGGGATCAGTTGAGCTCACAAAGGGAGTAACAATGTGGCCTCTGTTGACACTGCTATATCTGTATGAAACATGAAATAACAGTACCGAGAGAGTCATATAAGATGAAGTCAGGAAATAAATTGGCTAGGAGCGAGCAGCGATAGGAGCATCAATGAAAGCACCTGGGTCCTCTTGTTTTTCTTTATTTTCATGCCAACAGCAGCTTAGTCAAGACGCGCACATCAGTCCCCATCCGGACGTCTCCAACCATAAGGTGAAGACCTGACCCCAGGTCCCATGGAGCATAGGATCGGTCGGCAACGCCTTCCATCGTCATATCCCTGACTGACGCCATTTTACTCTCTATATTCATTTTTAAAATTACTATAAATTTAAGCTTAAATGCTCACAAATTAAAAAATAAACTATATTTTATAAAGTGATATATTCAAAAAAACCAATAATAATATATATTCATTTTTTTAGATTGATATGAATATTATTCACTAATAATATGTTCATTAAGCTATATATGAAAACAACTATAAGCTACATATATGAAAACAAATAAAAGGTGCATACTAGTTAGAACAAACAACTACAACCTTTCACCATCTAAAAATACAAACTCAAGAAATCAAGCAAAGGTGTGAAATTAGCTAGATAACCTTTAAAATCAAGCATAAATGACCATGAAATGAGATATACAAGTAATGAAGGTGTGAGAATGAAGTTAGTAACCTCTAAAACCAAAGAATGGACGTAGAAGTGGAAGAAATCATGTGGTGGCCAAAGAACACAGGAAGAACATAGAAGAAGAGCAAGAACAGAGTGTGCTCGGACCGGAGGTGGAAGAAGAAAAATTTAAGCTTATATAGGTGGAGACTTTTACTCCCGGTTGATATTAGCAACCGAAATAAATGCCTATTTTTAGCCCTGGCTGATGGCCCCAACCGGGATTAGACCTTTACTCCCGGTTGGGGCCACCAACCGGGACTAAAGGCAGACCTTTACTCCCGGTTTGACACACCTGCCCGAGCCTCTAGCCGTTGGGCATGGACCTTTAGTCCCGGTTGGTGTCTAGAACTGGGACTAAATGTCCCTTTACTCCCAAACACAAAGTATGCCGAGACTAAAACCTATTTCCGGACTCGGATCAAAGGTCCATTCTCTACTAGCGTGAATCACCCTGATTATGATGAAATCAACCGCACAGACTCTCTCCGCCAAAAAGAAAGACATTTTCACTTCCCGAGAAACAACTATCGGCAATTAAATATTTATGTTAAGTATATGAACACCCAAAAACGTCATTTTTTTTTAGGATGGGGGACGGAGGGAGTATATGTGATTCTATCTAGATATTGTCATTTGTCACATCACCGCAGAGTGAGACACGTGTAACATTTTATCCGATGAGTCACCAGCCAAAAATTCCAGAACATGGCAGATCCAAGCCGCGCTTTTGGTTCTAGTAGTAAGAAGAAAGCGGGCAGGCACGTGCGCTTTTTTTTTTTTCTTTTTAGCTTCCGCGCATTCATACAACCCATAAAAAGGTAACCAGCGGGGGCTCTCGGGTTACCACTAACCGAGAGGGCTCACCACATATAAATAACCCTAATAATCATTGGAAAAATAGAAAAGAGATATAAACACTTTAGTACAAAACAGTGCTCAGTTCAAATAGCAAATTAGCAATTTATGCAGCAAGAAACTAACCAGTTCTCACAACAGCAGACCTTACGAAACAATTGTTGAAAAAAACACAGAGGAGGCATAAATACCCATTTAATACTGTTGACGCAAAATCCGGTTCTATAGCCAACACACTAGCGAAGCCGAAACGATCCACAGGAGTAAGGGCCTGACAGATCCAGCTAGCTTCAATAATCTGGATCCAAGCATACCAATCAATTTGATCTACAATTAACAAAGAGAGAAAGATAATCAATAGTTTAAAGCGGAACATGCCGGCGTAGCCAGACAGTTCCGAATGTATGGCTCACAGGCCATATTTCCAGGCTATCGACTAAAGAGTCGATATCCGATTTGCATGAGTCGATTTTCATAGAGTAAGTATTGCATTGTCATATAACCGATTAATGTGTATAAGTAAAGGTGACAAATCTCATTAAACAGTTTTCTACGCATGAGAAGCTTTAACAAATCAATCACGTCTTAACCTATTAAGATTGCCAGTGGGGTGGAACGGATCGATGCAACCATAACGCACATAATAAGTCATAACGCAATTAATTGTAGCCATGCACACGTAGCGAACTTATTCAATGTGAAGTATCCGAATGAAAAAACAGAGAGAAGCCAATTTAGCAAATACAGGTAACATACAAGTCTATAGGATAAACAATATTTTGACCTTTAAACTAATATATTTAATTCATTGTTTATAACATTGGGGATCGAACGGATCGAGACAGCCATTATGTAAACCATGACTTAAATCTATTAGCTATCGTGTCAAGACAATGTTTATCTTATTATTTGAGTGCAACCTGTATACAATCTAGATCTGAACTGACCGACTAATGATAAATAAATCTACTCGCTTAAATATGATACTCAACTATTATTCATTCATTAAGCAAGATAGATACATAGGATTTAAGCCGATAAGAAACAGATCAAGATTGGGCAAGTAATGATGCTTGAAATAAACAATAAATAAATATAAGCAACATTGGTAACTTAATGAATCTAATTAAGATGCCAATTTTAGTTAAAGCCGATAACTAATTCATGCCCATCAACTAGCTTAATTTAAGCCCTCGTCCACCGGATAACGTTAAACATATATTAGTCAAGAAAATAAACATGAATAGATAAATAATCCTTATTTGATCTAAGTCCACATCCACCGGATGACGCTAAACCCACGTCAAACAAGAATCAACCTCGATCTACTATGCTCTCATGTCCACCGGATGACATTAAAGAAACAAATCTTAACGAGACATGATGGTACTTACAAGTAAGCCTGAATCCACCGGATGACACCCAGCCCGTTCGAAGAAACTCACTGAGATCTACTCTACTCCTACTCCTAAGGGTTTGGCCGGAGCCGAAAAGTGTGTTATATTGATTGATGCCCTTCTTTTACAATGGCCAGAGGTTTATATTTATACCCCGAGCTGATAAGAGTTCTGAAGAGACATGTCTAACAAAATATATCTAAATACATGGAAACAATAGGATATGTAGATGTCGACATTCCTAGCGCAGAATACTTGCGGATGAATCGGCAACAGCAAATCGTGACCAACTGAACCGAGTCGACATGGCAAAGCAAGTTTAATTACTGGCCACGTGCACGAGCATCCCTCCTGTCACGTGTGCATGCATGTTTCCTTCCCTTTAATCTTCTAGCTTTCCATATCTCCAAATAAGGTCATTTGCTTGGCTAATCTCCTGAATCTTGTGCTAGCCTTCTTTACCCAATGGACATGCATACAAATCTTATATTATCGGTGCTTGCTTTTCATTTGCTTCAAACGTGCAACCGTATCTAGCTTGCACCTTGCATGCGTCCATTAATTCCTTGGACCCAACGCATACGCCTGATGCTCCCGTGGCTTCATGTAGGTCCAGGACTCTGTGATTTCCTTTCCTCAAGCTAGCTAGCACTTTCCTTGTGGCCACTGATCTAGGTCAGGGAATACTTATTTTCAATAAGCCGAACTCCATCACACGGATGTATCTCTATGTGCTTCAATTAAATAGATCTTCCCAACACGGCCAAATATATGTCAATTGGCCTTCGTGCACGAGCACTTCCCACAGCTAATCATCCGAGCCTGGTGTATTTCCTTCTTTTATTCTCATGATGCACATGTCATTCCCTGCCAAGTATAATCAAACAAAGCAGTGAACACCGATTCGGCTTTTGGCTTGTATAGCTACTGGACTCATCTCCTTAATTCACATGGCGCATACGACTTGATCAGCTTGACTTGATAATTAAATAATATAAATTTCAGTCAGCTTCCTTTCCTTTGAGCACCTTCAATCATCCAACAAATCATATGTGATATACATGGAGCAACGCAATTTTCGAGATCAACTCACTCCCAATGATATTTCCTGGCCGACCAAATTCTCGTGTAAACAAATACAAATGTTGTATCTAAATGTGAAATGCTAAATCCAACTTTCTGGGATTTGGTATGATCAGCAATGGTGCCTTGCAGTATGATCATGCTACTGGATGTTGCCCCAGCCACCTACTGACTCCTAAGTCCTAACTCACCCTTGCCGCCAGGCGCCAGCACTGGCCACCACTCCCCTATTTGATCTGTGGCTCACCTCATCATAATCCCTAAACCTCCTCATTAAACTAAGCCTCCACCAAGTGTAATTAAATAATCTTCAGTTGACCAACATTCACTAAATGTGAGAATTAATACAAAATGCAAACACTCAACAACTCCAAACTAAATTTGTTACCTTGGCCTGATCTTCAAATTTTTCATATGTAGCTCTGTTAAGCCCTTGCACATCATGCTGCAGAAAGGAATGATGCGCACCCCACCCAAAAGGTTCGATAGTAACTAAACTATCATTATACTCAAACTTGTTGACATGGTTCTGCAGTCCCAAGCAAACACTCCTGAAGTATGATGCGAGCTTCAGTGAGTCCATGTAACTGATATCTAGTCCATTTCTTATGCAAACATGATCCATCTCCCATCGTGAGTCGTATTTCCAACGATCAACCAAGCTGCAAACATCAACCTCAGCCTTCACTATAGAACTTGGATCACAGAGCTCACTCGAAGGCATAAAATACATGAAACCCAATTGCTCAGTCTGCATGTGTTTGGAGAGAAAAAACACCGAATCAATAAAAGACTTATCCCATAGAAATATTGTGTTACATCGGAATACATAAAGGAGATCATGTTTTAAGTGCAACTCATCATCAGTTGATAAGTGTCTCGACGCATCCATTTTAAATAGCAGAAGAAAAAGATGAACATGGAAAACCTAAGTTGCACTGGTACGGATACGTGTATCGGAAGGATACGGATATGTAGATACAACAATTTCCTAAAAACCCCGATACGCGGATAAGTTTACTATTTCAAAAAAATAAAATAAATAATAATGCACGTTACCAGCTAGCCCATGAAGAAACCTGCTCGGCCAACTAGCCCAAGAAGAAATGCAGCCCAACTAGCCCCTTCACAGCTGCCGCAACCTGCTCGGCCACAACATACAGGTCACCAGCTCGAAGCTGGCTCCCTTTCCTCTATCACTTCGCTTGCAGCCTCACGCGGTGGTGAGCAGGGCGAGGCCCAATCCCTAGAAGGAAAGCGCGGCAGCAGTGAACCTGCGCTTGATGGCGGCGGCCTTCCCAGCTATAGCGCGGTTGGGGGGTGGTGGACCACCAGCGAGGTCATCACCAGTGGACCACCATGGCAGGCGCCGCGGCGAGTGGCGAGCGGCCACCACCACACGGATCCGTCCTAGATACGTATCTGACAGCGTATCCAATTTATAAAAAAAATCAAATACTCCGTGGATACGTATCCTAGGCGTATCGGACCCTATCCGCGGCTTCAGGGACGTATCTGTGTAACGCAGCGGAAAACAATGTGTCGTGGTATTGGGAACCTTATGGACCCAACTCTGGCTTCCTAATAGGGTATGGAGCAAAGAGTAAAATGCATCAAAGATCCATGAACTTGCAAAGAGTAAAACGACGTACGGTGATGAGAAGTGAGCATCTGCTTCCTTACCGCAACGCCAAAGGGCCGGATGGACTAAGGACGTCGGTGCGGCTGCTTCTCGTCGGCAAGATTCAAGGCGGGCATAGCGAGAAGTAGCTAGAGATAGCTAGGTGGCGGCATCGAGCTTTCCACGGAGAGATTGCGATGGTGGCTACGCAAAGCTAGGGCAAAAACGGCGGCGCGCATATAGATAGAAAGAAGGGCTGGATTGGGAACTCCGGGTTTTATAGGACGTCGGGTGCGGGAACCAAGTCGTATATATCTCAAAAGATGGACTAGAGTCCGATTGCTGCACAAAGAGCAGGCCAAGGCCTACGTGCTGAAGCAATTAAACACTAGTAGAAAAGAGGCCATTGCTGGCGTCTCTTTTTTATACTACAGGCGGTTTTAGTTACCATGCGTCTGTGGTAAAAATGAGCGATGTCAGAGCCACCAACCGCCTGTGAAAAAGGGTATCACAGGCGGTTGTTTTAATCCAACCGCCTGTGCCTGTGTAAATGTGACATGTGACATTTACACAGGCGGTTTGGTTAAGACAACCGCCTATAGAAAAGAATTACTACAGACGGCTGTCTTAAGACAACCGCCTGTAGTAATCGTTTTACACAGGCGGTTTGAATTATTAACCGCCTGTGTTCTATCTAGTATAAATACTGCTTCTTCCTCCCCGAGCCGACTGTAGCTCGCAGCCACTTTTCATTGGAAACGATTTTGGAGGTGCAGATTTGACAAGATACAAGGGGGAGGTTTAGATGTTCATTTCTTGGAAGGAGGTTGCTAAAAAAGGTTAGCTCATGTCCCTATTGCCTCAGTTTGCTCATTCTTGCTCAATTTGAACCACTTTTTGGATCTAGGGTTTCACCATGAGTGAGAGAGAAGAATACCTAGCTTTGTCTTTATTTCTTCTAATGAGGTTGCTTATTAAGATGGTTAGATAATGTCTCTCCTCTCTCCCTTTTCATGCTTGCTTCTCAATTTAGCTAGTTTATGCAAGATTCCATCAAGGCATCAATGGTGTGTTCTTGTGTATTTATATAGAGAGAGAAATGTAGGTTTTTGTTATTTTTTATTTATGCTACTTTATTTTTCTCAATTTATTTTATTGTTGATGGTGGATATACCATGAAAATCCACATTCAAACACCGTCAACCGGCCTCGGATTTAAGGGAGAATAAGCATGACATGAATATATTTTATCAATAACTAGTTCCACTTGTACTCTTAACTTGTGAATGCATGAAAGATCAAACAGGCCACAAAACACCAAGATATGGTGCACAACATCACGTAGAAGAGAGGAGAGCTCAGTGTGGGCCCATGTGTGGGTCGGCCGACCCCACCATGGGGCCCACCTGGCTCTGATGACATGGCATGATCCGTGTGAAACTCCACCCAGCTCATTTCAACCATCAGATCAACATGTGTTTCCATTCAACGGTGGAGAATTAAAACACAAGGATCAAGGCGTGAAACAACACAATCAAGACAGAACCAGCACAAGGGACACTCTATGACTGGTAGGGACCACACCTGGCCGGGCCCACCTAACATAGAGGGTCGGCCGACCCCCCTTGGTGGGTCTAGGCCACCACCTTACTCCACCGCCTTCCAGCATGCTTCCCACGTGATGGAATCACCAATGCCGTCCATTTTGAGGTGGTATTGAGGCGGTTCATCCAAGGGTGGAGAGGCAAGGAGCACGCGGATCGCTGACGTGGCGTCTCTCCATCCTCCCCTATAAATAGAGGCTACCATCACCCTCCTCAAGATACACAAGATACACAAAAGAGAAGAGAAGTTAGAGTTCCACTCTTTAGTAGTAGTGTTAGTCCAGTGAGGGAGATAGAGTCGAGTCGAGCTACGCTCGTGGTCTTCGGAGTCGTCTGCTAGAGAGTTTGGTATATCTCTTGTACCTTTCCTTCTGTAAGACTTTACCTTTATCAATATATTATCTTTGCTTTACTTTACTAAGTCTTTACTTAGTGCTTTATTATTCATTATAGTATTGCTGTATTTTGTCTTACCTTATAGTTGAGTTATACTAGATAGTGATCCTGTAACCAGCTCACGTGTGTAGTTCATTGCCTGTCATAGGGTGCTTTAGCTGTTTGGTACCCAGCTAGAGTAGTGAGAATTAGTGTAAGCGTGGTGCTTAGGCTAGATCTTACCCTTGAATGCCACTTGTCGCACGGATTGTTAGTGGGTGCTAGCAGGTGGTGACAGCCCTGTCTAGTCTTAGTATCCCTCCACGTGTTTTAGGCAAGTTTTTAAAAGGTAGGCTCCCATAAGAGAGTAGGCGCTTCGGGTAGAGGTTATATCCTTTATTGTCTCGCACTATCCCCTACACACCGGAAGTAAGGTAGCTGTCTTAGTGTAATTCATCTATTTGATAGGATAAGCTCACAAGAGTAAAGTATGAGTCTTATACTCGCTCGTTGTCCTCTCACCTAGTTATACTCTACTAGTTATCCTAAACCTTGTCGTGTCTTTGTCTCATTACCCTTTCCTCTATTTATCGATTTAACCCCCTATCACTAGTTGATACTAAGTTGTTATAGACTTAAGGATCTCTCTCTTTTAGTAATTATTCCTAACAACCGCTTTCCCTTGGGATAAAATAAATAACGATACCTTGAAATACTTCCGGGTGAAGTGCTACAGCGGTATATTCTGTGCGCTTGCGGAATTATCCAATAGACATAAGAAATACCCTCAGGGCACTTCTGGCGCCGTTATCAGAGATAGCCTAACACCCTGTCTCTGGTCGTTGCGCTAAGAAGTGTCAACAAACATTTCTGGCGCCGTTGCCGGGAAAAGTATCAGTCTAGGAATATTAATAAAAAATTAAATCCGAAGGCTACTATCAATTTAGTTATCGATTAGTGTTAGAGGTTTACCCCTGTCTGTGTTTCTCGTTATCGTGAAGCTAGACAGTGCATGAGCGGTTTCCAATTGCCGTCAAATTTTGTTGAAGATCCTGAGCAATTGTTGAGGAGAATTAGATGCCGTCAAGTTCCACCTCAAAGGTTCATCTCAAACCTGAATCCGTTCGAGGAAAGAGGCTCCGCACTATCAACCAAGGAAGCTATGACCCAAAAGACCATCTCTGAGTTCTCTGCACAATCGGCTGACAACATTGCCACCGGTCCGCAGCTCAACTTGGCGGATGCTACCTTTGAGTTTAAATCAGCACTTATCAACATGGTGCAAGCCAACCCGTTCTGTGGAAAGCCGCATGAAGACGCTAATGCCCATCTCCAGCACTTCTTGGAGGTGTGTGGTATCTTCACGATCAAGAATGTCTCGGCAGGCGCCATCCTTCTTCGCCTGTTTCCATTCTCACTGCTTGGGAAGGCGAAGCAATGGTTTTATGCCAACAAGAATGAAGCTACCACTTGGGAGAAGTATGCAAATGCATTTCTCAAGAAATTCTTCCCAATGGGCAAAACCAGCGCTCTTCATGGAAAGATCTCAACCTTCCAATAGCAAGCTGACGAGACGATTCCCGAAACATGAGAACGTCTCTAGGAGTACATTCGAGCTTGTCCTCATCATGGGATTGAAGAATGGCTCCTAATCCAAGGTTTCTACCATGGGCTGACTGGATTAACCCGTAGTCACCTTGATGCTGCCGCTGGAGGAGCATTCCTGTAACACAATGTCAAGGATGCTAAAGACCTCATTAAAAAGATGGTTATCAACCAAGGATGGAATGAGAAATGTCTCCAGTCCAAGAAAATGGGTATGCACACCATTCATGAGGTGGACATGCTCTCAGTAAAAATGGACCTCTTGATGAAAAAGATTGAGGAAAGTTCCAAAAAGGAACAAAAGGCCATTTGAACCACTGCCACCGCACGAGCAATTGAAGCTAATCCATTGTGCGAGGTATGTAGAGGAGAAGATCACTCAGGCAATAACTGTCCCGAAACGAAGGAGGAAGTGAGCTTTATCAACAACAACAACAATGGGTATTGACCCCAGCAACAAGGAGGATGGAACTTGCGCCCCTTCTACCAAGGTAATCAAGATAATGGTTACAGCAATAATTTTAATAATTCTTATGGTAACCAACCTTCTCTTAAAGATCTTGTCTTAGGCCAATCTAAAATCAATGATAGCATAAATAAGAAAATAATGGCTAATGATAAGATTCTTAAAAATCTTAGTGAGAAAATGGATAGCTTTAACACTGCTATGAAAAATCAACTGAGCTTTAATAAAATGCTAGAAACACAATTAGCTCAAATGGCAGCAGCTGTCCCATCCTTCGAACAAGGTAAGATCACAGGAAAACCTGAGGAACCAATTGAGGGTGTCAAGTTAATTTCTACGAGGTTTGGTAAGCCTCCGGTGAGGCCAAATCCGGGCTGCCTTCTTGATCCGCCATTCATGGCCAAGAAGAGTGACCCTGGCCACCCAACCATCACCTACAAGATTGGGCCACATACCTTCAACAATGCCTTCTGCGACCTTGAAGCTGGAGTCAACATCATGTCCAAGGTAATGTATAAAAATCTGCTAGGGGGACCCTTGTACCCCACTTTTGTCAAATTGCAGATGGTCAATCAATCCATCCGGTTCCCCGAGGGACAAGGGATATCCTTGTCAAAGTTCAAGACGAGTACATCCCCGCCGACTTAGTCATTCTTGATATGGGGGCCAATGACGAAGTCCCCGTCATCCAGGGGAGGCCGTTCCTCAACACCGTGAACGCTATCATCTACGTGGGATCCGGCCAAGTCCACCTCCAACTCCTAGGCAAGAGAATTAAATGTCCTTTTAATGGTTATAAATCTATGCAATAGGCAAGGAAGAACCTGTGGAGAAACAAGCCACAATATGCACCCCGCCGAAAGAATCAACCGCCGAAGGCCAAAAAGGCCGAATTGGTAAGTAAAGCCGAGGTGGTAAACAAGGTTGACTCTGCTGAGTCGCAAGCATCAACCAAGAAGGAATGGCAGAAGAAAGAGGTGCAATCATCACGGTCCCCATCTCCGGGACCAACCGAAGCACCCGAAGAATGAACCCGAAAAGGAGAGGTCCTGCTCTATGGACCTAAAACATGGAGCCCTTACTGGTAAGGTAAATCAGTATTTATCTCATATTTACTTTTCGCATTTCAATTCTTACATTTTTGCATTGCATTTTTCATATTTAAATTTGGCAATAATTTATTTCGACAGAATAAAATACTTAAATAAATAAAACTTGAAAAGAATTGTAGTGCTCACGCCTGAGGTGGTGGGACCACCCAAGGTGGGGTCGGCTGACCCCACCATGGGGCCCACTCACCTCCGGTGGTGTTGGTCTAGTGTCCTGAACATTGTCTCAACTTTAAGCACCAGCTCATTTTGAATTTGGTTGACAACTTTTGGTCATGACCATTTTCACATGCTCCAATGAGAATCCAACATCCACTACCATCCAAATTCTGCAAAGTGTACACTTTGGCATGCATTAGTGTTCCCATGGTCCATGGGAATCACTTTAAAGCATGTCCCACTTTTGTCATACACTTTTTACTTTCAAAAAGCACTAGGCAAGGGAATCTCTGAAAATTTCAACACTTTTGGTCCACCACTAATCTTTACTTTACTGGACAAAGTGAAACACACTGTTTAAAGCTGAAAAGGGGACCAAACATGGGTCGGTCGACCCATGTTTAAAGCCCTGTCTGTAAAATTGTGTTCGAATTCAAATAGATTCCCTGTCCAAAGGTGAAAGCAGCTCTGACACTGCCATAGTGGGGTCGGCCGACCTGGCCCTAGTGGCCTGGTCACTAGCCCTTCTCCCCCTATAAATACCCATGCATTAGGTGCTCATTTCTACACCCAAACCAGCTGAATCATCTCGAGCACACAATCTCTCTTCTTCTCTTCATTTGGGCAAGTTCTTTCTCAAGTTTAGTTTTAGTTAGCCACTCAAAACAAAAACCCAAAAAATATTGTAGCAGTAGAAGCTTGTCTTGGCTCTCAAGAGCGGTTTTGTGGAGGTGACCATACCCCGTAAGGACTACTAACATCGGGACAACTAACGCTAATTCTAACGCTAATCCTTGTTGTCCTAGTGTGTTCTTGTGTTGTCTTATTGCTACAGGAAGATGAAGAAGTTCTCCTCCGCGTTCAAGAAGGCCAAGGGTGTCGCAGGGAGTTCCTCCCGACGACCCCGTCATGACGAAGATGAAGGAAGAGAAGCTCCACCAAGACAAGGCCACGAGGTGCTAGATCTGTCTCCCGAGAGTACATTTGATCCTGACAGCGGCCTCACGTTGAACCAAGAAGAGTACCAAAGGTACCTCTCCATCCGACACCGCGGGTTTGAACATACCGGCATCATCAACCATGTCCTTTTGGACAGCACAGGTATGACCGCAGAATTTAATACGGTGTTCAATACAATTGGGTGGGGAAGCTTTTGGGAAGTGCCTGAACTTGGTATTAAAATGCTCACCATGGAATTCCTATGCTCTTTACAAGTCACTGATGAAAATTTTTACTTTCGAATATTTAATAAAGAGTATAATTTGACTTGGGAAATTCTTAGTGTGACATTTGGTTTTGATAGCACCTGTCAACTAGATTTAATTAGTGCCACAAGAAAAATTGATAAAGCTGCTTTCTGGAAAGCCATATCTGGGTCCAATGATTGCTCTGATCCTGAAATTGATGAAATTCATAATCCCACTTTGTGCTTTATCCGCTATTGGATGGCTATAACTCTTTTTCCTGGATCCAATGTGCAAGTTCTTTATAATGATGAGCTAAGACTGCTTTATGTTATGACTAAGAAAATAAAAGTTTCACCTGTTAAACTCTTAGTCAACTCTTGGTATAATGTGTGCCAAAGAGGAGAGCCTATATATTTCACTTCTTTCATAACTTGCATTGCCGACACAATGGATCTTTTAAATGGAAATCATTACTTTGAATACATTGCTTTTCCTCGAGATGTTATACCTGAAGATTTCTTCATAACTGCACAAGTCCTAAAGAGAGGTTCAAATGGTGATCTTAAAATGATTTATCCAGGCCATACAGCCGAAATCTCTCTCCCATGTGAGAGACGTCGGTTGTATGCGCTGCGAACACTAACCATAAATTGGGATCGAGAGGCAAGAAGCCAAAATGTTACAGGTACAGGCAGGGTGACTGGAAGCATGTCACAAGCCGCTCAATTTGAGCAAGGCGGCACATCATGAGCTGCGGAGGGATATGAAGAAGAAGGCGATGAGGCAAGTTCCATGGACATTTCAGGGTCCATGGAAAGGCCTCAACAGTACACTCCAAGAGTGCGCACTCTCTGTCCGTCCACACGGGCGAGGGGTCGTCGGAACCAAGGGTCAGAAATGGATCAACTCATCAATGACATGGGCGATATGCAAGTTGAAGAAGATGTAACTCTGAATATGTCACAACAAAATGTCCAATTATTGCAAGCCATACAAGATGAAGAAGCACAACGCTGGGCGGGATGGTTCCAATACTATCCGCCACCACAATGAGCAAAAGTCAAGCTTGGCGAAGATCCTCTCCCCCACCAAGGTAAGTCCTCTATCCCATTTTATTGCATTATTTTTAGTTATATTAACTTTCCTTAAAAAAATCCTTAATCCATATGTTTCATGAATGTTTATCTTCCTCATGGAAATGATGAATAGTTGCTCTGTTAATGTTTCTTTAATGCCTAGTTTACAACTTAGTATTGCTTTGAGTATGGATCACTTGGCTCATTTAAAATCATCATGAACCTGAAAACTTTGTGGGTTGCAAGTGCTAGAACTAAGTCTAAGTTGTCATGAGATATGATATAGTGAAACATAAGCTGCTATAACATTGTTCTAAGCATGCATGATTACTGGAGATTAATTTCTTAAACAATCAAAATTTTATTGTTCCTCAATGGTAATAAATTCCTACTACAGCCAAATATGCTACACATGTCTAAAACCTTCCACATAAGCCATTTGCTTTGTATTGAATTTTGTTAAGTCTTGTTGACCCTTATTGAGAGACTTATCATGCTCCCAAGATCAAGATCACGTACACACTACATATATATGCTACATCTACACTGGAAGTATGCAACAACATGCCTTTCATTTCCACCAAATAAATGCTCCATGTGTTAAAGTCATAAAATATCTCTCTTAGCTAATATGATAGAAGAGACAAAAGGCTATGCAAAATGAAAAATGGACACAAGAAAGTCCATAGAAAAGAAGAGAAAAATTTGAGCAAGTCTAGGCTCATGAATAAAGAAAGAAAAAATGATAGCCATGTCTCTAAAATTTATTAGAGAGAGATATAATTTCAAATAGAGGAGCATTATAGTTCAATATTTTCCGCACATTTGCACATCTTGATCTAAGGGCATGACACTTCTCTCTTTGGATTCAAGCTTTGACTCTACAATACATGCAAAGTAAGTATGCTATACTCTTTCATTCCTACCTTCAGCTCCATATAAGCCATTTTTAAAAGTAGGATAACAAAGAGAAGGCAACCTTTATTTTGTGCCTTGGTAAGGAATCATACACTATTTGAGTGACATGAGAGAACCATATGAGGAACATTAAGTTTTCTTTTGCAAAACATTACTAAAACCTCCAGTATGAAACTTGCAAAGAATGAGAAAATTAGTGCTCAAGTTAACTGTTCTGTCTCTTAACTGCCTAAGGCAAAGGAAAAGCCATAAGTCCCATAAAGAACTAAGGTAAAATGGGTGAATTTTTATAGCCAATTTTTTCATTCAAAAGAGAAGTATTTTTTTGTGCATTTTGTACTAAGGAAATATGAACATTGTAGCAACTCCTGATCCACCGAGGCTAAGTTTAATTATTTGCTCGGGACGAGCAAAGGTTAAGCTTGGGGGATCTTGTTGACGGTGGATATACCATGAAAATCCACATTCAAACACCATCAACAGGCTCGGATTCAAGGGAAAATAAGCATGACATGAACATATTTTATCAATAAATAGTTACACTTGTATTCTTACCTTATAAATGTAGGAAAGATCAAACAGGCCATAAAACATCAAGATATGGTACACAACATCACGTAGAAGAGAGGATAGCTCAGTGTGGGCCTATGTGTAGGTCGGCCGACCCTGCCATGGGGCCCACCTGGTTCTGGTGACATGGCATGATCCTTGTAACACTCCACCCAGTTCATTTCAACCATCAGATCAACATATGTTTCCATTCAACGGTGGAGAATCAAAGCACAAGGATCAAGGCGTGAAACAATACAATCAAGACAGAACCAGCACAAGGGGACACTCTATGACTAGTGGGGACCAAACCTGGCCAGGCCCACCTGTCATAGGGGATCGGCCGACCCCCCTTGGTGGGTCCAAGCCACCGACTTACTCCACCGCCTTCCAGCATGCTTCCCACGTGATGGAATCACCAATGCCGTCTATTTTGAGGCGGTATTGAGATGGTTCATCCAAGGGTGGAGAGGCAAGGAGCACACGGATCGCTGACGTGGCGCCTCTCCATCCTCCCCTATAAATAGAGGCTGCCATCACTCTCCTCAAGATACACAAGATACACAAGAGACAAGAGAAGTTAGAGTTCCACTCTTTAGTAGTAGTATTAGTCTAGTGTAGGAGTTAGAGTCGAGTCGAACTACGCTCGGGGTCTCCGGAGTCGTCTGCTGGAGAGTCTGGTATAGTTCTTGTACCTTTCCTTCTGTAAGACTTTACCTTTATCAATATATTATCTTTACTTTACTTTACTAAGTCTTTACTTAGTGCTTTACTATTCATTATAGTATTGTTGTGTTTTCTCTTACCTTATAGTTGAGTTATACTAAATAGTGATCCTGTAACCAGCTCATGTGTGTAGTTCATTGCCTGTCATAGGGTGCTTTAACTGTTTGGTACCCAGCTAGAGTAGTGAGAATTAGTGTAAGCGTGGTGTTAGGCTAGATCTTACCCTTGAATGTCGCTTGTCGCACGAATTGTTAGTGGGTGCTAGCAGTTGGTGACAGCCCTGTCTAGTCTTAGTATCGCTCCACGTGTTTTAGGCAAGTTCTTGAAAGATAATCTCCCATAAGAAAGTAGGCGCTTCGGGTAGAGGTTATATCCTTTATTGTCTCGCACTATCCCCTACACACCGGAAGTAAGGTAGCTGTTTTAGTGTAATTCATCTATTTAATAGGATAAGCTCACAAGAGTAAAGTAAGAGTCATAGGAGTCTTATACTTGCTCGTTGTCCTCCCACCTAGCTATACTCTACTAGTTATTGTTAGTTATCGTAAATCTTGTCGTGTCTTTTTGTCATTACCCTTTCCTCTATTTATCGATTTACCCCCTATCACTAGTTGATACTAAGTTGCTATAGACTTAAGGATCTCTCTCTTTTATTAATTATTCCAAACAACCACTTTCCCTTGGTATAAAATAAATAACGATACCTTGGAATACTCACAGGTGAAGTGCTACAGCGGTATATTCTGTGCGCTTGCGGAATTATCCAATAGGCATAAGAAATACCCTCAGGGCACTTCTGGCGTCGTTATCAGAGATAGCCTAACACCCTGTCTCTGGTGGTTGCGCTACGAAGTGTCAACATTTATCCACGTGTATCTATGTTTCATGAATTGTGTGTTTTTAATTATGCTAATTAGGTTTATTAGTCTTTTAATTATGCTATTTAGATTTTTTATTTATGCTACTTAGTTTTTTTATTTATGCTATTAAGGTTTTTTACTTTAATTTCTCTCTTTATTTTTGAATTTATTTTATCCACATGTATCTATGTTTCATGAACCCTAGCTAAAACCCCACTTAAACGCCTGTGATTTATCTAGTATAAATACTGCTTCTTCCTCCCCGAGCCGACTGTAGCTCGTAGCCACTTTCCATTGGAGGCGATTTTGGAGGTCCAGATTTGACAAAATACAAGAGGGGAGGTTTTGATCTTTATTTCTTGGAAGGAGGTTGCTAAAAAAGGTTAGCTCATGTCCCTATTGCCTCAATTATTCTATTTAGGTTTTTTATTTATGCTACTTAGGTATTTTTTATTTATGCTACTAAGGTTTTTTTACTTTAATCTCTCTCTTTATTTCTTAGTTTATTTTATCCACATGTATCTATGTTTCATGAACCCTAGATAAAACCCTACTTAAACGCCTGTGATTTATCTAGTATAAATACTGCTTCTTCCTCCCCGAACCGACTGTAGCTGGCAGTTACTTTCCATTGGAGGCGATTTTGGAGGTCCAGATTGGACAAAATACAAGGGGAGTGTTTTGATCTTCATTTATTGGAAGGAGGTTGCTAAAAAAGGTTAGCTCATGTCCCTATTGCCTCATTTTTTTATTTATGTTACTTAGGTTTTTTTATTTATGCTACTAAGGTTTTTTACTTTAATCTCTCTCTTTATTTCTCAATTTATTTTATCCACATGTATCTATGTTTCATGAACCCTAGCTAAAACCCCACTTAAACCCTAAACCCTAGCTAATAATCCCTTGCTAATAATCCCTAACTAAACCCTAAATTCTAGCCAATATAATCCCTAGCTGTAACCCATAGTTAATAATGTTTTTTTTATTCATTGTATTTTTTTATAGGTAGTGATGGAGAGATCATTCTGGATGTATAATTTATCAAGACTAGATCCATCATATATATCCGAGGTTCAGAGGTTTATTGATGCCGCTAAAACCCATATATGGAGAACAAAGAAGACGCACATACATTGTCCATGCATGGACTGCAGAAATGTTGTTGTATTTGATGACACTCAATAAATCCTTTCTTATTTGGTTCGTCGAGGATTTATGAAGGATTACTTGATTTGGACAAAGCATGGAGAAGGTAGCTCTGCGCCTTATGCAACTGGGAACTCTGTAAACATCGACGCCGATGGTCCAGATATGCTTGTTGACGGGTTTGAGTTCGTAAACGGGACACAACAACCAGGCGCCGAACATGTTGTGCCAAATATTCCTGATCAAGGTTCCGCTGGGGGAAATGAAGACTTCAGAACTAATATGGCTAAGCCTTTCAGCTGGAAGGCAGAGGGAGAAAAAGAAATATTTTTGTTTATTTTCTGAATACGTTTTTCTAAACCAATTTAAAAAGGATTTCAATTCAATTTGAGATTTAATTTGTTCAAAAGCACTGAAACCAAAAATACCAATAATGCACCGGCATGTATGCACAACCATGCATGTTGCTACACTTTAAGATGAATTTTAATTTAATGAAAAGTATTACGTTTCTATATTGTCATGAGCACAAAAATCATAAATAAATCATTTCAATCCTATTTTCAAAGTTTCAAAATTTGGGGTGTTACATGGTGAAAAAGCATTAGGTTTCTATGTTGTCATGAGCACGAAAATCATAAATAAATCATTTCAATCCTATTTTCAAAGTTTCAATCCTATTTTCAAAGTTTTAATGTTTTAGTATTTGGACCTGCAGTGAACGGGTTCTAGTTGCGCTCACTGTTGGGCGCCAGCCAACTAACGCTCTCTTTGAAATTCATTGTGTCTCTGGCCGGTGCGGCGCGGCTCGGAGGCCCTTCTCGCGATGTTGCGCAGGGAGGCGAAGTGCAAGCACAGGCGGGCCTCCAGGAGCCTGAGTCTGCAGAGGAGGCTCGGGTCTTCGACCCCATGTCGGTGGAGGTGGAGGTGAGCCAGGCACTGTCGGAGATGGCTCCGGCGGTGGACCCGTCTCCCTTCGGCAGTGAACCTGGCTCCACGTGTCTCCGGCGAGGTGTCGGACGGGGCGGCCGATCGAGCAGGACTGGTGGTCGGGGCTTGTGGAGGCGGAGCTCGCTGGACAGCCACAATCTCACCGGAGCGGCCGCCCCCGTCGCCCCCGGCGGTGCGACTGGTTGACACCGCAGCACCGGCCACGTCCTCTTCGATCCAGGAGGCAATCGAGGGGGCAATTTGCCAGCCCTTGCAGACGCCGCTGCTCAAGAAGCCGTGCTTGCGGAGGAGTGGCAGGCTCTCGCGGCCAAGCCGAGGGCGGCTAATGCCACTAGGCAAGCGCAGAATGTCTTCTTCAAGAAGATGGGCATTGCGGTGGAGGAGAACGCCCCTGATGCAGACGTCAAGGCGAAGTTCAGGGCGGTCCTTTGCGGGGACATGCCCGACAAGAAGAGAGAGAGAGATGCTCCAGAGCGTCCAGGGCAGGCGGCCGAATCAACTTCAGCATGATTGAGCTTGATCGAGCTAGATGGGCTCGACGAGGAGGATCTCTGATCGCCGCGCTTCTGCCTGGATGATCGCTTGCACACGCTCGGTAGCAAATTTGTGGCAATGTAGTCCTCTATGTAATCTGAGAGTGGAGGGGTGAGGTCCTGCGCGCGGTAACCGTACGTGGCTACCGTGTTTTATTTTCTGTACTGGGGTGGACTCTATTCCTGCTTAAAGCTTAATGAAACACACGTCCCATCGGGATCGGACGTGATCGCGAAAAAAAAAAAAGATTTTCTGACTTGCTATTATAATCACCACAAAGTGTATACATATATAGGGCCAATGTGTTATCTGCCAATGATAAGAACCTTAGCTACTTTGCTCATCATTGATGATGGTTTCAGAAAATGCAGAGGCCAGGCAGTGGGGAAACGCTAAGCTCTTTTAATATTGTATTATTAAAAGAATCCCTCTTTGGTTTTTTTAATAGAAAAAATAAACTCATCTTCTCAAGAGTGTATTCCTCATTCTGTTCAACGAACCTAATTGTCAAGAATAGAATATGTCATCTACTCAAAAAATGTTGCTACCTAACCTGCTGGCGACTGCTACTTTGTTCTCCCATTATTTCTTTATGAAAAGGGCATCGACCTGCTTATGTGCTTACTGAAACTATGCTTTATGTGTGACTCCTGTAGTTAGCTGATGAATCATATATATACACTACTATGTTCATTGTCTGTTCTACGTGACCCATTTTTTGAACTCGGCTTCTTTATCTACTTGCAAAATCAGTTGTCCTGCATCTAGCAATTAGCATTCAAGGGATAGCTTTGGTTATTTGTGATTAGATGGATTTAGTTCCAGGACCTTACCTACTGTACTCATGATGAATCCGTTCGTCAGAACAGGTGTATATTGCATTCTGGGTGCTTCACCTGCAACACTGTCTTAAGCTCTATCATTTACTGACTCACTTTTTTTTTCTTACACCAGGAAATGCCACCCAACAAGATCTCGGCTCCACCATTTTGTGACATACACAAGGTTACCATGGCAGTCCTATAAAGCTAAGAAGGGTTGTAGGCTTCTAGCCCATTATTTCAACAAAACATCGTCTTGTGAAAAAAAATGCTCCAAAACCTGTTGTTCGTATATTAGCCATGCTATCGCAACTCCAGTTACAGTTAGTTAGCTATGGGTATGTAATCCGACCACTAACTTACCTTTTTATTTGATTGACATCTCAAAACCGCAAGTGTGTTCGGCAAACTGATTACTATACAAGCGACTCAATCTTTCATTGTCTTTTGTACCTTACAAGTCATTCTTCATATCTAAACTTTTATGAAAGCATCGCGCGCATGTATCGCTGCACACGGGCGCAATGGCGCGCGCTCTGTACTAGTATAAAATGAATTCTCTCGGACAGATCAAGGGCTATCAGCAGGTGTGGGCGGCACAACAGAAAGTGGAATCGAGATCGGTGGAGACCGCGGACTAGACGGAGTCCCGCTTCCCTTCCTTCCTCCGGCGCGATGCCGTGCGTCTGTTGGCCCAACATGAATAGGTAGATGAGGTGAGTATTTAGCTAGATAACAAAAGCAGGTAGTCGAGTAGGTAGCCTATTGGAGTGTATTTTCTAAGCCTTCAGTGTCTAAATTTAGGATAGATAGGCTGTTTAGATAGTCTGCTGGAGATGCTTTTAAAACCTGAGAAAATAATTACACCTTGACAAATGACAATTGCACCTTGAAACCAATATGACGGAAAAAAGATTAAAAAATCTACTTGAAAAAGGGGAAACTGACGGGCGTGCCGTGTGCTCTCGTCCACCCGTGATCAGTGATGGCCGCGACGCTGCCGACGCCTACAGCGTTCCCATGTCCAATCTCGCTGGAGGTGATGCAGTTACGTACGACCGTACGTCCATACAATGCTGGCTGGACCTGGACGTACTTCGGCCACCGCACCCAGCTGCCTGGCCACGCGGCTGCCACACCTAGTTGCCAACCTGCTGCTGATCCACCTGCACGCTGCCTACACTGCTGCCCTCCTCCACGCCTGAGGACGTCCTGTCGTACCTCGCTGCATGCCGTGGACGGAAAGCCCGCGGCCGTGGAGAAGGCCGTGCGTTCGCGACGAGAAATTTCAATATTTGGCACTCAATTCCTACGCATCTTAACATTAAACCTTCGATTCGCAAGCCTTTTAATATTTGACTCCACACATGTGAATTTCTTTAATAAAAGAGATTATCAGGATTTCCTCTCATTTTCTCATTTTAAATAAATCTTTTCACATATGATGCCACGGAAGAAGACGAAAATACCCCTGCCCTCTCTTCTGAAGTCGCACGGAGGGGAGATTCGCTCGGCTCGGCCTTCGCGTGAAGTCGCGACTGTCCGCGACGCCCGACGGGTGGGGCGACCGCGGCGACCCAGCGCGCCCCCATCTTCCCCAGCGCCGGCGGCCATCCCCTGCGCGGCTGCGGCCCCCTCCCCTGCTCGTCCGTCCGCGCGAGACGCCCGACGGGATGGGCGACCGCGGCGAGCCGGCAACCTGCCGTGCCCCCATCTCCCCCAGCACCGGCGGCCATCCCTTGCTCCTCCGCCCGCGATCCCCTTCCCTGCTCCACCCTGCTCTGCTCCTCACAGCCCGCGAGATTCGAGGGGCTAGGGTTTAGGGTGCTCGTCGCGGCAGCCGTCGTTCCTCTTCACCCGGCTCCTAAGAAGCAGCTCTCGCCCTTTATCTTCATGGCTCCTGCGGAGTAAGCCCCCGATCCAAAATCTCTTTTCCAATTTTTTTTTTCAGTATGTGTTGATTTCAGGTAGGGACACAAAATTGATTGTGTCTCTTTTATTTTTTTTGTTGGTACATACAGTAGAGTTGATGGGGATGGCGCATTTAGATTGTGCGTCCAGTTTTCTCAGTTCACTGCTAAGTCCGATGATGGTGGCTCTGTTGATGTGCCATGGAACTATGCTAAATGGGTTGTGGATTGTCGAGCTTATACTTTAGAGATGCTACAAAATGATATGAAAGAAAGGGTCAATTGGGGAAGCGGACAGCGGCCTGTGATACATGAGTTTGACATGAGTAGTGGTGGTGGAAAAAGGAAATTGATGAGTGATACAGATCTGTTGCTTGCCTTTTCTGAAAGGATGGGTGACAAGAAGCTATTCTTGTTTGTTGATGTTGAGGACAAATCGACAGAAGTGTTTTCTAGCTCAGTAATAGAGGAAGCAGCCACGGGGCCAATAGATTGGGACAGCCTCGAGATTGCTCCTTTTGGAGAAGATCAAATTGGTGCAGCACTCCCTGTGATGGATGAGATGACAATTTATGAGTTTGTTGGCCTTAGGGCAGATGATGATAGAGCTGAGCAAGCTAGGATGGCAGCTGCAAAGGCTATTGAAACTAATTTTGATGATGTGGACGGACAAGAAGCAGATTTGTTGGTTGATGATCGTATACCTGGTGAGCTAGACGTGTTGTATGATAAAGAAGACCCTCCAATGGAAGTTGGAACCATATATGCTAGTATGAATGAATTCAGGGCTGCACTGCGACAGCATGCTATAAAAGGACAGTTTCAACTTGTAACACAGAAATCTCATAAAGATCTGTTCAGAGGGTACTGCGATGCAGATGGTTGTCCATGGTCTATTGTAGCAAAGTTCATATATGCTGCTATGCTAACATAATGTATTATGCATTATTAATCCTCATGCATATATGTTACTGTACTAACTTGTTTGTTACTATTTGACAGGTTACATTGAACAAGCATGAGCATTTTTGTGCATCGGCTGGGAAAGTGATCTCCAAGATGGCAACATATAAGTGGGTAGCAGAGAAGGCAGCCCCTTTGTTGAAGAAGGATCCTACCATGGGTGCAAAGAAAATACAGCGTGAGCTAGAGGACAAGTATCAAGTCAAAATTGGCTATGGAACCATTCATCTAGGTGTGAAGAAGGCAGCAGAACACAATTATGGGACATGGGAAGAAACTTTTGAATATTTGTTCAACTTCAAGGCAGAGATTGAGCCCAGAATGTCAGGAAGTGTAGTAGAGATAGATGTCGTGAATAGAGAAGAAGGTGTATTTTTTCATAGATTCTTTTGTTGTTTGAAGCCAAGCATTGATGGTTTCCTAAATGGTTGCAGGCCATTCTTGAATATTGACTTCACAACTCTCAATGGTAGATGGAATGGCCACATGCCGTCCGCTACAGCACTAGATGGATGCAACTAGATGTTTCCAGTTGCATTTGGGGTTTTTTGATGGTGAGACCACTGATAATTGGACTTGGTTCACGCAGCAGCTGCAAAAGGCAATTGGGAATCCACCACACTTAGCTATAAGTTTAGATGCTTGCAAGGGAATAGAAAATGCAGTGAAGAAGGTGTACCCTTAGGCTGAGTATAGAGAATGTTTTGTCCATCTCATGAAGAATTTTAGCAAGAGGTTTCAAGGGCCTGCATTTGGGAGAATGTATCCGGCAGCAACTTTCCAACCAGAATACCATGAGTACTTAATGAACAAGATGTATGCAACAAATAAAAGTGTTGAGCCATGGTTGAAAGCTAATCACAAGTTGAAGTGGATGAGGAGCAAGTTCTCAAAGGCAATAAAGTGTGAGATTGGTGGTTAAGCCTAGCTACTTATATCTTACTTTCCTGCATTTTTATTTTAGTGTTTCGGCTTTTCCAGGTGGCTTAGAAGCTAAGCTAGTATCTACTTTATGCCTAAGAATATGCTGTAGTGGTTGGCTGATCCCACTGCTATATAAGCAGGGGCAGGCCACCAAATCTGTAAGCCAGTCGTCTTTCTCTATTTCAATCCAAGCGGCCAATCAGCCAAGCTGCCCTCTGGGCATTCTAAGACCTTTGATCCTTTGATGAGTAGCCAACAATAACAAAGCCCGTTTGGTTTACATCAATAATATTTCCCGCAATCGGTACCATCCTTTCCGTCAAGACCTTTGTAAACCATTTAAAATCTCAAATATATAATGAATTTTATGAAATAACAAATATAGTACCTTTAGGAAGGCTGGTGGCATCAGCTAATCTGGTCCAATAACCTATAACCAACAAGCAGTAATACCCTTGAGTATAATATCCACATTTTGGAATGGAAAGGAATAGGTACTATTTATAGGTTTCAACCTACCAAATCATTTAATTGCTCGATGACCAGAATCACATTATGTATATAGTCCATGTGAAACGACAATGCACTCGCTGTGACAAACCTCACAGCATATCTTGGGCACTTAATGCCCGGCCCATCATGTAGGGTAGCATGTAGGGTAGCAAAGTGATGTAGAAGTTGCAGGTGAAAAGAGGGGGTCAAATGATAGGACAAGGATTTCGAATTAAAATGGTTTACCAAGATTTATACATGGACGTAGCGCCTTGGTTCCCCTCCTCTCTCAAAGTAGCAGGCCGAGCAGAGCTCGAGGTGAGAGAAGTGAGGGGGTTTAGGTAAGTTGACAAACCACTGATGACGTATTTCGTCCATATAGGGATCAAATGGAGCTTCTTTTTCAGCCATCTGCATAGTTAAATGCTCTAAAATGTATTAAAACCAAACTTTGTTTCTATGAGCCTAACAAAAAAAGGAACACATACCTTTTTCTTATCAGTAAGAGTCGATATGGCATTGATTCTGCGTTGAAGGGCCCTACGCCCATACATAAATGCATGATGGCGTGGTTTAGCTGCTGCTTCACTTTTTTCTAAACCCGCTTTCACAAGATCAAAGTAATGTGGCATCACCTGTCAAGAGGTGGAATGAAATTTCAGTATAACTAATTTTAGCTGTGCTGAGATTTAGTCCATGGTGTCACCTTCCGGTTCTGGAATCTGACTTAATCTTTCATTCTCTGGAGAAGTGTCCACAACAGGAGTCTACAGTTTAGCCATGCAATTTTAAGGGATCAAAATAATAACGTATTATATATCTACTGTTTCAAATAAGCACTAAAATAAAATAATTAGTGACATGAAAAGGAAAAACATATAATGATATAAACCTTCGCTTCAGAAATTTGGGTTTCGACCACACTTCTTTCATCTCAACCTACAAAAATAGTTAACAGAGGTGGCTAAATATTGAGAAACATGACAGAGTTGGTTAATCACTTGGCCTGAAAATATGAAACAATTTCGCAGTCCGCCTAAAACAGAAATACTGATAACAGTTAGATTAAGGAGTACTCAGAGTAGTTAATTGAGATCAGAGGCTATGGCCCAATCATAAAGAGGTATTGAAGATCTCAAATTTAAGATCATGCAGCCATGAAGATGAAATCTACTCAGATACAGGAACCCTTTAATTCAAATCTCCACTATGCAAACATCACAAACCTCTCCAAAATTCTAAAGTTCTGAACAAACAAGAAAATACAATGCCTCTGCCCAAACATCAGATAGGACATCCTTATGGCTTAATACGATGCCTCTGATAACAAACAGGACATATAACATTGATACAGTAACTTGAAATGAACACCCCAAGCTGGGAGAAAAAAAAGCAAGCAACACACCATTCAACCTGTAAAGACTGAGCACTTACAAATGCTATTTTCTGATTTTTTTGGCTGTTTCTCTGGATCCCTAATGGCTGGCTGTGCACTGAGAAGGAGTGCGTTCCTAGTTGGTTATACAGATCGGCCTGTACTAAAATACTGGCATCGATAATCTAATTAGAAAGTCTATTCATGTATTCCTGCCATCAATTGTTCATTGGGTGCTACACAATATTACTGCAGTATTATTTTACTAATGTACAGAGTGTACTGATAGAATAATAAAACTACCAGACACAAGTACTGAACTGGCACTGGGACTGGATGCCATTTCAAGTCTGAAAACATGCTGCCGCTAGAGTAAATTGAGAGAAATTTAAAATATACCATTTTCGAGTGGCAATTAATGCCATCAGTGTTCCTTGCTTGTTAATGACAGAATTTTTGAGGATGTTTACCCACAATTTTTCTAAGACTTCAAATGCTTTTTCATCCTGCTCCTCCAAATACAACACTTTTAAGGACAAACAATCAAACATAGTGATATAAACACTCAGAGTGATACAAACACAAACCTCAAAATCATCAAGACTAGACAGATGATCAATAAAGCTCGCAAATGCAAAATCTGGTGAAATACTTCCCATTTTAGTACTTGGAGAGCACACTGGCTATTCTCCTTATTTTGTCGACTAAAGCAAATTTTACAACATCCTGAAAGGACATAACATTAACAATTAGAGGGTGATGGAGTAATGGTAAACATCGCCCGATGGAAATTGATGAACAGATATAAACCTTAGCATCAGGGGTACAAATTCGAGAAGCATATCTGCCAACTCCAGGATTTGGAGGACTTTTCTTCATCATGTTGTCTGTAAGCACATCGAAAATGGACTGGAACACAACCTCAAGATTTTTTTATGCAAAGGACATCCTTCCCTTCATCATCTATTGCAAGGTCTAAGATGCAAGGCATATCATCATCCAATGTATGTGCCAACAGCTTCTCCAAGAGAGTACCATCATCATCATAATTAGCATGTTGAAAGATATGCCCAATTAACTGTTTAGGGGTAGAGACAGAGAAGTTGTCACAGGAGTCGTCCAAGCACTTCCATGATAACCAGGACTTGTTTGTCTTGAAGTAGTCAACAGCTTCATGGATGCTGCCAGTCATTTGCTCCTCTTGCTGAATGGACTCTAACACAGTGTCCACCTTGACAGAAAGGAAAGAGCCCATTGACTCTTCAATGTAGTCATAGAATATACACTCAAACATTTGAAACAGTCCAACGAGATCACATATTGTTTCGAATGTTGTACCATGCACCCTGTCCGCGTATGTTACTCCCCAAAAGCAACCTCATGGTTCCTAGGATCATCAACATTCACTATAGTAAGTGCTTGATGGTGCTCGCGCTCAGCAGAAACATAGAAGCCTAATGCTACGTGTAGCTTTGCATAGCACTGCGAAATGACAAGGGAGTTCAGAAAATCAGCCACAAGCTCAAGCGTCGCCTGAAGTATGGTTTCCCTTTTCTCATCTGATACTTGATTCGACATCAGCTGGCCTGATCATATGAGATCTAGGACTACGTGTGGGAACAACAACTTTCCTCGAGCAGAACGATGCTGCTTGTCAGCAAGCTCTTTAGCAGCATTAAGGACTGTGCTGCACTATGCTTTATTCTCAAGCAGCGTCAGTACTTTCCTGAACATGGAAGAAGCTCCCTGGTGTTCCTTGATGTAAGCTAGATCCTTCTCCATACGACGCCTTGCTGCTGCAATTAGTTCCTCCTTTGTGCTCGAGGCTGGTGTTATTCTGATATGGTTCATAAATGGGTGGTTACAGTCGACATTGCTCATGGCAAGTCCTCTCCTCAGAACAACTTTCGCACTGCCAAACTTCTGGGATGCTATGAGCGTGCCTCCATATGCCGATGCGGTCACAATGCAATTAGGAGCATGCTCCACAGCATTCTCATAGAAGAGCAGTCCAACCCTAATGGATTCCTTTGCCTCTTTTGCATTCTGTAAGATCAGAGTCTGCTCCAGACTCTGCTCCATGAAAAGGTCAGTTGTCAGGTTGCAGGCAATAGCGATAGGCTTCTTCTTCTCTAAATAAAGATGCTCTATTAGGACCTTGGCCTCTTTGAGCTGTTTATCCATCCCATCAATCTTCATAATCTCCTTTAGTTGAGCCCTGACGGACGCCATGAATAGGAGGAAGAGGCGGCGGGGACGACGAGGAGGGAGAGTGATGAGGACATCAACACCAACCATACATCCACGCCGTCCACGCCGACACCAGTACCTGCTGGTCCTATTACTCGTGCTCGTGCTCGAAAACTTAATCATCAAGTGAGTTTCTTCCTAACCTCTTGTCCATCCTATTTAGATCTTGGAGACCCGTGCACTCTTGTTTTGATTAGGAATCAAGGAGAAGACCGAAAGGGAAAAGGACTCACGTAGGCTGGACTCGGACTGCAGCACACCTCCAACTTACGACGGTCGCCACGGTTACATACGGAGTTGGATCGGGGTGATTCTAGACTTGTTGGAAAGCTAATCAAGTCTACTTTCATATGGATCTGTTCTCGTACTCATATCTGCTAAGAAGTGGCGTCAACAGTCCAGAAACCACCGAGAGGTCTTTTCTGTTCAGGGTGCTGCGCCACTTTAATCTAGCCCAATGGGCTTGTATCGTTTAGAGTCCAATAGGGACGTGTCCTAGGTTTGGAGCACGACTCAAACTCTCTTGTGGTCATCCTCCCCACGTCATATACCCCTTAGCCGCCACCAGGAATACTCGGGTTTTGTTTAGATCAAGTTTAGCCTTCGCTACTTGCTTGTAGGTGCGCGTGCTGATCCAGCCGCCGTCTCCTTGTCTTCGGAACCCCACTCATAATAAGATTCAATTTGAAACCTTCGATTTCATCTTGCAAATTCAGTGCTTGTTTCCTCGTTCTTGCTAGTTTTTTGATTGCTTTCAGGACGGGAGCCCTAGTGGCTGATTGTCGCGCTCCACAAGATCGTGAAAGCTTTTGAAAGTGGTGTATCTGTTGCTAAGGCGCGGTCTTGGAAAGCTGTAGTGGGGCCGTGAATGTCACTCCATCCACCAATCGAGTTATCTCACATCTCTCATCGAAAGATCATCCACAAACCCTAGCGGGTTCTTATCAATTGGTATCAGAGCAAGGTTTATCGGTGAGAGACTTCCAATCCTTCAAAGTTTTTATATTTTCTATAGTCCAGAAAAGCCAAAAAATAGTAAATTAGTTTCCTGCAATCCTATAAACCTTTGAGCCGTGGCTAGTTCTGCCTAGTTAGGGCTTGTTGAATATTCGGTTGCATCGGTTGTGTCGAGTTGCTGGTCTTAGTTTTGATCCCTTGGAGTTTCGAGTTCTTGTAACGGTATTATCGCAACACATGCAGTCATATATTGTCTCTCTGTTGCCCGAATCTGAGTCGAGTTCGAAGTTCCAATCGGACAAGGAATCGGTGATCCCTCTCTGTTAGCCGAGTCCGAGTAGAATTAGAAGTTCCAATCGGACAAGGAATCAGTGAACCCTCTCTGTTGGCCGAGTCCGAGTAGAATTAGAAGTTCCAATCCAACAAGGAATCGGTTCTCTCTCTGTTGGCTTAGTCTGAGTAGAATTAGAAGTTCCAATCGGAGAAGGAATAAGTTAACCCTATGCTACAAATATCAAAGTAATCACGCAGCAAGTATTTCATATCTAGACGTGTGGCTTACTCTAGAGAGAGAGAATACCCCTGCCCTTTCTGAAAAAGTGTGTGTGGTGAATTGCTCTTTGGCAGTCTTCTTGTTCATATAATCATTTTTGAGTGCCCCCTGAAAAAAAGAAAAAGAAAAAGAAAAGAAAAGAGAAAGAAGAAAAAAAGGGGATGTTCCTTGTGCTATTCGTTCACTTCGGGTGGTGTGGTGTGCCTTCCTTTGTGCCTAGGCTCGCGTCTCTAGCATGGGCTAGTACCAGCACGGTACCGCCGGTTGAACAATTATTCAGCTTGCTTTTTGTAATTAACATGGTGCTAGTTCGTTCCTTGTTTTAGCCCACCTATAGCTCCACAAATTCTACAGCTTGACAGGTCTTGTGCTGTAGCACCGATACACTTCATCCATTGCTGCAGACTTGCTGGAAGACGACCCCTCCTGTCGAGCAAGGTAAGAATTGGTAAGAACGTGTGTAACAAGTTGAGAGCGAGCGAATTGCTGTAGCTATATCCTAGTAGTTGTAGGGCTTTTATTTCTTCACTTGCTCTCTTGTTGTCTTTGTCTTTGAACCATGACAGGGACAGATGATGATAACCAAATTCCACATTCACCTCGCACTAAGGGCATCATACAACATTTTGAAAGGAAAGTGAAACTGCACACCGAGGGGCTTGATAGCGACTTGCAGGTGACAAATGAAAAGCTTGGGCAGTTGGAGGCTACGTAGATTGACACAAACAGCAAGCTCACAAGTTTGGAGGAATCTATTGCTAGTGTGGACAAAAGCCTTGCTGCTCTTCTAAGGCGTTTTGATGACTTGCACAACGATGATAAAGAGAAGCATAAAGAAGAAAAGAAGGAGAAAGATCGAGAGGATGGTAGTTATAATGATGAATACACTGCTGATACTGAACATGATGATCGAGACACTCGTGATCAACGTCGCCTACGTCACAACCGTAGAGGTATGGGTGGTCGCCGCTGACATGAGGTACACAATAGTGATGGTGCTTTTAGTAAGATTAAATTTAAATACCTCCTTTTGATGGTAAATATGACCCTGATACATACATTACTCGGGAGATTGCTGTTTGATCAAAAGTTTGCATGCCATGAATTTCCTGAGACTACACGTGTTAGGGCTGCTACTAGTGAGTTAACAGATTTTGCTTCTGTTTGGTGGATAGAATATGGTAAGAAAAATCCTAATAACATACCTAAAACTTAGGATGCACTGAAACGAGCCATGAGAGCTAGATTTGTTCCATCTTACTATGCCCGTGATATGATAAATAAGTTATAGCAATTGTGACAAGGTACTAAAAGTGTAGAAGAATATTATCAAGAAGTACAAAAGGGTATGTTGCGTTGTAACTTGGAGGAGGATGAGGAACCTGCTATGGCTAGATTTTTGGATGGGTTAAATAGGGAAATTCAGGACATTCTCGCTTATAAAGAATATAATAATGTAACCCGTTTGTTTCATCTTGCTTGTAAAGCTGAAAGGAAAGTGCAGGGACGACGTGCTAGCGCAAGGAGTAATGTTTCTACAGGGAAAGCTAATTCATGGCAGCAGCGCATGACTACAACTCCATCTACACGTACTCCTACGCCATCATCAAGTGACAACACGCGAGCTGCCCCTACCAATTCATGTGCGAAGACAATGCGCAAGCCGGCTGCAAGTACTTCATCCGTGGCATCTATAGGTAGAACCAGCAACATACAATGTCACCGGTGCAAGGGATATGGACATGCGATGCGTGACTGTCCAAACAAGCGTGTTATGATTGTCAAAGATGATGGTGAGTGTTCATCTGCTAGTGATTTCGATGAAGATACACTTGCATTGCTTGCGGCTGACCATGCAGGTAGTGAGGGACACATAGAAGAATATATTAATGCAGGTGACGCGGAGCAGTATGAGAGCTTGATCGTATAGCGAGTGCTTAGTGCACAAAAGGAGAAGGCGGAGCAAAATCAAGGAGCGTTCGTGCCGCATGATCATTGATGGCGGTAGCTGCAACAACTTGGCAAGTAGCGATATGGTACAGAAGCTTGCCCTCACTACCAAACCACACCCGCATCCCTACTACATCCAATGGTTGAACAACAGTGGTAAGGCAAAGGTAACTAGACTTGTGCGAATCAATTTTTCCATCGGATCATACAAGATATTGTTGAATGTGATGTTGTGCCTATGCAAGCTTGCAATATTCTGCTAGGTAGACCTTGGCAATTTTATAGAGATTCTATGCATCATGGTAGATCAAATCTTTGCAGGCCTATGCAAAGTGTGGGGATGAATTTAAGGCAGTAGCTCCTCAGAAGGAGATGACGTAGAGAGGAATTTGATGAAACAAAAGGTTGGCGGATTGCTTACTACTAGGTTGGATCGGATGTATATTCTTTTCTATACCATGATCGAAAAATTGTGTTGCATACTATGTCTCCTGAAGCTATTATGCAAACCGATGTTGCTAGGGCTTAAAGCAAAGAGCGAGAGCAATAAAAATGACAAATCTGCTGTTGATGAAAAAGATGAGATAAAACTGAAAGGACATTGTATGCTTGCTACAAAATTTGATATTAATGAGTTCAATGCATCCACCTCTGTTGCTTATGCTTTGGTATGTAAGGATGCTTTGATTTCAATTGAGGATATGCGAAATTCTTTGCCACCTGCTATTGCTAATGTTTTGCAGGAGTATTCTGATGTGTTTCCAAGTGAGATACCAGTGGAGCTGCCACCAATACATGGGATTGAACACCAAATTGATCTTATTCCTGGTGCATCTTTGCCAAACCGTGCGCCATACAGAACAAATCTGGAAGAAACAAAGGAAATTCAGCGACAAGTGCAAGAACTACTAGACAAAGGTTATGTGCGTGAATCTCTTAGTCCTTGTGCTATTATGGTAATTTTAGTGCCTAAGAAGGTTGGAACATGGCGTATGTGTGTTAATTGTAGGGCTATTAATAATATCACCATTCGATATCGACACCCTATTCCACGATTAGATGATATGCTTGATGAATTGAGTGGTGCTGTTGTGTTTTCAAAGGTTTATTTGCATAGTGGTAACACCAGATTCGTATGAAATTGGGAGATGAATGAAAAACTGCTTTCAAACTAAGTTCGGTTTATATGAGTGGTTAGTCATGCCTTTCGGGTTAACTAATGCACCTAGTACTTTCTTGAGATTAATGAACGAGGTTTTGCGTGCTTTCATTGGGAAATTTGTTGTCGTCTACTCTGATGATATACTGATTTACAGCAAATGCATAGATGAACACCTTGATCACTTACGTGCTGTTTTTAATGCTCTACGTGATTCACGTTTATTTGGTAACCTTGAGAATTGCACTTTTGTCACTCCACAGGGAATTGAGGTTGATAAAATACAAGGTGAAAGCTATACAGGGATGGCCTGTACCCATGACGGTCACACAAGTGCGGAGTTTCGTAGGACTTGCTGGTTTCTATCGCCGTTTCATGAAGGATTTCAGCACCATTGCTGCACTGTTGAATGAGTTCACAAAGAAGGGAGTCCCCTTTTCTTGGGGCAAAGCACAAGAGCATTGCTGCACTGTTGAATGAGTTAACACATGCATCTCTGCTCCAACTCCCTGATTTTGATAAGACTTTTGAACTTGAATGTGATGCTAGTGGAATTGGATTGGATGGTGTTTTGTTACAAGGAGGCAAACCTATTGCATATTTTAGTGAGATATTGAGCGGGCCTCTTCTAAATTATTCTACATTTGATAAGGAATTATATGCTCTTGTTTGGACACTAGAACACGGCAGCATTATTTATGGTCCAAAGAATTTGTTATACATTCTGATCATGAATCATTGAAACATATTCGTAGTCAAGGAAAATAGAATCGTAGACATGCAAAATGGGTTGAATTTATTGAATCTTTTCCTTATGTTATTAAACACAAGAAAGGGAAGGATAATATCATTGCGGATACATTGTCTAGGAGATATACTTTGCTGAATCAACTTGATTACAAGATCTTTGGGTTAGAAACAATTAAAGGCCGATATGCTCATGATGCTGATTTTAAAGATGTGCTGCTGCATTGTAAAGATGGAAAATCGTGGAACAAATTCATCGTCAATGATGGGTTTGTGTTTAGAGCTAACAAGCTATCCATTTTAGCTAGCTCCGTTCGCTTGTTGTTGTTGTAGGAAGCTCATGGAGGTGGCGTGATGGGACATTTTAGAGCGAAGATGATGGAAGACATTCTTGCTGGTCATTTCTTTTGGCTGAAGATGCGACGAGATATGAAAAGATTTGTTGCTCGCTGCACAACATGTCAAAATGCTAAGTCACGGTTAAATCCACACGGTTTGTATTTGCCTCTTCCTGTTCCTGGTGCTCCTTGGGAAGATATTTCTATGGATTTTGTGTTGGGATTGCCACGGACTAGGAAAGGGCGAGATAGTGTTTTTGTGGTTATGGATAGATTCTCTAAAATGGTATATTTCATACCATATCATAAAACAGATGATGCTACACATATTGCTGATTTGTTCTTTCGAGAAGTTGTTCATTTGCATGGTGTGCCAAATACAATTGTTTCTGATCATGATGCTAAGTTTCTTAGCTATTTTTGGAGAACTTTATGGGCTAAATTGGGGACTAAACTTTTATTTTCCACACTTGTTATCCTCAAACTGATGGTCAAACTAAAGTTGTGAATAGAACTTTACCTATGATGTTAAGTGCTGTTTTAAAGAAGAATACTATGATGCGGGAAGATTGTTGCCTCATATTGAGTTTGCTTATAATCGTTCGCTGCATTCTACTACAAAGATGTGTCCCTTTGAGACTGTTTATGACTTGTTACCATGTGCTCCTATTGATTTAATGCCTTTGCCAAATTCTGAAAAGTTAAATTTTGATGCTAAGCAACGTGCTGATTTGATGCTGAAACTACATGAAACCACTAAAGAAAACATAGAGCGCATGAATATTAAGTACAAATTTGCTGGAGATAAAGATATGAGGGAATTGATTCTTGAACCTGGAGATTTGGTTTGGTTGCATTTGCGAAAGGATAGGTTTCCTGAATTGAGACAATCAAAATTGATGCCTAGACCTGATGGACCTTTTAAAGTGCTGCAATGAATTAATGAGAATGCATATAAGCTTGATCTTCCTTGTAATACCCCGGGTATTACGGATTAATTAATGTGCCATGTCATCATGTTCAAATATTAATCATTTGCATATGATTGTGCTTAGGATCCTAGATTGGTTTGAATTAAGATGGTGTTTGATTGTGAAATTAAATCCCTTAATAATAGAATTGAAATTTGCTTTTATTAGGCCCAAAAACCTAATTCAAAGTCTAGAGGGGATCTTGAAATAGTCCTTTAATAAGAGTTGTAGATCTTTTAAAATGGAACAACTTTTTTTTGGCAATTTTTCAAGTTGTTGAGAAAATTTAAAAGTAATTTTGAAAATACAGTTTGAAATTTAAAACTCTAGTTTACCCCTTTTTCTGTAGCTTCAAAAATATTTCGAATTTGGATTTAGTTCCAAAAGCAAAGTTGTTCGGAATCTCAAACCCTACAACTTTTGTTTTTGCAGTTTTTCATGTTTGTATGCAAAATCAGTCGAATTTGGTCAAAAAACCGACAGCCCCCTAGGGATCTTTGCTACAGTGTTTCGCCCCTCTTCCTGTTCGCGAACAGAACCGGCAACCGCCGTGTCGCGCGCGGGCGCGCGGCGAGCCGTGCCGGCCGGGATCGTGCCCCCGCGACCATTGCAGATACGGGCGCGCGTGCGCCGCGTCGTGCCGCGCCTGTCCCCGCCCGTTGCCCCTCCGAAAGGGCAAAGACCACCCCTCTCCACGCCATTCTTCTTCCGCCGGTCGCCACTCTCCCTCTCGGTTCTCGGCCGAATACGCCGCGCTCCGTCCATCACCACCCTCTCCATCTTGCAGCCAGCTAGCTAGCTTCCTTGCGCATCGCCTGCGTCCGTCGGTGGGAGCTGTAGAGCTTCGTAACCACCGGAACGCCGGTGTCTTCTTCGCGGGCGGGCAGAGCGCCGCCGCGAGCTCCGCCGTCGTCTCGAGCTAGTTTGGGTAAGCTCTGGGCCTCGGTTTGTTGCGCACCGTGATCTCCGTGACCCCTTGAACCTTACGCTTGCGTCGGTGTACTCTCTGGTTCCCTAGGTTCGCCGGAACGCGTGTTCGCCGTTGTGCCGAGCCGCCGGGATCCGCCGCCGTCGCCAAGTCGCCTTCTCCGAACCACCTCCGTCTCCACCGATCCGTCAGCCAGCTTCGTGGTGAGCCCCAGATGCTCGCGCACCTTTTCCCCCTCTCTTTACCGGCTTGTGCTCGCCGCCGCCACCGAGCCGCCGCGTCCGTGTCTCCAGGTGCTGTGCGCCTCGAATCTCGTCGTGTCTTAGCTTGGTAGACTCGCCTTGGAGTGTAGAGTCCGTCAGTGCCCTCGGTTTCGTCCCTCGGCTCACCGTCGGCGAGCTAGGGGCGGCGGACCGCCGGCGCTCTCGCCTCTGTCAAAACAGAGGAGAGGCCAGGGGCCTCGGGTTAGAAGGTAGGTCTTTCCAGGGGGTTAAGTGCAAATCCCGTGACTCATGTGAATAGTATAGATCGGACCGCGGGTTGATTTCCGATTTCCCCAAGGTCTCTTTTGCTAAATCGCCGGCGCCGGGTGCGGGCAGGCCGAGTGGGCCGGCTCGCTTTGGTCATGGGCCGTAGTGGGCTGGTTTGGTCTTTTCTTTTTCCAGTAAATTTCAAAATGCTTTTCATTTATATATTCATATGAATAGTACTGAAGTTTATTTATTTCATATGATTAAATCTGTTGTGTGAAAAATAATGAGGTTTTTTTTGTGTATGCTCTCTGTGATATGTAGTATTTGTTAAAAATATAAGTTGTGGCATTCCAGTGCTTTTGATCTGCTGTATAAATTAGTAGATTAATTGGTAAATGCAAGTTTGTGCAATTTTAATTAATTCCCTGTAAATCCAAAAATCATGAAATCAATTGTGGCTCTGTTTGGTGATAAAACCTAGCTGTTGGTAAAGTTTGGTTACAATTGAAGTTAGTTTGGTCAATTAATAAATATATGTGAAATTAGGGATTAATAAAGTAAATAGAAAAATGAATTTAGGTTTGTTGTGTGAATTTTTGGATTGAATGAAGACCAAGGATCTTTCACTGTGTGATCCTTGGCAATTTGAGAACTTAGTGCTTGGTAGTAGTCATAAAGCTGTGCAGCGGCTTTCTATGACGGTTAAAATAAGGTTTTAGGAATAAAATGTGAAATACCGATTTACTTTAGGAAATCTCGTTTACAATTTTTCCGTGAAGGAAAGTTGTACTCAAGGTTTTAAACAATTTATTATTGCATTTGTATGTTTGTCATCTGCATCTTGTAAGCATACATCATTGCACTCGTGTAGTGTCTGTGAGCGAGGAGGTCAAACTTGAGCCGACCGTTGAAGAGGTGATTCCCGAGGTGACCCAAGTCTTCGACGTTCCCAGGATTGACACCGCACCGACCCTCTTCGCAATCCAAGGCAAGCCCCGGTGCATTCAGCCCCTCTATTACAAAATATTTATAATTCGAGTTAATCTACTGCATTAGGTTGATAGGAGTTGATTGTCACCTATCCAGATGCATTGTCTCAAATAAATACCCTGAACCTGATTTAAATAAAATGGTTTGAGAAATGCTTAGGCATGCTTAATGAACTTAGCTTTGCATAAAAGAAAAACTATTTTCTGTGCCATGATTATACTTATACTTTGATTGGTGAAGAACTTGTTATCCGCTGGTCGATGTGTATTTGGGTTGGAGTCCCAATGCATGGTCGCTTTCGGAATAGTTTGGAACTGGTCGATGTCTTTGGAAACGTGTTTCGTTGGGTGGCCAGCTCATGGGGCGGCGTTCCCTATGTCTCACTCACCCGACAGGCACGATAATAAAAACTGTCGGGTAGTCTTGTACTTGGGTTAGAGTCCCAATGCAGGATTGACGGCAGGAAGGAAGTAGGGACCGTTCGTTGTAGGCCTGCTGTGATCATGATGAACAGCCTAGCCACATACCAATGCGGAAAGCCTAGAGTTCGATGACGCTATTACTGGAACCGACAACCACGCACTGGGAGTGGAGAGATGGCGAGAGTAGCTTGTACCCACGTGGCCGGCGTGCCTGGATAGGAGTGGAGTACTGTGCTCTCGGGTGGCGCAGGACCGGTTCCGGGATAGTAAAGCCGTGACGACGGGTTGGTATATATATGCCGGCGTGCTGCATATGCAGTGTGGTTAGAATCCCCAGCTGGGTACTTTCTGGATTTGAATCGACGTGCTCCTCGGTTATGGAGACTTGATCCTCACACTCTACACCGAAAAGTGGTTCTCAACTAGGTGTTTTCTGAATGAATAAAGTAATTGAAAGAATGATGATACATGAGTCTGAATATTGGAGCTATAAATATGATTATAATAATGATAAAATAAAATATGGAACAGGATAGATTGCTTTTCTGCAAACTCCTTACCTTCTGCTAGCCTTACCCACAGCCTTACATTCCTAAGTCTCATCTTACACCTTTAGTCGGGTAAGTCTTGCGGAGTACCCCAAGTACTCAGGGTTTGTTAACCCCTGTTGCAGGAGGACCGCCGCCGGAGGTCTGTCTTGCCCCTTGCTGTGTGATTGTGGTCGAGGAAGGCAGCGATTATGAGTGAAGTGGAACCCGTGGGCAGGGTTCAAGTTATCTTATCTAGTATTGTGTAACTATTCCACTGATACTGCTATGTCCTCTGGTCTGTAATAACTATATTTGAATCCTATTTGAACAACCGGTTTGTAATCTAAATGTTATGTAATCTTCCGCACTGTTACTCTGATGTATTTTATTATGAAATGTTGTAATCCTGTGATGATTCTGCAATGGTGATCCTGTCGGGAAAAAAAGGGGCGCTGATGTAGCCCGACAGACCTGTCTAGATCATTTGGGACACGGGCCCGGCTGTCAGAGGTCATTAGTGACAATGACAGGTGCCTGTGGGCCAGGTGATTTAGCCGGTTCTGTTACAGTTGGTATCAGAGCCCATTCCATTGCTAATCATTATGGATTACTTTTCAAAAATTTCAAAATGTTTTGGATCATAAAAAGTTTAACCTATTATTTTGGGTCCAAATTGCTTCTATCCTTATCTTGTTCAGTAGTTCTTGTCTTGTTCTATATTTTACCTTATAGGATTAAGGTAGCTGGTGGAATAATATTATCATTAGCCCTATGTTAAAAGTTTATTTATGTATGTAGGTACCTTGCATGATTTAAATTCATAAGTATGTACATGCATCATGATAATCACACCTGTTAATTAACTTCCTCCTTAAAGTGGGTTTTTGGGGATAGTTTACCGAACCTATTCTTGCTAACCTATTATATCTTAAAATTCCACTTACCTTCTCTAGATGGCCCGTTGCAAGCTCACAGCACGCAAGATGACCGGACCGCGTGGCGTTCCACGCCACCAGCTGGCGCCACGCACTGGCGAGGGCGGAGCTTCTGGGAGTCGCCCACCTCGTCGCAGCAGCGAGGAGCTTGAGGCTGAGGTTGGAAGGCTGCAGGAGCTAGTCAGGCAGTGGGAGGAAGAATATAGGGTGGCACGTCTCAACCACTACCGTGACGTGAGGACCAATCGAGATCTGCGTCGAGAGATCGATCGCCTGACCAAGCAGAGGGATGAAGCTTGGGATCGTGAGGAGACGATCATGGACAGGATGCTCGAGGCGGAGCAGCGCGTTGGTCAGCTTGAGCTTTACAACAACGTCTTGCACGAGGAGGTGCATGTGCTCTATGGTGAGCTCCACCCTATTCCTGCACCGCAGGAGGAGGATCCTGAGTTGGGAGTTGTCCTCGGTCAGGAGGATGAGGACGTGGAGGACGTTGACGGGGAGGTCGAGCCTGTCGAGGTCGTCGGGGCAGACGCCGAGGAGGACTTCGAGGAGATCGACGAGGACAATGATGCTTCTGGCGCGTCTGGGATCGACGAGGGCTAGGCCAGTGTGGCCTAGAGTTGTCAGCTAGTTGTTCTCTTTTGTCTGTAATATAGGTGCTTGCCTAGAAAACCTTAGTTATGGGTTGTGGGTCTTGCCTGGGTGCAAGCCATGTTGTGTGAACCATGTAATATTACTGTGTGTGCTGCTATGTTTGCTTAACTAATGTAAGACTCAAGTTGGGTTTGCTTATTAATAGATGGGAGACAACTCTGATAATGCAACTGGTGTTCCCCAACCACCTCAGTTTCCACCCACTCTGGCAGAGGCCATCGCTGCATTGACCAATGTTGCAGCGCTGCTAGCTCAAAATCAGCAAGATCGTGGTGGACGTCGTGGCCGCCGTGATAATGAGGATACCACCTATGTTGACTTCACTGACACCCGCCCACCGGTGTTCACTAAGGCTGACGAACCCTTAGAAGCCGATGATTGGCTCCGTACCATGGAGCAGAAGTTTAGCTTGATTCACTGTACCGAGGTCCAGAAACCTCTGTTTGCAGCTCAGCAGCTCCGTGGCCCAGCGACTACTTGGTATGCCAACCTTTTGGCTGCGCAGGATGCTGGACATCAACTTACCTGGCACGAGTTCCGTGAAGCTTTTCGTGCTCATTACATCCCTGCGGGTGTGATGAAATTGAAGCTGGATCAGTTTCTGGCCCTGAAGCAGAATGAGTCCACTGTCGCTCAGTATCTTGGGCAGTTCAACCACTTGGCACAGTATGCACCTGAGCACACCAACACTGATGCAAAGAGGAGAGCCTGCTTTGTCAGAGGTCTGAATTTCAAGATTCAACGCAGTCTGTCTAACAACCTCAAGTGCACTTTTCATGAGGTAGTGGATAGTGCAATAGCTTTTGAGGAAAGCGACCGTCAGCTCCAAGAGGAGAAGAAGAAGAGCAAAAGGTCTAGCTCTTCTGGCAGTCAGAAACGCCAGAAAGTTATCTATCATCCTACCCACCATAACCGTCCATCATATCCCCATCAGCAGGTAGTTGTGCGCACCGCCGCTACCTCTCACACCTTTAACCAGCAAAACACCACTCAGCCGAATGCCCCTGGCGTTCGTATCAACACTCCACAGACCAACTATAATCACCCATGCTACAACTGTGGAAAGATGGGACACTGGGCTCGTGATTGCCCTTTTTCGAAGCAGTACAACCAGAATGTGCAGAAAAGTCCTGGTGTTCCGCAACAGCAAGTTCAGCACCGTGGTCATCAGCAGCATGCTCAGAAGGGCAAGATTGTCAAGAAGGCAGGTCGGGTCTATTACACTCAGATTGAGGATATTCCTGCTGGAGAACCTATCATGATGGGTAAGTTTCCTGTTGCTAGCCATTCTGCCGTTCTGCTATTTGATTCTGGTGCATCTCATTCGTTCATCAACCGTACATTTGTGGTTAAGCATGATATATCTATTGGGGAGATAAAGGAAGATTTCCTTATACATTCGCCCGGGGGGCGTATAACTACTAAAGAGGTAGTTCAGGGAGTACCTATAGAGCTGGGAGGGCATAAATTTCCTACCACCATGATAGTACTTAAAGATCAGGATATAGATGTGATATTAGGTATGAATTGGATGTATCAGCACAAGGCCTTGATTGATGTGTTGAATAGAACCATAAGAGTGAACATACCTAATAGTCAAACTCAACTTCTTATCCAACTTCCATTGCCCGTAAGAAAGATTGAAAAGACCGTGCAAAGGTTGTGTGCCACCGCAGTTGAAGAAATATTGAAGATTCCAGTGGTCTGCGAATTTCCAGACGTATTCCCTGATGAGTTGCCTGGTTTGCCACCTGATCGAGATGTGGAATTTGCTATTGAGCTAAAACCTGGAACCGCACCTATATCTCGTAGAGCCTACAGAATGCCTCCCAAGGAATTGGCAGAGCTTAAAGTGCAGCTACAAGATTTGCTAGATAAGGGTTTCATCAGACCCAGCTCATCTCCTTGGGGTTGTCCTGCCATATTTGTCAAGAAGAAAGACAAATCCCTCCGACTCTGTATTGATTACCGTCCACTCAACGAGGTCACCATCAAAAACAAATATCCTTTACCCCATATTGACCTACTCTTTGACCAGCTGGCTGGAGCTAAGGTGTTTTCCAAGATTGACCTTAGGTCTGGCTACCACCAAATAAAGATCCGTCCTGAAGACATTCCAAAAACAGCTTTCACCACCAGATATGGCCTATACGAATACCTAGTCATGTCTTTTGGCCTAACCAATGCACCTGCCTATTTCATGTACCTCATGAACTCCGTCTTCATGCCTGAGCTCGACAAATTTGTAGTCGTGTTCATTGATGATATCCTTGTTTATTCCAAAACCCCCGAGGAACATGCCGAGCACCTCCGTATCGTCTTGAACCGTTTAAGAGAACATCAACTCTATGCCAAATTCAGCAAATGTGAGTTCTGGTTGGACCGAGTTCCATTTCTTGGGCATATCCTGACAGCGGAAGGTGTGTCCGTAGATCCAAGTAAGGTGGAAGAAGTCTTGAACTGGAAACCACCAACCACTGTGCACCAGGTTCGCAGTTTCATGGGAATGGCGGGATATTACCGCCGATTCATTCCGGATTTCTCAAGAATAGCTAAGCCTATAACCAACCTATTGAAGACTCAGGTCAAGTTTATCTGGTCACCAGAATGCGAGACAGCGTTTCAAACCTTGAAGAGATGTTTGACCACTGCACCAGTCCTTGCTCAGCCAGATATTGAAAAGCCGTTTGATGTGTACTGCGATGCGTCGGGTACTGGCCTTGGTTGTGTTTCGATGCAAGAGGGCCGAGTCATTGCTTATGCTTCACGACAACTCCGGCCTCATGAAGAGAATTATCCCACTCATGATCTTGAATTGGCAGCTGTGGTTCATGCATTGAAGATCTGGCGTCACTACTTGTTAGGCAGCACATGCAATGTCTACACTGATCACAAAAGCCTGAAATACATCTTTACACAAGAAGAATTAAATATGAGGCAACGAAGATGGCTTGAGTTGATAAAAGATTATGATATCGAAGTGCACTACCATCCTGGTAAAGCTAATGTGGTTGCCGACGCACTCAGTCGGAAGGCTCATTGTAATTGCTTGACTGTGAAGCCATATGATCTGTCGTTGTGTTACGGGTTAGAAAAATTGGGCATAGAAATAGTCCCTCAAGGCAGTTGGAACAATATCAGCATCAAAACCTCCATCCGTGATGAAATCGTGGCTGCTCAGAAAAATAGTAAAGGTATCAGGCACATCAAAGAGAAAATCCAAGCAGGGAAAGCAGATTGTTTCAGAATTGATGATGAAGGGATTGTATGGTTCAAGAATCGGCTTGTAGTTCCAAGAGTTACGTGGCAAGATTCTTGACGAAGCTCATTTGACAAGATACTCTATTCATCCGGGAAGCAACAAAATGTACCAGGATTTGAAACAGAAGTTTTGGTGGACTAAGATGAAGATCGAGATTGCTCAGTATGTAGCAAAATGCGACACTTGTCAGAAAGTAAAAGCTGTACACATGAAGCCTGGTGGAGAGCTGCAACCATTACCTGTTCCTGCATGGAAATGGGAAGACATCAGCATGGATTTCATTATGGGTCTCCCAACAACCTCTAGGGGTTTCAATTCCATCTGGGTTGTTGTGGACCGCCTCACTAAACAAGCTCATTTCTTACCTGTCAAGAAAATGTACAGGGCTCCGCACTACGCCAAGCTATACATAGAAAATCTGATGAAGCTACATGGAGTGCCCAAGACCATTGTCTCTGACCGAGGTACTCAGTTCATATCCTAATTTTGGAGATCCTTTCATAAATCATTGGGTACAAAACTCCTGCATAGCACAACCTATCATCCTCAGACTGACGGACAGACAGAGAGAATAAATCAGATACTTGAAGACATGTTAAGAGCCTATGCACTCAATTACCCTGAGAAATGGGACGAGTGTTTGGCATTGGCCGAATTCTCGTACAACAACAGTTACCAAGAAAGTATAAAAATGGCTCCGTTTGAGGCAGTATATGGCCGCAGGTGTCGTACTCCATTGAATTGGTCCGAGCCTGGAGAAAGATGGTTCTACGGAGTTGACTTGGTCAATGAAGCCGAAGAGAAGGTTCGACTGATACAGGAAAATTTGAAAGTGGCACAGTCACGACAGAAAAGTTATGCCGATCAGCGGCGCAAACCTTTGACATTTCAGGTTGGAGACTATGTATATTTGAAAGTTTCGCCTATGAAAGGAGTTAACCGTTTTGGAGTCAAAGGCAAGTTAGCCCCGCGTTATATTGGACCGTTCTTAATCATAGGACGCGTGGGAAAGGTAGCTTACAAGCTTGAATTGCCAGAACATCTCTCGGAAGTACACAATGTGTTTCATGTTTCTCAGCTGAAGAAGTGTCTCCGAGTACCTGGACAAGTCATCGATGTTGAAGGAGTAGCACTTGAACCTGAATTGACATACTCGGAGCAGCCAGTACGAGTTTTGGATATAAAGGACCGTGTTACCCGAAGGACCACAACCAGATGGTACAAGATCCAATGGAGTGATCATTCTGAAGATGAAGCTACCTGGGAGTCTGAAGATTTCTTGGCAGAAAGCTTCCCCGAGTTCTATGCTACTCTATAAATGTAAACCTATTTTGTATTATGTATGGCTTCGCCTTGTCTCTTGTTTAAGCTTGAACTTGTTGTTGTTATTCTTTTCCATTACTTTGTTTCAACCTTGGTTATGTACCTAATCTCGGGACGAGATTTCTTTTGGGGGGGAGGCTGTAATACCCCGGGTATTACGGATTAATTAATGTGCCATGTCATCATGTTCAAATATTAATCATTTGCATATGATTGTGCTTAGGATCCTAGATTGGTTTGAATTAAGATGGTGTTTGATTGTGAAATTAAATCCCTTAATAATAGAATTGAAATTTGCTTTTATTAGGCCCAAAAACCTAATTCAAAGTCTAGAGGGGATCTTGAAATAGTCCTTTAATAAGAGTTGTAGATCTTTTAAAATGGAACAACTTTTATTTTGGCAATTTTTCAAGTTGTTGAGAAAATTTAAAAGTAATTTTGAAAATACAGTTTGAAATTTAAAACTCTAGTTTACCCCTTTTTCTGTAGCTTCAAAAATATTTCGAATTTGGATTTAGTTCCAAAAGCAAAGTTGTTCGGAATCTCAAACCCTACAACTTTTGTTTTTGCAGTTTTTCATGTTTGTATGCAAAATCAGTCGAATTTGGTCAAAAAACCGACAGCCCCCTAGGGATCTTTGCTACAGTGTTTCGCCCCTCTTCCTGTTCGCGAACAGAACCGGCAACCGCCGTGTCGCGCGCGGGCGCGCGGCGAGCCGTGCCGGCCGGGATCGTGCCCCCGCGACCATTGCAGATACGGGCGCGCGTGCGCCGCGTCGTGCCGCGCCTGTCCCCGCCCGTTGCCCCTCCGAAAGGGCAAAGACCACCCCTCTCCACGCCATTCTTCTTCCGCCGGTCGCCACTCTCCCTCTCGGTTCTCGGCCGAATACGCCGCGCTCCGTCCATCACCACCCTCTCCATCTTGCAGCCAGCTAGCTAGCTTCCTTGCGCATCGCCTGCGTCCGTCGGTGGGAGCTGTAGAGCTTCGTAACCATCGGAACGCCGGTGTCTTCTTCGCGGGCGGGCAGAGCGCCGCCGCGAGCTCCGCCGTCGTCTCGAGCTAGTTTGGGTAAGCTCTGGGCCTCGGTTTGTTGCGCACCGTGATCTCCGTGACCCCTTGAACCTTACGCTTGCGTCGGTGTACTCTCTGGTTCCCTAGGTTCGCCGGAACGCGTGTTCGCCGTTGTGCCGAGCCGCCGGGATCCGCCGCCGTCGCCAAGTCGCCTTCTCCGAACCACCTCCGTCTCCACCGATCCGTCAGCCAGCTTCGTGGTGAGCCCCAGATGCTCGCGCACCTTTTCCCCCTCTCTTTACCGGCTTGTGCTCGCCGCCGCCACCGAGCCGCCGCGTCCGTGTCTCCAGGTGCTGTGCGCCTCGAATCTCGTCGTGTCTTAGCTTGGTAGACTCGCCTTGGAGTGTAGAGTCCGTCAGTGCCCTCGGTTTCGTCCCTCGGCTCACCGTCGGCGAGCTAGGGGCGGCGGACCGCCGGCGCTCTCGCCTCTGTCAAAACAGAGGAGAGGCCAGGGGCCTCGGGTTAGAAGGTAGGTCTTTCCAGGGGGTTAAGTGCAAATCCCGTGACTCATGTGAATAGTATAGATCGGACCGCGGGTTGATTTCCGATTTCCCCAAGGTCTCTTTTGCTAAATCGCCGGCGCCGGGTGCGGGCAGGCCGAGTGGGCCGGCTCGCTTTGGTCATGGGCCGTAGTGGGCTGGTTTGGTCTTTTCTTTTTCCAGTAAATTTCAAAATGCTTTTCATTTATATATTCATATGAATAGTACTGAAGTTTATTTATTTCATATGATTAAATCTGTTGTGTGAAAAATAATGAGGTTTTTTTTGTGTATGCTCTCTGTGATATGTAGTATTTGTTAAAAATATAAGTTGTGGCATTCCAGTGCTTTTGATCTGCTGTATAAATTAGTAGATTAATTGGTAAATGCAAGTTTGTGCAATTTTAATTAATTCCCTGTAAATCCAAAAATCATGAAATCAATTGTGGCTCTGTTTGGTGATAAAACCTAGCTGTTGGTAAAGTTTGGTTACAATTGAAGTTAGTTTGGTCAATTAATAAATATATGTGAAATTAGGGATTAATAAAGTAAATAGAAAAATGAATTTAGGTTTGTTGTGTGAATTTTTGGATTGAATGAAGACCAAGGATCTTTCACTGTGTGATCCTTGGCAATTTGAGAACTTAGTGCTTGGTAGTAGTCATAAAGCTGTGCAGCGGCTTTCTATGACGGTTAAAATAAGGTTTTAGGAATAAAATGTGAAATACCGATTTACTTTAGGAAATCTCGTTTACAATTTTTCCGTGAAGGAAAGTTGTACTCAAGGTTTTAAACAATTTATTATTGCATTTGTATGTTTGTCATCTGCATCTTGTAAGCATACATCATTGCACTCGTGTAGTGTCTGTGAGCGAGGAGGTCAAACTTGAGCCGACCGTTGAAGAGGTGATTCCCGAGGTGACCCAAGTCTTCGACGTTCCCAGGATTGACACCGCACCGACCCTCTTCGCAATCCAAGGCAAGCCCCGGTGCATTCAGCCCCTCTATTACAAAATATTTATAATTCGAGTTAATCTACTGCATTAGGTTGATAGGAGTTGATTGTCACCTATCCAGATGCATTGTCTCAAATAAATACCCTGAACCTGATTTAAATAAAATGGTTTGAGAAATGCTTAGGCATGCTTAATGAACTTAGCTTTGCATAAAAGAAAAACTATTTTCTGTGCCATGATTATACTTATACTTTGATTGGTGAAGAACTTGTTATCCGCTGGTCGATGTGTATTTGGGTTGGAGTCCCAATGCATGGTCGCTTTCGGAATAGTTTGGAACTGGTCGATGTCTTTGGAAACGTGTTTCGTTGGGTGGCCAGCTCATGGGGCGGCGTTCCCTATGTCTCACTCACCCGACAGGCACGATAATAAAAACTGTCGGGTAGTCTTGTACTTGGGTTAGAGTCCCAATGCAGGATTGACGGCAGGAAGGAAGTAGGGACCGTTCGTTGTAGGCCTGCTGTGATCATGATGAACAGCCTAGCCACATACCAATGCGGAAAGCCTAGAGTTCGATGACGCTATTACTGGAACCGACAACCACGCACTGGGAGTGGAGAGATGGCGAGAGTAGCTTGTACCCACGTGGCCGGCGTGCCTGGATAGGAGTGGAGTACTGTGCTCTCGGGTGGCGCAGGACCGGTTCCGGGATAGTAAAGCCGTGACGACGGGTTGGTATATGTATGCCGGCGTGCTGCATATGCAGTGTGGTTAGAATCCCCAGCTGGGTACTTTCTGGATTCGAATCGACGTGCTCCTCGGTTATGGAGACTTGATCCTCACACTCTACACCGAAAAGTGGTTCTCAACTAGGTGTTTTCTGAATGAATAAAGTAATTGAAAGAATGATGATACATGAGTCTGAATATTGGAGCTATAAATATGATTATAATAATGATAAAATAAAATATGGAACAGGATAGATTGCTTTTCTGCAAACTCCTTACCTTCTGCTAGCCTTACCCACAGCCTTACATTCCTAAGTCTCATCTTACACCTTTAGTCGGGTAAGTCTTGCGGAGTACCCCAAGTACTCAGGGTTTGTTAACCCCTGTTGCAGGAGGACCGCCGCCGGAGGTCTGTCTTGCCCCTTGCTGTGTGACTGTGGTCGAGGAAGGCAGCGATTATGAGTGAAGTGGAACCCGTGGGCAGGGTTCAAGTTATCTTATCTAGTATTGTGTAACTATTCCACTGATACTGCTATGTCCTCTGGTCTGTAATAACTATATTTGAATCCTATTTGAACAACCGGTTTGTAATCTAAATGTTATGTAATCTTCCGCACTGTTACTCTGATGTATTTTATTATGAAATGTTGTAATCCTGTGATGATTCTGCAATGGTGATCCTGTCGGGAAAAAAAGGGGCGCTGATGTAGCCCGACAGACCTGTCTAGATCATTTGGGACACGGGCCCGGCTGTCAGAGGTCATTAGTGACAATGACAGGTGCCTGTGGGCCAGGTGATTTAGCCGGTTCTGTTACATTCCTGCAGATTTTGGGGTTAGTACCACATTTAACATTGTAGATTTGAAGTCTTATCTGGGTGAGGAAGATGAGCTTGAGTCGAGGACGACTCAAATTCAAGAAAGGGAGGATTATAAATCAACACCAACCATACATCCACGCCGTCCATGCCGACACCAGTACCTGCTGGTCCTACTATTCGTGCTCGTGCTCAAAAACATAATCATCAAGTGAGTTCCTTCTTGAGCTCTTGTCCATCCTGTTTAGATCTTGGAGACATGTGCACTCTTGTTTTGATTAGGAATCAAGGAGAAGATCGAAAGGGAAAAGGACTCGCGTAGGCTGGATTCGGACTGCAGCACACCTCAAACTTGCGACGGTCACCGCGGTTACATACGAAGTCGGATTGGGGTGATTCTGGACCTGTTGGACAGGTGATCAAGTCTACTTTCCTATGGATCTATCCTCGTACTCATATCTGCTCAAAAGTGGCGTCAACAGTCCAAAAACCACCGAGAGGTATTTTCTGTCTAGAGTGTTGCGCCACCTTAATCTAGCCCAATGGGCTTGTATCATTTAGAGTCCAACAGGGATGCGTCCTAGCCTTGGAGCACGACCCAAACTCTCTTGTGGTCGTCCTCCCCATGTCATATACCCCTTAGCCGCCACCAGGAACACTCGGGTTTTGTTTAGATCAAGTTTAGCTTTCGCTACTTACTTGTAGGCGCGCGTGCTGATCCAGCCGCCCGTGTCCTTTTCTTCGGAACCCCACTCATAATAAGATTCAGTTTAAAACCTTCGATTTCATCTTGGAAATTTAGTGCTTGTTTCCTCGTTCTTGCTAGTTTTTCGATTGCTTGTAGGACGGGAGCCCTAGTGGCTAGTTGGCGCGCTCCACAAGATCATGACAGCTTTTGGAAGTGGTGTATCGGTCGCTAAGGCGTGGTCTTGGAAGGCTGTAGTCGGGTCGTGAACGTCATCTCCATCCACCAATCGAGTTATCTCACGCCTCTCATCGAAAGATCGTCCACAAACCTGGTGGGTTCTTATCAGAGAGGCCGCGGGACGACGAGGAGGGAGAGGCCGCGAGGACGATGAGGACCAATGTTTTAAAGGCGGTAAGGTGAGGCGAGCGACCCCCTTTCGAACGCCTAGGTGAATAAGGCGCTCGCCTAGGCGACGCATATATAAACATATCTATACCTACTACTAAAGCGGGAAGATTTCTTCTCCTGTTATTTTTTCGTCCGGCAGTCCTCCCGTCCGTGTTGCCTACGAGAGCTGCTGCTCCCTCTGCCTCTGCCTGTTGGTGGCTGATGGGGACCCGCCTTGCACTTTGCGTTGCGTTGCGTTACAGTGGGTGGCCGACCTAGTACGCGTGTCGTGTTCTGTTGCAGGAGTAGGTCAAGGTTCCTTCGAGGCCAAGGCCAAAAGCCCACGGGCGTTCAAGGGGGTTGGTTGGTGTGGTGATTTCGGGTTGGTTTGTCCGATGCCACGGCCCACGTGACCAATTTACCAACGTCTCTAGCTGCTTGGCTTCACAGTGTAAAGGCCCAATACTTAGTCCAATTTAGTTTTATGTGCCCGGTTGACATTAGTACCATACGGTAAAGTGAGGGAGGACAAACAGGTATACCTACTACTACAGCGGGAAGATTTCTTCTCCTGTTATTTTTTGTCCAGCAATCCTCCCGTCCGTGTTGCCTACGAGAGCTGCTACTCCCTCTGCCTCTGCCTGCCGGTGGCTAATGGGGCCCCGCCTTACACTTTGCGTTGCATTGCGTTACGGTGGGTGGTCAACCCAGTACGCGTGTCGCGTTCTGTTGCAGGAGTAGGTCAAGGTTCCTTCGAGGCCAAGGCCAATAGCCCTCGTGCGTTCAATGGGGTTGGTTGGTGTGGTGATTTTGGGCTGGTTTGTCCGATGCCACGGCCCACACGACCAATTTACCAACGTCTCTAACTGTTTGGCTTCATGGTGTAAAGGCCCAATACTTAGTCCGATTTAGTTTTATGTGCCCGGTTGACATTAGTACCATACGGTAAAGCGAGGGAGGACAAACAGGTATACCTCTTACTAAAGCGGGAAGATTTCTTCTCCTGTTATTTTTTCGTCCGGCAATCCTCCCGTCCGTGTTGCCTACGAGAGCTGCTGTTCCCTCTGCCTCAGCCTGCCGATGGCTGATGGGGGCCCGCCTTGCACTTTGCGTTGCATTGCATTACGGTGGGTGGCCGATCCAGTACGCGAGTCGCGTTCTGTTGCAGGAGCAGGTCAAGGTTCCTTAGAGGCCAAGGCCAAAGCCCACGGGCGTTCAAGGGGGTTGGTTGGTGTGGTGATTTTGGGCTGGTTTATCCGATGCCACGGCCCACGCGACCAATTTACCAATGTCTCTAGCTGCTTGGCTTCACGGTGTAAAGGCCCAACACTTAGTCCGATTTAGTTTTATGTGCCCAGTTGACATTAGTATCATATGGTAAAGAGAGGGAGGACAAACAGGTGAGATGCAAATAAAATAAGAGACATTCTGCTAAGAAAACTCATATCTTTCTTGGTTTTTTATTGCAAAAAGATGTTGATACACAAGTCAAACACGTATAATAATTAATTTTTTTCTAGATTGGTTACAAAGCAATTTGAATTAACAAAAATTTATTTTGACACTCTCTAGCTGCAACGTACGGTACTAATAATTTTGTTGACGAAAAATAATTTTGATGCTCTCCTGTTGCAACGCACGAGCACTTTTGGTAGTTATAATATATAAGTTAACTAAAACTCAGAAGCAACTCAGACATTAATATTGCCAATTCTTAGTAGCATGTCATACAATAATAAGTGGTGCTACTAGACTACTTGTGAACAAAATTAAGTAGTAAGGTAGTGCATGACTGAAATCTCTACTCAATGTCATCTAGGGCCGCTGGCCTTCTCCTCCTGGTTTCCAAGTCATCTCTCATCTCCTTTCTAATTGCAGTAGTGGTCATTGTGCATATTTTTTATCTCCAAAGCACCGGCTAGATGTTGCTTCAACCTTTTTATCCCTCCACAAAATGAGTGACCACATAGGGTGCATGTCACCACATCTTTGTTAGAAAGGTTTGTCCAGTAGGCATATTTCTGCCCTGGATCTAAACTTGCCATTGTGCTATCAACTGTGAAAACAAAGAAATAAAGAACTAATAAAGAATAACACATGGAAAAGAAGCAGCAGTAACTTCACTCCATTCTACATTTATGAACTAGAGCAGCACTGGCAAAAACAGAGCAGCAGCCAGCAGGGGTTGAAACAGAGCAACAGGGAACAAAGCAGGCGCTTGAACCTTCAACAGAGGAGAGAAGATAGAGAAAGGGAGGAGACCTACAGCTTCAACCTTCAACAGAGGAGAGAGGATAGAGAGAGAGAGAGGAGACCCTATAGGCAAGCAAGCGGGAGCTGGGCACTGTGAAGAGCAGGGACCGAGTCCCCTCCAATCCCCTTCTTCCCACGCGGGAATCGATGAGCTGCGCAAAGAAGGGGAAGCCGGCAGGTGCGATGGATTTCCTCTCGGTATCTCCTTCCCTTCTTATCTCTTCCCTCCCAATCCCCCTCTTCCCGTGCGAAATTCTTCCCTTTCTGCGCACGCGATTTCTTTCCCTCAGCTCGATTTCTTCGGCGCGCGATTTCTTTCCTTCCTTCCTTCCCGGTCTGCCTCTCCCTCCCTCTTCTCAATCCCCAGTCTCTCACAATCCCTCTCTATTCCCGCACCATCTCCCTCTATTTGCGCGCGCAAAACAATGGAAGGCGGGAGAAGTCTGCGCCAAAGCGATTTCGCGCCACCAAAACCCCGCGCGATGGCCGATTTGCCGTCGCTGGTCCCTACCCTTTCCCGCGTCACGCTCCTCACGGTTATGGTGCCCGCCTTGGGTTGGTTGGCGACGCCCCAGACGCCTAAGGAGAAAGCCTTTGACGCCCAGGCGGACGCCATACGACGCATGGCTAGGTGACCCTCGACACCCAGATTTTTCCCATCGCCCGGAGGCCTAGGCGACGCCTTTTAAACACTGATGAGGATGGAGAGGCTGTGGGACGATGAGGAGGGAGAGGTGGCGGGATGACGAGGAGGGGGAAGAGGCCGCGGGGACGATGGAGGATGGAGAGGCGGAGGGACGACGAGGAGGGAAGAGACCGCGGGGACGATGAGGATGAGAGGCGGCGGGACGACGGGGAGGGAGAGACCGTGGAAGTGTACGACTATGAAGAGGGGAAGGCACGGGGGGTGGCGGCGGAGGGGGGGGGGAGGGGGAGAAGACGGACGAGGCGGGAGGCGGCAAATAACTACAAGGGGAAGCGGGCGGTGAAATGGCAATCCGGTGAAAGGAGGCGGCGGACGGTAGGACGTGAGGCCAAAATCCGAATCTCACCGATGAGATGAAACCCTAGGTATCGCAAAGGGGAATAGAAAGGGTAGCGATACTTGCGTTTCGTTAGACTACCTACAGCGAGCGGGGGACTCTAACCTTTAAGGTTTGTTTGGATGTTGAGAAATGAGTGGTAGGATAGAGATATGGAAATAGATGAATGGCTAAGATTAAATGAGATGTAAGAAATGGATGGCTATGATACAATAGTACCCCTAGAAGAGTTATCCCAAACCCAAACCCCATCCCAAGCCAAACACACCATTAGCGTCTCAAACGCCGCAGCGGGGACCTCTACGGGCTCCAAAAAGTTGCGTCTGGCCTCTAGGAGCAGGGAGGAGGCCGTCGCGAGCGTCGCCTGCTGGAGAAGGAGGAGGGGCCGTCGGAGGAGAGGGAGGAGGGGGCTGGCTGGCGGAGGAGGAGTAGCGCCCTGGTTGCTCGCCCACCACGCTAGGGAAGAAGGCCCCCGTCGCGCGAGCTCCGCCCGCCGGAGCGCCGTAGCCGGAGCTCCGCGCCCCGATGGCGAGCACGAGCAGCCGGCCCAACGACGAGCACGAACAGCCAGAGAGAAAGGAGGGAGAGGCCGCCGCCGCCGGTGCTTGCTCCTCGTGGGCCGGGCCGTCCACTGGTTGCTCGCCGCACTGGGCGCGGCCCCGCGGCTCGCTGGCCGGGGAGGGAGAGGCCGAGCCGGCGAGGAGCATCTCGCCATCTCCTCCCCCGAAGTATTACTTGCCGGCCAGGAGAGAGAGAGAGAGGATGGGGAGGGAAGGAGGGAGTCGGGTGGGGAGGTCGCTGGCGGGGGAGGAGGGAGTCCACCGGCCCGTCCCGCCACCGGAGCCGCGGCCATGTCGCCCGCCAAGCAAACGCCGGCGTGGGGAGGAGGAGCAGCGCCCCGCGGCCATGTCGGAGGAGCCGCGGCAACCGGGGAGAGTAGCGGAGAGAGGGAGCAGGGGCCATGGCCTGGGCGGACGGAGAGAGAGGGAGGGAGGCGCGGCTCCATGGCTGCCGGTCACGGGATCCATGGCGGAGGAGGCAGAGCAGGGTCGGCAGAGCATCGAATGGATAAAGGAGGAGAAAAAAAAGAAAAAATAAAAAATTGAAGGGGTCCCACAGTGGATAGAGGTTGGTATAAAGGTTGAATGGATGCGGAAAAAATAGTATAGAGGAGGGAATCTCGATGACTAGGATGGAATATTCTGTTTAGAGATTGAATATAGAGAGGATAGCCTTAGGGTCATGGTGTGGTGGCGGGCCTTCTGTGCAAACGCGGTTGCGGCCCAACTGGCACGGCAGCGCCCCTCCCTGTTCGCCGCAGCGTGCCGGCGCGGCTAACTTATAGTACTTCCTAACCTGAAAGTGAAAGTGGATTATTAGAGAAAATACGAGGTCCTTTTCATGTCAATCCAGGTGAAAGAGATGCTGCCTGAGGCAATCATATTACTGCTGAATGACTAGGCATTATGCAAGGGCATTACTCCTCGTCCTTTGAGAGAGATGCAAGTGGTGTCTGCACATGTTGGATGACCCAATAGAGTGATGTCCGCCTTCATACTGCACTTGGATCCACGAGGTAGCCATTGGAAGGGTCCTTCAGTATCTTGAGTGGAATGAAGTCTGGACATGCCCATCCAAGATTTCCATGGAGTGCAACGCGACCTGCAGTTGCATCATGTTAGACCACACACATGAAACACCGGTTAATTCGTTCACTACGCCAAGAAGAGATGAAACCTGAACGGCTATAGTGTTGTCCCTGCTCTGGTTCAGAATGGACAAGGTCACTTCAAACATCTTCCCGGACTCATGAGAAAGGTCGGCCGGGTCTTGTACTTGCAGTACATGGAAAGTGAATCTGTGCTGTATGGTCACCGAGTGGATGCATCACGATGTGCCTGACACAGGATAAAAAACAATGTATGTGACAATTCATCATATACTTGATATGTAGTAGACATATAAGTAAGCACCAGTCGTTGATTCCATTAAGAGACGGGGGTGAATTTTCACAGCATAGAAGCACCAGGCATAAAAAAAACAACTAGGATTAAGCTTCAGTCCAACTAGACAAGTTAAACTCAATGATACCTCTACACTGAAACGAGTAATAGCATGCTATTACTATTTGAATCAATTGCACTAGAAAAGTGCCAAATGCAAACCATTTGTGCGCCACAGGCTTCAAATGCGGGAGAAAGAAACTGAGTCTTCAAGGCAGGAAGTTATTCACGTTCCAGGTGTAATTTCCTTGATAAATTCCTTCTTTTGCAGAGAAACAGTTCTCCAATTGTGATAGTATTATCTGGATCCACACAAGGTCGTTAGGAGAGACATCTGCTTGTAATAGGCTCACACCAAAGACACAGCTATCATCAACCAGAAAATCAGCTGATTTCAGTAGTTCTTCAACAGCAATCAAGCATTCCTTCTTCGAATGAAACGTCTTGAAATCGAAAGTCGCACCTAGCTGTTTATAGAAAAAATGTTCAAAACATTAGACAAGTAGGAACTTGCTTGTAAAAGAGTAGCCCTAGCTGCTTTCATCCCCAGAGAGTCGAGCGTTCATGTAGAGGCTGCTTTGCTTTGAGGAGGGGTTTCTGTCGTCTGGCCCCTAGAGGGCGTGTACTTGCTAGTATATAAACACCTCTTTTCGAAAAAAAAATCCCCAGTCATTTTACAGAAGTAACCTTAACAGCTTGCATCCCCAGTTAGTCATTTTTTTTACAAACGAAAACTAATACCCATATTCAGAGAGCTATAGCAATTGGAAAAATTTCAAATAAGAACAGTTCAATGTCTCTTTTGCACTCTGAAATGCCGATCAAATTACAAGTACCTCAATATAAACTATGAAGTAGTAAAGTCTGCAAACAAAGTACAGAACAGAAGTGAACTAAAATGGTGCAAAGCTATTCTAGAAAATGGTGTGAGCAGTATTTGATCATATACCAAATGTCTAGACATTGAGTTGTAATGACAAAAGATTCATATGATGTTCAATTTAGTTCCAAACTTTTACGAGTCAAGCGTACAAGCATGGACAAATAAGAACTTTCAGCTGAAATAAGAAGGCTGTGCTTTTAATAATAAAAAATAAGTTCAAGAAAATACCTTTGCGTCCATAATATGATCCATTTGAGTGATTGTATATAGACAGCTCGAATAAAGCATTCATAACGTAACCAGGCTTAAAGCTGCTTTGGCTTAGCAGAGAAAGACCCAGAGCTACATATGGAATTTCGGTACAGGATGTTCTACGCATTGGGGTCACTTGCAGTAACCTGGTAAATGATAAAGAGCAGAATACCAACTCAGATGATAACTGAAGATTTAAGAATACATATGGACTTTTTTAGGGTTTTGTGAATGCTTAGTACATCACTGTAACATGATTTGCGGCTAACTGGCAGTCTAATTAACGTTGTCGATAGATAACTATTGTGTTCCCTCCAACCCCACACACATACAAGACAAACCGATGATATGTTTAGTGCTGCTTGATGCATTTTTTGATGAATATAATGCATACCATTTGTACCCGCAGCAGTCAAAACAAGCGGAGGTGGCTGGTATAGCTTCCCTCTCAAATAGAGCTGAGAAGCCATAAATCGTCCATTTGAAAGCTGGATCAGGTGTCTTTTCCAGAACAAAAGGAGCTGAAATATTCATGTCAGAAATCAATAAAAGGATTGTAGAAATGTAAAAGAAAAGTGAGAGAATATGTTCTGACTTCTGAGTATATTAAGTTTTTTTTTTCGGATTCTGAGTATATTAAGTTAGGTGTATGCTTGTTGCTTGGCAACAAATGAATAAACTAAAAATACAGGGGGAAATAGAAGTAGGATACTTCTCCATATCGAGAAACTTCCAACTATATCTGAATCAAGATCGAAAATACATTTGTTTGTGATCTCAGATTCTGAACTTACCATGATAAATGGTTAACCAAACATGCTTTTAAAAGGAAAAAATATATATAGGAAACCTCTTTCTCAAGGCACAATATGTCCATGCAAGTCTCTGGAGATAGGAGGACAACTAATCCTATAGAAAAGGGTAATTTGGAAAGTATCACTTTTTATTTGCAGCAGTGTAATAGTTATGCAGATCCTTGAACGATGTAATAGTTATGTAGATCATATACAGTAGGCAAAAGTGCTGTATTTTTAACAAATTTGTGTTTCCCTTTTTTCTTATTATAAAGATATAAAGATGTGCAGTTCTCTTTTTTTTTAAAAAAAAAAATTAAGGCAGGAGCTCTGCTGCTCAATTAAGAAGGAAAGAAAAATGGTTTATGTATAAGGATGTGCAGTTCTCCTATGTACAAGGATGTGCAGTTCTCCTGTGTGTTTGACATTCCTTTCGTGCTATCGTTGTTTATACTAAGAATTACCTCAATTCCATCTATTTATCTTCGTAGAAGATATGAACCTAATAAAATAGAAATTGACCAAAAGGTGACAACATCATGGTCAAGTAGTATATTCTAGCACAGTAATTCAAGCAACAGGCAACACAACTAGACAAAGTCAAGAGGAGTTCTTACAGACATCAGCAGTAGGGCAAGAGTTGCCCGCATCTGTACCAGTTCTTTTCAGCCTGTTCTTTTGGGCTGAAAAATAAGCGCTGATTTCGCTCGTGCTGATTTGTTGTGAGAGAAAAATAATGTTTCATGACTGAAAATAAGCACTGATTCGTCAAAAGAACAAGCTGTTTGCTCAGGAATCCCCTGCACGAGTTGCCCATCTCTACCACTTCCTCTTCTCGGGAGTACACTGCAACAGAGATAAGCTATCGTGGTTCATGAAACAAGTCGATAAAGCAGAGCCAAGAACTTAAGAATCTTTGGATGTAGACACGAAACAAGTCGATAAAAGCAGAGCCAAGAACTTTAAGAATCTTTGGGTGTCGACAACCAAGAACTTCAAGAATCTTCATAGGAGCGTGTTAAGCGTATAGTGTGGATTTAAATTTATGAGACCATGGAAAATATGGAATATCGGAGTGAAAAAGAGCAGGTTGATTAAAACGCGTTTTACTTCAAAACCTTGAAGATAACTCTCGGAAAAAGCACGAAGAAGAACCAAGATCTCCAGTTGCGGACACTACATGATTTTCAAGTTCTTTACCTACTTCCACACTAACAGAGACCTGAAACCGCGACCGCAGTTCATACTTCATAATGCATGAGAACCACACAAGCAGCAAACTTTCCTAGTTTGGGATTCAAGGAAGAAATAACGAGAAGGAGAGGGATTCGAGCAAACTTTCCTATGGATTCAAGGAAGAAAGAACGGGAAAGAGAGGGATTCGATCTCACCTCGCAATGCCATCCGGCGGAGGTCCGGGCTTGAAGTTGGAGCAAGGAGGGGGTTTTGTGCGCAGATGACCAGGGGCTGCTGCTCCCTTTTAACACAAGGGAGTGGCAAGGATGACATTTCTAACTGAAGGAAAGGTGGCAAAATGCCACTGGATAGGTCGATACTAGAAGAATTACTATCTCAGATTCTAAATTCTAAATGTATATCCTTCTGTTTTTTCACGTATCCTATATTTCAGGCATCTGAAACTTTGGAGGCACATGTAGTAGCTTAAGAAAGTCAAACAACGTTGTTGCTGTAGACGGGTGATCACGATCAAATGGACGGCAGCGTCGCCTGACTTTGTGAATAAAATCAGGAGACTGTTTATTAGCAAACCCTTGTTTTTTGTTTTTGTTTTAGGGAAAGTAAAGTGTGCGCAATGTTCATATGTGCATGCATGCACACGCATTATATTATGTACATCTATGCTGTTATCTGTCTATAGTACGTTTAGGGCCATGCATGATGGGGTAGAATGGATCCAACCCAGTTTTTAGACATGGTTCGACCTTGTTTCATGTTTGGTCGAAGAGAATAGAACGGTTTCTATGTTTTGTTGTTTAGTTTGTGGATAAAACGTTTGGGGTGAAAAATGCGACAAGAGGAATCCACCCTGTTTCATGTTGTTCTTTCCTCTCACCTCACTCGTTCTTCTTCTCGCCACCCGCACTCCATCGGCGGATCAGAGTCGAGCACGCCAAACGGCAGAGCTTGCCCTCCCCTCCATGAATGTCAGGGCGGAACGCGGCTTGCCCGTGGCTCAAGGCCCCACCCCACGAGCTCCATCCCTCGCCCAAAGTGGAGCTAGCGTGGCTCTGCGCGCGATCATATTTTCGTGCGCGCGGTCACGAGGCGGCGACGGTAGCACGAGAATGGCAAAAGGCACCTCCTCATCCTTGTGCCCGGTCACCTCTGTCCTCTGAATCACCCAAGGGAGCGAGTGAAAAGGACATGCTGCCGCGTTCCAGCAACTTCAGTAGTTGGTCCTTTTGCATTATTGGTCCACTTTCAAATGCCACTGCTCTCTTGCTGAGTTGTTGTGTCATTGTCGCTGTCCGCAGCCTCCATCTGCAAGTTCTTCGACCTGCTGCGGCATTTGTGGTGGGCCATTTAACAAATCACAGAGAAACTGGAAATAGGATCATTAACATTATTTTGCACCATAGCAGCGACTATTGGAGCAAGATAGTGGCACTAACTCGATCTGGTAGTAACTATCGGATCAACTTAATGATCCTATGAAGGATACCTGAACTAATCGCCACAGGACTGGGATGATGGATTGTTTGAGAATTGAGAGGGATAAGGTATCGATGGACTTGTTTATTCATTTATTTACTTTCGCATGGTTTCCAGCTCATGCTTCTTCTGTGACAGTTGAAAAGAGAACTGAGGAAAGGATGCACATTTGACGGTTGCTGGGTTGATCGAAGGAGCTATCAGCTTTCCCCCAACATATAAATATATGAGTTTGACTCACAAAACTATGTCAGTGATGAGAGTCAATCTGGGAGTATGTTCTTCTAAACTTTAGACCCATTCTAGTTCATTCAATCATTCTAGAGATCAGTGCATTCTCTCGTACGGGAAGGGAATCAGGCTGCTTTCGTACAAGAGAGCAGGGAGCTTACACTTTCTGATCACCGCCCCATGGCTGTAGTCTACGTGGCAGAGGTTGAAGATTTCCGCAGCAGAAAGCTGCAGGGAGCTCTCTAACATTCACTAATGCAGAGGTTGAGGACCATCTATCATCAGAGAAGGATGGACTTGATGAACAAAGAGGTCGTTGAACCACGAGACAAGCAATTTCTAGCACAAGTTCAAGTGAGGTGGTGACAGTTTTTATAACTCGTCAGAGAATGTTATGTTGCATTTACCGCCACGCCTGATCGAGGATGAGGACCTGAACAAGGTGGTCGTTGAACCATGAGACATGCAATTTCTAGCGCAAGTTCCAAGTGAGGTGGTGCCATTGCAATGACACTTTAACTCGTTAGAGAATGTTAAGTTGCATTAGATAATCTCCCATATAAGCAGCTTATTTATCATGGATTATTTTGTGATGCACGCTTTTCTGATCAAGAGCATCTCAAGCACTGCTTTTATGAAAGCATCACAAGCATTATGCCCCACTAGTCCATCAATCCGTGCTCTCGCACGGGTTAGAACTTTTTTAAGATATATATTACGTATGTAATACATCTAATTAATAAAAAAATTATATTAAATTAAATGTTTTCATCTTTGTTTATTTTTAGACATATATATTTATATAGTCTAATCCAATTAAAAAAAAACTTATGAAGTCATGAATCTCAATTTATTTTTAAATTTTATTCTTTATTGGCTACTATAGTTTTTTTCCATCAAACTAAAATTTTTATTTTTTATTAACTCTACCTTTTTCTTGTTAAAATAAGGGTATTTGGTCTTACAATATGTTTTTAAATACTACAATAGCGAAAGCAATCATTTAAAACATGCACCATATTATTTAAGATAAATAATAGAGCTTGACGTGAGATCTCAGAAGGGGTAGTAGTGCTAAGCTAAAGAGATTTAATACTTATAATGATCGAGTTTAATCTTAAAGGGTTAGGAAAATATAGCCACCAATGGACTCTCATACTTCATGTCAAATATTTAGTTATTTTTCTCTACATGTTATTTTAATACTTTTAATAAAAGATAAGTGTAATTTTAGACATAGGTTCTAGAGAATATTTATTTTTAAGATAAAAAGATAAAGATTAGGTTAATAGATTACCTTTCACAATAAGAGTACATAGGTAAATAGATCCATGTTTAGATATACTTTAGATCTTATTTCTTAATGGTATACATAAGTAGTTTGAATATAGAGTCATGCGTTGTCTTATGTTGTTTTACGCAATAGTAGAGGTGCTTAATTATTTCTAGAATAGATCTAATAAATATTATTATCAATTGTGATTAGACTATACCAAATTTATAGTCAAATGTTTTCTATTTTTTTGAATTTCTAGGATCTATCATTTCTCCTATCATGTCTCGTGAGGGTTAACATGTCTCATGTTAATAATAGACCATCGATGTTCGTTTGAGATAGATTCAGCTTGTTTTCAGGCACAAAACAGTATCTTTCTCACAATAATTCAGCCGTACAATTCAATCAGCCATCCAATTTCTTCATCTTTTTCTATGACTTCAGAAATCATAGTTTAGCTTTTGATCAACTTTCAATTAAGTTGTACAATTTTTTTCACATGTTAGGTATTCAAAAAATATTTTTTTGTTAAAAGAGTTTAAGTTGTAGTAGGATTGTTCCTCCAAATATTAATTAAGTTAAAATTCTGATTGTACCTTAGCACCGAACTTGTTGAATTTGCTATATCACCTACCTATATGTGTCTAGTATTGTTTTATATATCATAGAATGCACAAAATTTAATTTCCAGTACTAATATGACATAATGTTTTAATTAAAATATTAAACTTATTTAGAATAGCAACTTGTCAATTTTACGGTGGTAGAAGTTTATGATTTAGAATATGTACTCAAACTTTATGAATATTAATTTCTTTTTTGTAGTTGCACACAATACTATTTACAGGTATATTTAATAATTTTTTTTATTTTTTATACTGTGGCAAATACAAATATAAAGTTAATACTTTATATTCTTTCATAACAACATATATATGTTGGTTAAATGTAAAAATAATTATGATTTATTTTAAATTATCTTTCATTATGAAAGATGTGAGTAATTCAGATACAAAATTAATCAGTTATATTTTATCTCTTATAATGATATATGTGGGTAACCTAGATACAAATGTATTTTAAACCATCTTTTATAATGATATTGGAGGGTTATATTTTAAGTTATCATATTTGTGGGTTATATTTTGAGTTATCTCTCATAATGACTGATGTGGGTAATATAGATACAAAGTTAAATGGTTGAGGGTGTTATTTTGAGTTATGTTTTATAATGACAGATGTAGCTAATTTATATATAAACTTA